>NHNW01000045.1:0-356061 GCA_002786025.1 Zasmidium citrigriseum | reverse complement strand
AATACTATAACGAGGAGCTTAGTATAAAGATTAAGTAGATCGTACTAACCTTATAGCTATAGTACGAGGGAATTAGTAAGTATAGAAACTATAGTAGCGGTAAGAGATCTTAACTAACTTATAAAATAGTCGGTAGTTTAGCTAGTAAGGTCCTTATCCTCTAGGAGGACTAGTATATAGGTAAGCTTAGGGCTAGCTTCTTCGTAGTATATAGCTAGATCTTAGACTAGACGAAGGTAGACTTCGTGCCTATAATTATTATTATTAGTAATATTATTATTAGTTAGAGTACGAGAAAGAGAAGAAGGACGCGGCTTGAACGCGACGTAGAAGGAAGCGCGAGGTAAAAGATTACTATATTACTTACTCTAAAAGGAGAGGCGTCTTAGCCTTAGGCTATAAGGGTTTCTTAGGGTTAGGGTTACGTATAAGAACCTCTAGGAAAACGCTTTTAAAGACGACGATATTATTACTAGTAGTAATATATATTAGATCTTCTCTAAAATAGTAGGGATTAATTGTCTCTAAGTAAAGATAATACTTATAGTATTCTAACGATAGTCTAGCTAGTTTTCCTCGAGAAACATAAGGATATCCTATTTTTAGTATAAATATTTAAAGTAAGAATATTTATAATTAAAAAACGTATTAATAGTAGGCCTATCTAAAGATTGCCCTTCCTATAACTTTAACTTACGAACTAAGACTCTTATAACGATATAGAGTATAGTACGAGTTCCTAGTTAAACTTAGGGATATCTAATTAATCTAGCGAACGCTCTACTCTACCTAGAAACAACTTCTTATATATATTCCTCGCGAAGTAAACTAGATTATTTCCTAGAAGTAGTAAGTTCCGAAGCTACTACGTAAGGCTAGAGGTCGTCTACTCTATAGCGGCGAGTCGATCTCTAAGAACGACGTTCTTACGCTATACGTCTTAGTACTAACTATTACTAGCGAGAAATAGTCTCTCTAAATCCTTAATTAATACTCTACTTATAATTAGTTCGTAGCTTATATAACCTAGGCTACTAGTAGTACCTTATATCGTTTAACTCGTCGATAATCTTTAATATCTACTCTAAGCTACCCTCCGTCTCGTAGGGGGAAATAGAAGAAGCTAGTAGGCCCGCTTAGTAGTACTATAGAGATAGCCTTAGTACTATACTCCTACGATACTTTTAATAGCTTACTAGCTTATTCTTATATTTATAATACGCATAAACGATACTCTCGTTATTAGCTAGTATCCTATAGGGCCTATACCCGTCTCGAAGGTACTACTAGTAAGGCTACGGCGCTACGATCCCTTCTAAGGTCTCTATAATACGACTAGTAGTATCGTACTTCTATAGATTAGCTACTATATTCTTTCGTATACCGCGGTCGCCGCGTATAGCCTCGTCGAGCTATTACTACTATCTTTACTCGGAAATAGACTACTATATATCGCTAGGGCCTAGATTAGGGTTAGTAGACTACGGACGGCGAAGCGGAGTACTATAAAACGGTTAGTAAAGCGTAGGCGGATTACGAGGACGACTTACGAGGCTATTAATATAGTAAGTTCTATATAGTACTAAACTATTGTAAACCCCCCTTATAAGGGTAGAAGATAAAAGAGAGTTATTCGTAGAAGAGTAATAGTATTAAAGGTAAAGTAGTTAGTAGAAGAGTACTAGGGATAAGAGTGTCGTCGCTAGTATCGTAAGGGAGGTACTACTACCGCTAGCGATAGACCTAGAACCCGCTAGAGACTACTAGAGTCTCTATTATCTATCTTCGTAACGAAAACTATTCTATACTAAACGACCTTTATAAACTAGTACTTGTTAGTATACTACTCGTGTTCTATATAGTAAATCGCATAGTACGTTAGGCTTCTTTATACCTACTTCGATACGTAAGGCCGCTATTAAAGCCGCTATACCCGTATAACGAGCGTACTAAGGACTTGTCTCGATATTATATATAGTCCTATCGTTGATAGTAGTAGTGTAAGTATATAGAGCCGATGCGCGGTAATTATAAGCAAAATAGAGAGTGTTGTTAATAGGAAAGAAGCGGGAAAGGAAGCGGGGAAATTTGAAAAAGTAGTCGTGTAGGTTTGGACTGCCCTAGCACAGCTCTTTGCAATCTTTCGTGATCAACAATCAAATCAACGGCAACTTGGCGAAAGGATTCGCACCGTGGTTCACCGGTAGAAGGCTGCCCCGTGTTACACGAAAGGCCAATCTCGGCGCCATGATGCTCCTCCACACCACCCCGGCTGTTCCTTCGTTCAGCTCGTGGCAGAGGAGGCTGTTCCCGGCTGATGCAGACAGTGAATCGTTCCCGCATGTGAAATAGGTTAGAGTAGCGTGAGCAAATTCCTCCTCAAAGCATTCATGAGCTCTGTTCATCGGTACGTCGCTTCAGTGTGTGCAAAATGAGAGACCAAGAGCCTATCGCCATTGTGGGCGTGGCATATCGGGCACCAGGAGTCGCTGCTGACGAGGACCTCTTTGACTACCTTGCAAAGGCGAAGTCGGCCTGGGGAAGAGTTCCACGTGATCGTTTTGATCAAGATGCGTACTATGACTCCAACAAAGAGAAGGCTGGAACATTTGCTGTCAAGGGCGCTCATTTCTTGAAGGATGATGTTTTTCGGTTCGACGCCCCCTTTTTCAATCTGCGAGCCGAAGAGGCTCGAGCCATCGATCCTCAACACCGCATGCTGTTGGAGTGTGCATTCGAAGCAGTCGACCATGCTGGTATTAGCCTTCACGAACTTGCCGGATCGGAAACTGGCGTCTTTTCAGCGGTGGCATCGGGAGACTATGGACAGCAAATGGCAGATGATCCATTGTCTGCGAGCAATTGGACCGCGACCGGAACCGCTCCGACGATGTTCGCCAACCGATTGAGCTATTTCTTCGATCTCATCGGTCCGAGCGTGTCTCTTGACACCGCCTGTGCAAGCAGTGGATAGTACGTGAACAATGGAGAACGCCAGATCTGGTATTCCAGCTGACAGTGCAATAAAGTGCCGTTCATCTCGCCTGTCAAAGCCTTAGACTGGGCGAGTGCAAGACAGCCCTGGTTGGAGGAGCCTCCTTGCTGCTCGGTCCGTATCAGTTCACCATCCTGGATACCATGGGAGCGTTATCGCCAGAGGGGAGATGCTACTCCTATGACCACAAAGCCGCTGGTTTCGGCCGTGGCGAGGGTGCAGCATGCATGATGTTGAAGCCTCTCAGTCAGGCCATCGCAGCTGGAGATCCGATCCAAGCTGTCATTCGCAACACTGCGAGTAACCACTCTGGTCGATCAGACGGCATCACCATGCCTAGTCGGGCGGCTCAAGTGAGATTATTGCGCAAGGTGCATGATCAAGTTGGGCTCAATCCACGAGACACGCCCGTCATCGAGGTATGTTATTGAGGATCCTCGTGGAATTGATGTCTGGAGCTGACCTGAAGGACGTTAGGGGCATGGAACTGGCACACTGGTTGGGTACATTCGGCTCAACTCCCGATGTCCATCAATGCATTGCTGACACTTGCGGTAACAGAGATCGAATCGAGTTGGGGGCCTTTGCAGAGGTGATGACAGCGGAAAGAACGCCCTCAGACCCGCTGTACGTGGGTTCGCTCAAATCGAATTTCGGTCATCTAGAAGGAGCATCAGGCATTCTCGCCCTCACGAAAGCCATTCTCATGGTCCAACACGGAATAGTGCTCCCCAATGCGGACTTTGAAAAGCTTGGTCCGGTGGTAGAGGGAATCGAAAAGCTGAGGGTGCGTCTCGAGGCTTGATCGTGAGTAAATGTGAGCTGATGACCAAATTCATGTAGGTACTCGCTTCGCCTGCTCCATGGCCAGCAGGAGCACCACAGCGAGTTTGCATGACGAATTTTGGATTTGGTGGATCCAATGCCGCCGTCCTGGTCGAAAAGTACTCTCAGCCTGCACACCTGGAAACCAATGGCCAGGCGAACGGATATGTTTCGAACGGCCACGTCAATGGACACACCAATGGCATTGTCGACCATAGTGAGAGCCCGTCCAAAGAACAACTCTTGGTCCTCTCGGCCCATTCACAGAGCAGCCTCGCGGCGTACAACGCAACCATGGTCTCGTATCTCAAAGGTGTTGCACCAGTCTCAGGCGACTTCCTTCAGGACCTGAGCTTCACGCTTGGGCAACGTAGAACGCAACATGCATGGCGATTGGCAGTCTCTGCATCGTCTCCTGAGGAACTTGCGGATGCATTGGCAAAGTCCGATGGTAGCTTGACGAAAGCAAGACACCCGTTGATGGCGTGGGCGTTTACCGGCCAGGGAGTCCAGTAAGTCTTTGCCATTCGGAGGGGGTTTCGACCGGGCTGATGCTCTGAAGGTATGCACAAATGGCGCTCGAGCTCTGGGCGAACCCAATATTTGCCTCGACGATTGAACAAGCGGATGGCCACATTCAGGGTTTCGGTGCGGAATGGAGTCTGAAAGGTAAGGCCTTCTATTACCCCTTTCAATGCAAACCATTCGGAGCCTGACCAGGATTGTCGTTGCAGAGGAGATCGCAAAGTCAGCAGCAAACTCTCGAATCGACAACGCAGAACTCAGTCAACCAGCATGTACCGCTGTCCAGCTAGGTCTCGTCGCCGTTCTTCAATCGTGGGGACTTTCACCCGTCGCAGTCGCCGGCCACTCTAGCGGCGAGATTGCTGCAGCGTATGCCGCAGGCTTCTTGACTTTGGAAGCAGCCATGGCCATCGCCTATTTCCGTGGTCAAGCTGCAGCCAGGCTCGAATCAATGGGTTCGTCGAAGCCGAAAGGTGCTATGCTCGCTCTCGGTATCAGCGCTGAAGACGCATCTGCTCTGCTGCAGCAGAACACGGAGGGATATGCCACCATTGCGGCCATCAACAGCCCGCGAGCAGTGACGCTTTCCGGAGACGAGAAAGCCATTGATAATCTGCATCGACTGGCAGAGTCTCAAGGCATCTTTGCCCGTCGTCTCAAAGTTGGCCTGGCATACCATTCGGCTCACATGGAAGCCGTTGCCGAGTCGTACCACGCCCTGATTGAGCCGTACTGCAAAAAGGCCGCAGTCAAGGATCCAAATGGCGACACAGCTGAGGTCGGACCTGTTTTCGTGTCTTCACTCCTGGGCAAAGCAGTGGATGCAAAGGCCGTCGATGCTTCGTACTGGGTCCAGAATCTGCTGCAGCCCGTGAGATTCCTGGATGCTGTTGAAGGGATGCTGGACGTCCTGGAAGCCACTGAGCGTGCCGTCCGTCGTAAAGGAGCCCAGATCATCCTCGAAGTCGGCCCTCACTCAGGCCTCAAGACTCCGATCCAGCAGACCATCAGCGAGAGACATCAGCAGCAGAAGCAGAACGAGACGGCTCCCTCTACTGCCTCGTACATGGCCACCCTAGTGCGAGGCACATCAAGCAGCCACGCACTCCTCGAGCTCGCCGGCAAGTTATTCTGCCAGGGCTTCTCCCTTCAACTCGGAAACGTCAACAACACATCCCAAGCGAACGCCAAAGTCCTCACCGACCTCCCTCGCTACGCATGGGATCGCTCAGCCCGTTACGTGCACCAGTCTCGGATCGCATCTGCAAAGCTCCATCCTGGCGTGCCATACGACCCGCTGATAGGAGCAAAAGCACCATCCTCTGACGGTAGCGAGCATATTTTCCGGCAAGTCTTCTCCTTGGATGAAATGCCATGGATTCGAGAACACAAAGTGAACGGCATCAATATCTTCCCCATGACTGGGTACATGGCCATGGCGATTGCAGCGGCTAGGATGATCACTGCGAAGAAGCCCATTTCGTTGACGTTGACGGATGTTCACACGAAGAGGAGCCTGGAGATCGCGGAGGATGAGCGGCTGGAGATGACGACGAAGTTGACGCCTCTGGAGACTGGGACAGAGACTTCGTCGTCTACGGCCTGGTCGTTCAAGGTCTCTTCTTGGACGGAGAAGAGAGGCTGGGTCACACACTGCTACGGGCAGATCGAACCTGAAGTGCAAGAGATCAGCACCAATACGCCGACTTTCCAGGCTGCGTTCAAGTCGAGATTGGACGAACAGCGTGAGGAACTAGACCCTCAAATGGAATACGGCGGCCGGAGCGGCGTGGGAACGCTCTATGGCGAGGCATACCGGGTGATGCAGCGGTTCTGGAAGGGCGACGGCTGGACGGAGATGGAGAGTCGTCTTCGAGAGGCCGAATGGTCGTTGCAATCCCAAAGATTTGGCTCGCCGGTGACTGTCGACCCTCCATCACTGGATGCACACCTCCAAGGCATGGCCCCTTTCCTGAGCGCCGATATCGAATCCCGACCGGCAGTGGTGCCAACATATGTGAGCAGACTGCGCGTGGGCAACGACATTCCTGCCAAAGTCGAGGATCAGCGCTTCACAATCGTCACCCAGTGCCTGTCTCGAGACCCCAAAGCTGGTACCACGAAAGTTGGCGTTGCCGTCTTCACTCGCACGCCACAGGAAGGGGAAGAGCGGCCTTCCCTGGTCCCAGTCGCAGAATGGGAGTCGGTGACATTCCGCTCCCTCTCATCTTCCGAAGACGATCCTGCAGCACAGACCAAACCAGAGGGCCTTCCGAATAGCTTCTACTGGGATCTCGCACCCAGTCTTGACTTCATCGACAGTTCCTCGCTAGCAGCCTTGCAAGCATCCGATGTCTACGAAGAACGAGAGGTCGAAGAGCGCCGACAGCTGAACAGTGCAAGTCTGCATTACATGCAGCAGGCAATCGAGGCATTCCCAACTCCTGAAGATCGTGCCGCACTTTCAGTGCACTCGGCAGGCTTTTTGACCTGGGCAACCGGCGCCGTTGAGCATTATGCATCTTCGAGTACAGCGATGACTCCCGAAGAGCTTCAGAATGTCGCCCAAACCAGTGCTCGAGGCGAGTTGATCTGCAACATCGGCGAGAAACTGATCTCAATCCTCCGTGGAGAGGTTCAGCCCCTGGAAATCATGCTTCAGGACAATCTTCTCTGGCGCCAGTACGACGAAGATACACCCAGTCGTCGTCTTGGTCGGGTGATTGGTCGATACGCACGTTCTTTGCTGAACATTCGTGGAAGCCTGAAGGTGCTCGAGATCGGAGCCGGTACAGGGAGTGCGACCTTGCCCTTCTTTCAAGCCTTCATGGAAGCTGAAGATGTCGACGAAGCAGCTGCTGCGGAGCGAAAGTCTCTGCTGAGCTATACGTATACCGATATCTCCAGTGGCTTCTTCGATACTGCTCGAGCTAAAATGCAGCCGTGGGCGAGCAGTATCACGTACAAGAAGCTCGATGTCGGCCAGGATCCTTTGACGCAGGGACTTGAGGCTGGGGAGTATGATATCGTCGTCGCAGCGAATGTGCTCCACGCAACCGCAAACATGTCCGTTACCATGGACCATGTCCGAACGCTCCTGAAGCGTAATGGCAAAGTCATCTTGCTGGAAGCTTTGGCTCATGCACCGCTGACTCTGCCGTTTGCTTTGCTTCCGGGTTGGTGGCTCGCAGAGGATGACTACCGGGACAAGAATGTCGGCCCACTCCTGAGTCCAGAAGCATGGAACAGATTACTCCTGGATAACGGCTTCTCAGGCGTGGAGGGTACTGTGAACGACTTCCTGGATACCGCAGACCAGCTGCTGGGCTTGATGTGCTCGACCAGGATCGGCCAGAAAACAGACGATTTCGAGATGCCGATCACAGTATGCGGTGCCATCCGCGACGACGAGGAAGAGCAATTCGCCAATCTGGTAGCTGAGCAGGTCATGGATCGCCTGAATTGCCAAGCTTCTGTCAAGCCCCTGGCCGAAGTGGACACAGAAGACGACGATGCTGTGTGCATTCTGATCGATTCGCCCGGACAGAGTATCCTCCAGCAAGATGAGATGACCGCTGAAGCGTACGAGACACTTCGTCATACGTTGATAACAGCAAAAGCGCTGCTGTGGGTGATCCCGGAGAACCACACTCCAGAGCACGAAGTCATCCGCGGCATTCTTCGCTCCCTTCGTCTTGAAGACGTCTCCGGTTGCGTATTGCTTCTCGAGAATGTCCCTCAGACGGAAGAAGGCGCCGCAGTGATCGCTCAAGTAGCTCGGCGTATGCAAGATCCAGAGCTATCCAAGGATCTCGATCAGGACTTCGTCTTCCGCGATGGCCAGCTCCACGTTGCTCGACTCCGTCCTCTGGCCTCGGCAGATGAAGCCTTTGCGGCGGCTGACGGAAAGTCCATTCGCAGAGTACAACCAATATGGCGCGAGGACACTGCGATGGAGCTCACAGTCGACGCAGCTGGAAGTCCTGACTTCATCTACTTCCGCATCAAGCCTGAGATCTTCAACACGACTCTTGGTGACGACGAAATCCTTCTTCGCAACGAAGCCGTGGGAATGAACTTCCGTGACCTTCTCGTAGTTTTGGGATCGATTCCATGGACACCTCCAGGATACGAAGGCGTGGGCACCGTAATGCGAACAGGCGCAAATGTTTCGGATCTTCGAGTGGGTGACCGAGTGTGTTATGGGTCCTTGACTGGCGGAAGCTATTCGACCATGTTGCGGATACCGGCATGGCATGCCTTCAAGATGCCAGATCACCTCAGCGTCGAACAAGCTGCTGGTATCTCCACGCCATACTCAACGGCTGTGATGGCTCTGATCCAGATCGGTCGACTTCGGAAAGGAGAGACAGTGCTCATCCACGCAGCCTCAGGAGGCGTCGGCCAGGCTTGCGTCGTGTTGGCACAACACATTGGCGCCCGGGTCTTCGTAACAGCTGGCAGTGATGCCAAACGGACATTCCTTAGAGACATATTCAACATCCCAGAGACCCAGATCTTCTCGAGTCGAACGTCCGACTTCCGCGATTCGATCCTACATGCCACGAACGGCGAAGGCGTAGATGTCATCGTCAACTCCCTGAGCGGGAAGCTGCTTCATGATACCTGGGCTCTCATAGCAGAAAGCGGTCGGTTCGTCGAAATCGGCAAGAAGGACATCCTAGCCAACAGTCACCTTGCCATGCGGCACTTCGAGAAGAATGTAACTTTCAGCGGCGTGGATCTGCGGATGTTGTTCGAGAAGCGGGCGGAAGAGATGAAGGACTGCTTGGCCAAGGTCGTCGAGCTTCTGGACCAGAATGTCGTGGTGCCGATCCGTCCGCAGACAGTGCTGCCCATCTCCCAACTGGCTGCCGGGCTTCGAAAACTTCAGTCTGGCCAGAATATTGGCAAAATCGTCATCACAATCAGTCCGGATGATCGAGTATTGGCTGAGACACCTCCTACCGCGCAGCCTGAAGGCCCATTGCTTCAACATGATGCCACCTATGTTATTACTGGAGGCACTGGCGGCATTGGACGTTCTCTAGCACCATGGATGTTCCAGAATGGCGCTGGAAACGTAGTGTTGCTGGGCCGTAGCGGAGGTTCCAATCCAGAAGTAAGCCGCCTGCTCCAGGACTATGAGAGCGACCCCGATCATCGGCTTCGGGCTGTGGCGTGCGACGTGAGTTCCAAAGAAGACCTCGCCAAAGCTCTCAAGGAGATCGAATCGCTTCCTCCAGTACGCGGTGTCGTTCACGGAGCGCTGTCGATCCGCGATGCCTTCTTCTCAAACTCCTCGTACGATGACTGGCAGAACACAACCGGTCCCAAAATCCCAGCAGCTTGGAATCTCCATGAACTCCTGCCTGATCTCGACTTCTTCGTCTCACTGGGATCTTTCCTCGGAGCTTGCGGCAACGCTGGGCAGACGATCTATTCCGGCACATCGTCGTTCCTGGACGCTTTCACGGCATATCGTAACAGCCAAGGTCTGCCTTCAGTGTCCATTGCACTGCCCATCGTCCTTGGTGTCGGCTATGTCGCAGATCGAGCTCGAGAAGAAGAGATGACGACCCGTGTTGGCATGACCTTGACAGAAGCTCAAGTTCATACACTCATCCGCGGAGCCATCATTGGACCTTCGTCTGGGTTGAACCACAACGGAGTCACTAGCTCCTTCAATCTCCCGCCAGGTGTTACGCTGACTGGGCAGTGGTTCCATCCCCGCAATCTCATGCGACAAATCCTTGATGCCCAGACAGAGAAGAAGCCCACGGAGAACGGCGGCCAAAATGGAGATGCAGGGAATGAGAATGGAGCACCGCTAGGGTTGCTTGACGCGCTGATCCAGAAGGTCTCTTCGATGACTATGATTGACCAGAAGGAGATGGAGGCCGATGCTCCGCTCGAAACGTACGGGCTCGATTCTCTTGTGTCCGTGGAGTTGCGAAATTGGATCCGACGAGAGACTGGAGTTGAGCTATCGCTAGCTGAGATCGGGGCGGGCGAGAGTCTGGCGGCTTTGGCTGCTACCATTAGCTCTATGAAGAAGAAGTAAGCAAGTCCTTTGACATGTAGATAGATAGTGATGAGGTTGTATAAATGGTAAAGAAGAGAGGTTCTCTTGTTAGCTTCATGAATGTAGATGAGCCGACGGCGGCCAAAAGATTGCCCTTAGAACAACTCTCGCGTTCGTCGTCCTGATGAGTTACACCAGCCGCACTGCACGCCATCAGCTTCCTTTTGGAACAGAATGCGAAAAGCTTGAGTACCTCTCGTTTGCTGCATCCCTCGTCATGTGGAAGACAGTACTCAGATTGGCAAGTCTCGCACTTTTGAATAAATCGGTCCTTGCAAGACTCGCAAGTCCTTCCGCAGGCCCAGCAGTCGCGATGCACGCCCATCTATGATCGGTTAGCTTTCTGATCGTCCTCAAGAAACCTAGAAGGTGCAGGCAAGTTGACAGTCAAAGAGATGTGAACCCCTTCATACATTGATAGGCAAGCAGAGCAGACGTCTTGCTACCCCCACATGCCATTGCTGCCAGCACCGGCCATCATCTCGCCAACTAGACAATGCTCTACGCAAAGTTTGGAGAATACCTTTACCGGCGTTGTTGCTACGCCCCGTTCTACGCTGGCCCAGCCATTGCGTTGCAGCTCATCTCGCAGCTCTAATTGTTGCATCTCTGTTCTCGTATGGTGCGCTCGGGAGACCGGTTCTTGATAGCAGTCCTCGCACCACCAGCGGTTGCATTGCTCGCACCATCGGCCACGAAGACAGTCTTCGCATCTCAGGATGAGCTTTGGAAAACTGCCGTCCGGTCGTTGCTCTGGTCTGATTGCTGATCGTAAGGAGGAAGAGTGTGAGGGTACTGGTCCGAGAAGTGGAAGTGCTGAGTCTGGACTTTGGCCAAAGACAGCAGGGCCTTCTGGGCATGATCCGCACATCTCGCAACCAGTGCTGCCAAGTGCTACATTGGCAACGGTGGGTTGTAGGAAGTCTTTACTGTCGACTTTGGTGATGTCGTGTCGAGGTCCTCTGCAAAGCACAGCATCGAAGTGTATTAGACCCTTGCACACTGCTAAAGTCTCCGCCCAGGAACTCAGAGGTCGTATGGTTCTGCCGGTGCTGCCATACCATTTGCTCTCCTCGTCGAGAAGATTGGATGCGAGGCTGTTTGATGATCGCTGGTTCCACTCGGCACCAATTTGTGCACCCGATGAACTCATAACGCCAAGCTCTCGTACGTTGGGCGGTGCCTCCAGGGCAGTCGTGAAAGACTTTGGCGAATCCTTTGGTCCAAAGACATACAGGGCTTTCAGTCTAGGGGTTCCATCTGCTCGAGTAGGTCGACACACGTATCGTAGCACCTGCTGTAGCTTTGACATGTTGAGGTGTGTTGAAGCTCGCAGGGAGAGGACTCTGACACGATACCGGTCCTCAGCCACGATCTCTCTCACCAAATCGGCCGGCACACTGAGTCCATCCAACACCAGTGTTTGGACATGTTGCAGGATATGCCTCGAATGCAAATTCCCAAAGATTCCCCTCAAAGGTCCGGCGTAGAAGTCATCCTCGGTTAAACTCTCGTCCATGCGCTCAGCTCTCCATGAGAACCCCCCGACATCGATTGGTGAAGTGTCGATGACGGCTCGCTTGACAGTGGTGAGATTGAGATATCGCCATGCTTCGGACTGGTTGTAGATGATGTCTCTCAAGGACTTGCAGGTTGCTGCCAGTCGGCGGAGCTCCTTGACAGGGATGTACGGTGCTGTCTGGCGTAAGATGATGGTGTTTGAGAGCAGGTCGATCAGGGTCACTGGGAGCTTTTCCAGGTCTGCCATCTCTTTCGCTTGACTGTGATGATGGATTTTGGATATGGAATATCAAAAGGAAGTCTAGAACACCAGGTGCAGTCCAGGTAGCTTACTCATTATTGTTGGTCTGTGCTTCGAGCAGTCGTTTTGCCACCGCTCTCTCAACTTCCACCACGACATCACCATAGCTATCATCAAAGCGACTCTCATCACGGGACTAGAGACATTGACTATCGAGATCTGTATTGCCGACGTGTCTCTGTGGTCTTTCGGGACGTCTCTTGATTTTCTACGACCCCGGCACCGAAGGGCACGCTCGACCTCTCACGACAGCTGCCACTGCTCCCTGTCCTGCATCCGCTGCATGCATCTACTCTGCCGGCGCGACGCAGCTCCTTCGGCAAACCGCATGTGCTGATAGAATGGAGCCCTCAATCATGACATCGAGAGCAGGTGAATCCAGGAGCCCGTGACTGTTCGCAGTCCAGCATACCGAAGACAAGCGAAGCAATCGCCGCCGACGCAAACCGATCTTGAGCCGGATAGTCATCCGCTCGAGGATATAAAATGTCACGCTGCATGAGCGACCCGTACAAGCAGCGACCTATTTTAGCCGCATTCTTCGCGAGATACGCCAGAACCAGCATATCAACCGACAGCACCAAGCCGCAACCGACTCTTCTGCTTTGCTCGTGCTGACCCGCACCGCTCTTGCCAGCTCAGCGTTGTATCCACTCGGCTCCGTCGATTCGACGACTTGCGCGTGGACAGCCGCCAAACATTGCCAGCGACGGCAAACGGACGTTGGCTCGGTAGGTAAACACTTCTCGGTATCGTGGTCTTCTTTTCTTCTTAGATTTCTTATCGTTGATCAAAGCATTTTCTATAATTCCCTGGAAGAACAGCATACGCCATGACTATCCCAAACGGTGTGACGGCCAACGGTGGCCCGGAGAAGGCAGAGAAGGAACCGGAGCGACCGGACTCTGCAGTCGACTTGAATGACGACTATGTTTTGACCCGAGATGCCGCTGCTTCAGCAAGATTGAACTTGTCGCATTACGTCTGGCAAAGTTCTTTCGGTTACAACCTCCACCCGCGAATCCAGGATGCCATTGCTGGGAAGGAGAATCTTTCTATCGCTGATATCGGAACGGGGACTGGGTAAGCCACAACTCGGTATCGGCAGATTGACCATGTCTAATGGCAGTTTTCAGAATATGGCTCCTCGACATGGCACAGCAACTGCCTCGATCAACTCAACTCGATGGTATCGACATCAGCTTTGGCCAGTGTCCGCCACCGGAGTGGCTCCCAAAGAATGTGAGTACTCGTTGGCATGCGCTCCACTTGAAAGTCGGCACGGAACGCGCGATACAATCGTGCGATCGAAGGAGGTGTTGACAGGATTTAGGTCTCCCTACGGCTAGTCGATGTCTTTCGACCGCCACCGGAAGAGTTGATCGCAAAGTACGATGTCATCCACATTCGCCACTTCGTGTGTGTCGTGAAAGACAACGACCCGTCTCCGCTCCTTCAGAACCTTCTCAGGATGCTGAAACCGGGAGGCTGGATCCAGTGGGACGAATGGGATGTCCTCAACCGCCACTTTACCAAGACGCGACCCGATGCTCCGCAAGAGTGCATCGACAAGCTCGAGGCCGAGTTCGCTGTCATGCGGAGACATACACCGTCACCTCAATGGCCACCTCGCCTGGATGAGTATATGCTGGTCTCCAATATGCAGCAAACGTGCATCGAGAAGCGGCTGTCGAGTGTCAGTCATCTGCCTTTCATGCATGACTTGACTCTACTCGTGTTCCAGGAGCTGATTGACGGAGCGGAGATGAAGGGACTCATTGATGCGGAGAAGACGAGGTACTTGAGGCATCTACTTGGCGGTGCAACGAGAGAAAGTCGAACGGGAGCAGCATGGAACTTGACGAGGTGTATGGCGGTTGGGCAGAAGGCTTTGGATGAGAGGGTGGAATCGTTCATATCATGAGTGTATGGAGTGTTCATGGTGCCCAAATGTACATAAATAATGCAATCTCTGTCCATTTCCGAGTAGACATGTCGTCAACTCAAGGCTGAGAGGCACAGCACTCCAGAGCCCTGTCGGGGAGCGGCTGCTGACTACGCTCGGACAGCTTTGACATGCGTCATTTTGGATTTCAAAGTGATGGCAACTTCTCGAATCGCGCGCTATCTTTCGCCTCTTCACAGGTTGGTCTCACCCTCCTACCCTCCACTTCCGATACCCATACTAATCACCCAGCAGACATCAATGTCTCTCCCTCACCTCTCACAAACACTACCATAACACCCACAACAATGTCCTCCCCCGAACCCTCACAAGACCAACCACAACCCCAACCCCAACTAAAGTGGTCCTCCCAATACACCGTCTCGCACTCCCCCACCGCCTCCAAACTCCCCGGCGACAAAATCCTCCTCCCACCCTCCGCGCTCGAAGCCCTCCTGTCCGCATCCTCAAACCTCGCCGCCGAGACCGCCCGTCGCGACCTCCCACAGTATGACCCCTACAACTCCGCCACGTATTCCGCGTATCGACAGGCGGAATCGCAGTATCAGGATCAGAGACAGCAGTTGCCTTATCCGTTGATGTTTCGGTTGGTGAATCCGGAGAATGCACGGGTTGTGTATGCGGGGATTAGGGAGTTTAGTGCTGAGGAGGGGAGCGTTGTGCTTAGTGGGTTTTTGAGGGAGGCGTTGGGGTTGGAGGATGAGGGTGAGAAGATGGAGGTGGATGGAGAGGAGAAGAGCGGGCCTGTGATTACGGTTCATGCGAAGCAGTTGCCGAAGGGGACTTTCGTCAAGTTACGGCCGCTGGAGGCCGGGTATGATCCTGAGGATTGGAAGGCTTTGCTGGAGCAGCATTTACGGGCGAATTATACGACTTTGACGAATGGCGAGGTGTTGGTCGTGCCTGGAGCAAGAGCGTTGGGCGGCAAGAAAGAGGAGTTCAGATTTCTCGTCGATGGATTCAAGCCAGACGTTGATGGCATCTGTGTGGTGGATACGGATCTGGAGGTTGACATCGAAGCTCTGAATGAAGAGCAGGCAAGAGAGACACTGAAGAGGATAGCGGCGAAGATGGCAAAAGCGCCTGGAACGGAGCAGGGCAGTTCGCCTGGTGGAGAGCTGGATCTTTTCAAGCCTCAAGAAGGTCAGGTCTTGCCTGGGGAATATGTGGACTATCAGCTGCCTTCTTGGAACAGGTCTCTGCCGCTAGAGATCGAATTAGAAGCAGAGGATGACGAGGAGGATGTCACTTTGCTTGCGAATCCATTCTCGTCAACGCTTCGATCTACGCCGAGACTGGACGAGTTCATGTTTGCGGATTTGGACTGTCGACCGACGAAGCGACTGAGACTGGAGCCCAGCAATGTCGAGCTGGAGCACGCCGAAGCGTTGTACCTGTCAGTACACGCGTTTGCACCCTCAGAGACTCAGACGAATGGCCACACTACGAATGGTGAAACGAAAGATGTCCCAAGGAGATACACGCTACGGGCTAGACACCCAGATGCAAAGGAGAAAGCAGTAAACGGGACGCCGGCCAAGACAGACGAGGTACCACCAAATGAAGGTGACGTGAGATGCAAAAATTGCGGACAATGGGTTCCTCAACGAACGTTGATGCTGCACGAGAACTTTTGTCTTCGGAACAACATTCTTTGCCCGAAAGGTTGTGGCCAGGTCTTCCAGAAACGTTCGCCGGAGTTTGAGAGCCATTGGCACTGTCCCCACGACGATTCATACGGCAACACCTCGTTGGCACATCAACAACACGACACTATCTTTCATCCTAGCGAAGTTCTACGCTGCGCCGACTGCGGCACATCGGAGACGTTTCCCAACCTTCCGGCCCTTGCACATCATCGGACCACGACCTGTCCATCGAAACTAATACTCTGCCGCTTCTGCCATCTTGTTGTCCCGCAAGAAGGCGATCCAGACGTCCCCAATGCGGAAGCTTTACTCTCGGGCATGACACCCCACGAGCTCGCAGACGGTGCGCGCACGACAGAATGCCATCTCTGCAACAAGATTGTCCGACTAAGGGACATGGAGACTCATCTCAAGAATCACGACCTTGATCGCCACTCCCGACCACCTCCTATCCCATGTCGCAATGTCAGCTGCGGAAGAACACTAGACGTGTGCTCCAAGAGCGGCGACACACGAGCTGGAAGCCGAATGGGCCAGGGACCCGGTAACGACGTCGGTCTCTGCAGCTCCTGCTTCGGACCGCTTTACGTGAGCATGTACGACCCCGAGAACAAAGCCCTGAAACGTCGAATCGAAAGACGGTATCTCCAGCAACTTCTCACTGGATGCGGCAAGGCTTGGTGTAGGAATGAGTATTGCAAGACTGGCCGCAAGAACTTGGATCTCAACGCCAATGTTACCACCAAAGATGCTTTGCCTATGATCAAGCCTTTCCTCGAGGGACTGACGAGTCCGGAAAAGGTCACGCCGCTGCACTTTTGCGTGGATGAGGCGAGTCAGAAGGGGAGGAATGTGGCGGCTATGTTGGCTGCTGAAGATGGTGGACCCCTGGAGAAGGGTGGGTATGATATGGAGTGGTGTGTAGGGGCCCTTGAGGCGGAGAGCGGGGATTTGGATGCTGCGAGGCAGTGGTTGAAGAATTGGGCGCCGAAGAGGGGCGAGAAGAAGTGATGATGCGAATGAGATTATAGAATAGACGATGTCATGAATGGAGATGAGTATGCCGCTTCATGGCAGTGTATCTCGCTTTAGCCATGCGAAGGCGTTGACTTGCTTGCCGCTCCGTGTTTGCCTCAGAGAACAGTCTTCATTCGGTCGTCCGTGTGTGGAATGTCTTCTCTTTCCATGTGCTCTCATCATGGCGATGCATTCTCCATCGCCTCCCTCTCTGCTCTCAACCTTCAGTATCGTACAAGGCCTCGAGGCCTCTTCGCTCTCCTACTGTACAAGCTCTTCACCTCTCTTTCTCCCCGGAGCCCGATCATCATCGCATTTCCCGGTTCGAATCGTTTAGATCCTATCATTTGGTGTGAGCATTCTCCTCCCCTCATAGCTGTAGCACTTCTTCCTCTTGACTGAGACTTACGGCGGCAACAGAATCTCACTCCAGCTGCTATGCAAAAACGCAACACCGGCCTATACCCATCACATCAGCACACATTCCCTATCCCCTTATCCCCACCTCCTTATCTCTCCCCTTCTCATGAATAGTATACATACAGCGAAAAACGCCACGCTCGTCACAACGCTCCTGTTCTCGGAATCCGTGAGCCAGGCGTAGGTGTCGCTGGCGAAGCCTTTGCTGCGGTTGCCGCGGCCTGCGGAGGCGGGGAGGCCGGTGCGGCCGAGGGCTTGTTTGGGTGGCATATTCGGTGGTGTCGTTGGGGTGGGTGGTGAGGTGGTGGTGGTTTGGGATGATGTCGATGGTTTGAGGTCGGAGTTGAAGTTTTGGCACGTGATTGCTGGGGGTCTGTGCTCACTTCCGCGGCGGAGTGCGAGGTGCGACTGCACTTCTGTGTTTGGGATTCACGGACATCTCTTTTCATCTTTCACTTGGTCTTATTATGCCCATCGAGAGTTCCACATGCTCTGGTATCCTCAGGCAGCATCATGATCACGAGTTACCTGGATGTGTGAATCTGGAACACTCACGGTCATGAGACGATTCAAATCCTCTGCAACTTCTTCGCATAGTAGTCTCGAACCAAGGAAAGAATAAAATAGGAGCCTACGCGCTATCGACAATCGGTCGAAATACCCATACATCGCTGGAACGACTCAAATCAGAATGCGGTACCAGCAAAGAAACCTCAGTCCCCGCCCGCAAGAAAGCCATCAAGATCCCACCGCGACCTGTCCAAAACGGCAGAGACCGCAAATGCGACGCCAACAAATATAAATCCAAATCAACCAGCCGTCCACAAGAATTTGCGAGCTCAAGTTGAATGGTGCTCCGGCACAATAGTCTAGCCGTAAGGCGTCTGACTTTCTTCAGCATTCTGAATGGTGTTCCGGCACAATAGTCTATCCGACTTTCTTCAGTTTCTGAATGGTGCTTCGGCACAATAGTCCAGTCTGACTTTCTTCAACTTCTGCACTTGAGCAAATTCCCAGGACTCCGGTTCGAACCCTGCAAAGGTAAAACCAGCCTCTAAATTTGTGGGTGCAGGTGTAAATGCGTTTCGCTTTCCTCCTAGATCTTCGGATTGATGGGGTTTCTTTTTTGCCAAATTCCCTCCTTTTTGGGTATATGACTGACAGGCTGAAAGGAAATAATCGATCAGGTTGATAGGCGAAGTCTTTCGAGATTCCACGTCTCCTGGCTTCGTTCGAGTCGGGTCTCCGGATTCTGAAGTGGTCGCCATAACGTACAACACGAGCTCGCTTCCTTTTTGCTTCCGCAGGCCTCAGCGATACCCACGTCTCCTTCTCGAGTCATCTCCGGCTGCCCGCATGATCATCATGTCCGTCGACACATCATTTCCGGCCAGCCGATTAAGGGTCGCCTGCAACCGCCGCCTCCTATCTCTTAAGCGCGCCGCATGCACGATCATCGCCTCTCGCACCCGCCCCAAGATTCGCTCAATTATCATCCCTCGCGTCCGCCTCAAAGTCTCCGCCTGACGCTCTGCTGCCTCTCTCGATCCCCTCATCGCAAGTAATAAATCGGATGCGCCATGGTCAGAATACATCGCGACCCGCGCCTCCTGCTCTTCGATCACCCACACAAGGTTTTGGAGTCTGGCGATCTGGCCTGTGATCGATTCGAGGAGCTGTATTGTCGCGGGAGTGTTTCTGTTTCTGGCCAAGTTTCCATCGCGTGGTGCTTGTACAGGCCCGCTGGTTTGAGCATGCTGTTGTGAGGCTTCCACCTCTGCTTCGTCGGGCTCGAGAGCGGCCCAATCGGCATACAGCTCTCGTTGCAAAGGCATGGTTCCTGTCGACGAGCGGCTTTCGAATTTCGGTTATTCGTTCGTGCTAAGGGCAGACGTTCGTCGATGTTAGTGTGGTTGGACTGGAGAGAGTTGAAAGCGGTGCGTGAGCTAAGTATCCTACTGCCTGCAAATTTTTGTTGATTTTACTACCAACCTACTAAGCGCAACAATTCTCCTACAAAATGCCGAATTTCGATTCGCTAGAAGTCAAAGCTGGTCAGCAAGAGACATATTTTCTCTCCCTCACTCCAACGTCTGTCATGGTAAGCATTAGAATTTGGGCATATTGACAAGTGGGCAGATGGACGATTCCGAACGAACGCTTTCAATTTCACTATCAGGTCCTGTTGAAGCTGACATGTGACTGCCAAGCCAAGCCAAATCCAATTTCCGTATAGCAAAAGCTACTATCACTCAGACCTCGCCGACGATCCACTGGTCGCAGTTGAACAGCTTCGAGATCTCTCCCGCTCACGGCGCTGTCTCGCCAGCACCTCCATCTCCATGTCCAATCTCAAGCTCAATACCCTCGCAGCCGCCAACTCCCTCTGCGCCTCCTCATTCGCCGTCCTCGCAGCTGCGATCGTATTGATCACCAACTGAGCAGCAGTCTCGATCAGACTCGACGCTCGCTCGGCCTCGCCCTCGACTCTGTCGACCTCAGCCTTGACCTTATCAACAAGACTCCGAACGATCCCTGCCATGACCATCATCTCCATCGTCGTCTCTGGTGATTGCGTCGTGGTGGCGGACTGTTCATGCTCCGCGCGAAGCGATCCAGCAGCTTCATCGATGCCCTCGCCGATGACACGAACCGGGAATCTGGTTTGATTGCACAGGCGGTCATACTCTGTGGGAGAAAGTCGATGAGCACCCCAGTACTCTGTGGAGTCTTGTTCCGCTTGCTCCTCTGGCGAAAGGCGAGGGCGGCGGGTGAACCAGGTTTTTAGCGTGGTGAGGATGTTGGAGGAAAGGGATGGGGTCGGCATTATTGCTCGGTTGATCGTTCTCAGACCGAAGTCGGCTGTATCAGGGCCGGATAGGGGAGATGATGGCTTGGGGATTGAGGAGCGAAAGTGAGATATGGGCAGAATGTCGAGTGGATCAAATACCAGAAAAATCGATACCCACCAACTTTTCGACAAGCTGTCATGTGCTGTCCGTGTGATAGGTACCTACTAAGCACAATACTGCTCTACATTCATCTTTTGAATTATTCGCTAATCGCAAAAGCTAGTAAGCCACAGAAAATCCCAATTTCAGGCCCAAGCGACCGAGAGCACAGCAAGACCGCCTTCTGAAAGGAAGGTGAAAATCGAGCGTCGCATCCGCAAAATTGCTTCCCACCACACCAAGGCCAAAATCTACTTGAGGACCCCGAAATCGTCACGAGAAGAAGAATATACACAAGGACATGATCAGTTCCGGTACACCTTCCTCCCCGCCCAGTAATCTCATCCTTCCTCCGCCACCTTCGCATCCCCTCGTTTCGCCCTCATCGCAGCCACGAACTCATCCCTAACCGATGTTCCCTCCTGGCCAGCCACCCGCTTCCTTTCCACACTCCCCTTTTTCTCCCCCATCACCATCTCCACCATGATCCTCCTCACCACTTTCACTGTCTCCCGTAAATCCTCCAACTTACACTCCTGCTTCAACCTCTCCCTAACAGTCATTCCCCATTCCCTCTCAAAAGAACACCGAAACTCCTCCTCAATCCCCAAGAGCAACTCCTCGATGTTCTTGAGTTTCCGGATATCGGTCTCAATCTCCTGAATTTCGAGCTTGAGGGCGCGGAGGAGGCGGCTAGGGGTGGCGGGCGCCGACAAACTCCTCTGCTCCTCTCGCAAGGCCTCCAGCTCCGACGGGATCTCTGTCTTCTTTTTGGCAGCGATTTGTAGGATTCGGAAGGCATTGGCGCCGAGTTTGGAGGGATTTTCTAGCGATTCGTTCACCGCGAGGAGGCGAGCTTCGGCGTCGTGGATCTTGCGGGTGAGGAACTGGTGGTGGAGGGTGCGGATGTGGGCGTTGGCCATGTGGGATTTCTGGGCCGGCGTGAGTGATGTGAGTGCGGTTCCGTCTGTGAAAGGACGGATGGCGAGTAATCTTTCTCCTTGTGTCGCCGACATTTTGAGTGCGTGGAGATGTGCTTGGATGGTCTAGTTGACTTTGTTCTAAGTGAGAGCTGGAAGATTTGTGCTCTTGTATATGTGCTGGATCGTATCGTTGAATGTGTTCTAAATGAGAGATGGAAGATTCGCATTCTTGTGCTTCAAATACTCTACTCAAGATGCTTTGTTTTTTAAATGTTGGTCATACACAACTTCCTACCATCTCCCAGATCACCATTCGCTGCCCACGCGAGCTAGTCAGCGGAAATTCGAAACCTTACTCTTGAGGTCCACGCAGTCAAGCAAACTGCACGACAGGCACAGCAGAGATCCCATTTGCTGCTGGAGATGCATTGTGGTAATACATAGTAGCCATGCAAGAGAGCAAAGTCGAGAGACGAGGCAAGAAAATGTGGAAAGGAGGTGAAAGTTTCGCTTCAAGCTGACATGTGACTGCCAAGCCAAAATTTCGGCTTCAAGAGAGAAGTCTATACTCTAAAAGTTCTGAGCGTGGAGATCTATACCGGCCGTCCAAGCCCCATTCCTGTCGTCATAATCGTCTCAATCGTCTCAGTTCTCTCACTCCCAACATCCCATACTCTCTATCTCAAGCCCTCCCCAACAACCTCCCCCTCAACCACTCCCGAAACCCGCCCTCCACACTCGCCGAAAACCTCACAAACCCCGCCATAGCCGAACTACTCGTAACAGGCGGACAATGCTCAACCACAGCACTCACATCCAACTCCTGCAACCCTTGCACCTCAAGCAAATACTGCATCCACTCCATGCCCTCCAACTCCCTCAGAAGCTCGAAATCCTGCGCAGAATACCGCGCGACGCGATCCCAGCCGTTTTCGCCAGGCCGTCCGGCCACGACGCCGAGTTCCAGACGTCGGAGGGAGATGTTGGAGGATGTGGATGTGAGGTAGCGCAGGGCGTTGGACCATTCGCATTTGTCGAATTCTTTGCAGTAAGGCAGCGCACGCTTCACGATCCGCACACTCTTGATACAGCTTCGCGCGAAAGGTGTCAAGTCCGAGAGGAAAGGAATCACAGCCTCGATATGCGTGTCGAAATCAAACGTGTAGCTGCTATACAGCAACTCCGCGGCCTCAGCATGGATCTGCTTATTCGTCCGTAAAATCGCCAAATTATCCTCAATCCTCGGGGTATTGATACAGTGGTACGTCGTATTCATACACCTCGCCTGAAACCGATCCGCGCGCACGGCGTAGATGCTTCGAGCGTGCTCTTTCATCCGGGATTTGTAGCGATTCGGATCGATGGTGCGAATGTGTATGAACGGATGCGTGAGATCCGCCGTCACAGCAGCCCGTTCCGTCCCCGTCTGTTTCTTATCATAGTCGAAATAATCAATCGTGCTCGCCGTAACTTTCTCAAAAGACGGGAGGAGGTCCGTCGCTTTGCGTGGAAGGACGAGGAGCGCGTAGATCTGCAGGCGGATTTCGGTGGGCAGGCGCAGGAAAGGCGAGTCCCTCCTCTGCTGCACAACAGGCGACGTCGACGGCATTCTCGGGAGGGTATTCAGCGTGAGAAACCGCGGTCGTCCTTGTCTTTCCTGCTGTTGATGGTGCTCCGCGCAGGAAGTGTAGAGCGGTCTCGTCATGCCCGTGGAGACGTTTTTGACTCTTTGGTCTTCTGCGCTGCGGATCGCGGCTGGCGGTGACTGTGATGGTCCCGCCATGGTGTTCTTCCTCTGAAGTCTAAAACGGCGGATTGTCGCTCGATACCGCCGCCGGTGGATGTTTGGGACGTGTTTCGAGCGCTTCGATTGGGTGGGAGGGTTTCGGGAGCGGTGTGTCGCGGGATCAGATCATCGTTTTCGCTGGCGATGTCGCGCTCTCACTAAATCGAAATCACTCCCCACTAAATCGAAATCACCCAAACCGCACACTCTCTCTACACTGCGCTCGTTGCCAGCGGGCGAGGGGCCCCCCTCGCGGCCTGGCCTGGGGGTTGGGGAGGAGGTACGACGACCCTCCCCCAACAGCGGAGGGGTTTCGGTCGCGGAGGCGTGTTAACACACCCCCTAGTAGAGAATGTGTTGTCGACGTAGCGGCCCCGACGACGCGGAGCGAGGAGGTGAGGCCGCGCTCACAAAAACGCAGACCGGTACAAGGCGTACTGTGGGGCTGATTTCGATTTATGGGAGACTGATTTCGATTTAGTGAGAGCGGCGATGTCGCTGCGGCTTGCAAAAATTTGGTTGAGACTCGGTCGGACTATCTCTTGAACTATCTGACCATACGGCGTTGATAGGCGCAAATGACAAATGGATTGGACGGTGGCCGACCAGCAAACAGCTCGCTGACGCTGATGATGCGAGTCTGAACTTGGCAGTCGCGACCTTGATGGATGAGGTGCGAGAGAGCAATCGCCGATACTTGTATCGAGCGCTCGTCTCGAGTCGCGATATCTACACCAACGGTATACACTTTGTTGCGGTATGATATATCAGGCAGAACATTCGCCCATTGACAGCATGGTGGGTTGATGCATCACGGCGTTCCCACTCCCAACTGCAGTCTTGTGGAACCTGAAAGATACAACATTCGTATCCATCTACATATGTACAAGAAGCACACAATCCGCTCCATCACTCATTACATAGACGGAAGATATCATGCCTTACAATGCTGGGACCTAGAGACTCGCTGCCAACAAATGGT
The DNA here is from genome assembly GCA_002786025.1 of Zasmidium citrigriseum. Classification (NCBI taxonomy): domain Eukaryota; kingdom Fungi; phylum Ascomycota; class Dothideomycetes; order Mycosphaerellales; family Mycosphaerellaceae; genus Zasmidium; species Zasmidium citrigriseum. Next base: position 332,115 of record NHNW01000045.1, on the reverse strand, counting down.
GTTTTTCCTTTCTCTCGCTCGCTATGAACAACGCGCCGTCATGCACTTTCAACCCATACATCACGTCTTCGGCCTCGTCTCAACTCCTTCATACTCCCGACTCGCAATGTAGTCGAGAGTACGTTGAAAGTGCTTCCTCGGCGACTCCAACCCGCTCGCGTTCTCGGTCGTGTTAAGATTCGAGTGGATGAGCTCGATCAGTCCGTTGAGGTATTTGGTCGTCACGGCGTCGTTCTCCTGGTCGAAGTAGTAGACGTATCGGTTCAGGATTTCAACGAAGAGTTCGACGGAGACGGCGGTGTCCATGCAGGCGTCGGCGACACGAAGCGCACGTTGCAGGCATTCGAGTACTCGCTTGCCGTCGCGGTAGGGCTGTACACAACAAGTCAGCATCGAGTCCCAAAGCCAGTTCTTGATCATTGCTTACCTCTTTGGCACCCTCTTGCCTCTCTGTCTTCTCCACCGCCCACCAAAGATGACTGGCAAGATATACCGCGCGACATTGATCAGGCTTCTTGAGCAGCTTGCTGCCATGTAGAGCCGCTTTGGTGATGAGCGTGTCGTAGTTCTCCCGGCTGAACCTCTCTGAACACCCAGTAAGTGCGCCAGCGATTATACAAATCGCCTGGAACTGCGACCTCGAATCCGATATTGACTCTTCGTACACTGTGAAAGCTTGCGCAAAGTACTCGTATGCCACATCCTCATTCTCACATTGGCTTGCCACCTGCCCGCAGGATACGAAAAGCCGCAAGACGAGGTCTGGCACGCCAGATGACGACACTCGGGTGTAGAGCGATGAGATGGTGGTGTGAATGAATTTGTAGAGCGCCGATGATTGTGTCCCGTAGTCGTCGTTCGAAAGATGTTCTCTTCGCTTGAAAGATCGTGCAAGCTTGAGAGATGCCGTAATTATCGCCGGGGTGGTGTACTTCGTCCTCTCGCTGCCCTCCTGGAACGCTGTTTTTGTCGACTGCAGCAGCTTAAACTGCGTCATGTTATCAGGTCCTTGAATGAGGTGGACTATCCTTGCAAGCCATCCTTGCTCTTCCACAGTCTCATCCGTCTCGACTGCACCTCGTCTTGCTGGTCCTCCCGAGTATCCCGCAGGCGGTTGCATGCCCTCTTTGATGAGTACTGAAAGAATCGAAAGGACACCTTCCAGGTTCGCGGGGCTGGCGATCTTCGTCTCGTTTCGTAACAGATTCCGCGCCACCTCACCTGCGACTGCTCTTCGGGTTGGGTATGGCTGTGCTTGGAACAGAGGTACAAAGTTTGGGAGCGCGAGGGCTGTGAAGAGGGAGTAGTAGGTCTTGACTGGTCCAAGGAGTAAGCTGAGGATGCTTGATTGAGCTTGTTGGGAGTGGAGGTCGGCAGAGTTGGTGAAGCGTGACACTTCTTTCGTGGCGTAATGTAGCACTTGATCGGCATAGTCAAGTCGTTCCGGGTAGATTTTAAGTGCCAGGTTGACCAGAGATACCAGAAGGGCCATGATGTCCTGGATTGGTAGTCGTTGCATGCTGACAACATGTATGACCTGTTCGTAGAAGATCTCGAACAGCTTGACGTCCGCTGGAATCCCCTTGTGCTTGAGAGAGTTGCCATTCGGTTGTTGCGGTGCCTGTTCGGACTCCTCCTTCGCGGGCGTTTCTGATGCAGCTCCTTCCGTTGCGGGTTCTTCAGTAGATGTCGCTGTTTCGCCATTCGGTGGCTCTCCATTCTCCGTTGGCTTTGATGCCTCCTCTTCAGCTGCAGACTTCGACACCTTCAGCCTCTCCAGCAGCGCCGCCACGGACTCCTCTTCCTCCTTCTGCCGCTCTTCCGGTGTCTTGGAATCCGCCTCTCTTGCTGCAAATGCTGATAGCCGGTCCATGAGGCCAATGACGATCGCCTTGATGTTGACGTGAGGATTGAGCCGTGCGGTAGCTGCCAGTAGCTGATCCAGGGTATGTAGGTGGAATTCGTCCGGGAAGACTTGGGTGATGACTTCCAGTAGATATTCCTGTGCGAGCACATCCCGACATTGCACAACTTGCTCGAGCAGAGGCTGTAGTATGATGTTCTTGTAACTCTCCAGATCCACCAGCTGGCTCAGGCGTACCAAGTTGCTGCCTACCAGTAACTGTAACTCCTGGCGCTCCTTGGTCCGCTGTTCCCGCTCTCGCGAATGACCCTGGTGTTGTAATCGCACCCACAGCTTGTTCATTTCCACGAAATTGGTGAGAATGAAGCTGATGCTGTCCTGCAGATTCCCCTCAGGTCCGTCTCCACTCCCCGTAGGCAGCGAATCTCTGGCCTGGCCACTGAGGTAGTATCGTAAGAAGAGCCCACGCACAGGATGCTGCACGCCACGGCTCATTTCCATCATGTCTTTCATGATCTCCTTAACCGGCGCATCCTCGATCCCCATGTACACCGTTCCCACCGTAATCATCAGGTATAATCTGGGGACGATGTTCCCGGCATATTGGACCAGCTCGTAGAGGTCGGCGAGGTGATTTGTAGGGTGAGAGTCTCGCAGGTAGACTGACAGGTGTCGCAAGGCATCGAACACGGCCATATAGAGCTCGTAGTATTGTTTGGGGCCTAGACTACTCGTCCGCAGCTCTGATACCAATGTTGAACTGATGGCCGGTCAGCTGAACGATCTTTCCTTCACATGAATCTGAGATTTTCTCATTTACCTGCACTTCAGGGCATCCATGAGCTTTCCCGGGGTCTCCAGACATCGGCGCATCTGGATAGTCTGCTGGCGGACCACGGTCAAGGCATCCTCCAGCAGCCGGGCCTGGTCCTCGACGGGCGGCGGCGACGAAGCCGCGTCGTCCAGCATGATTGTCACGGATTATCGGGCTGTTATCGTCGTAAGGCGCGGGTCATGTGCTCGCATGGCAGGCGTGGATGTGAGTGAAGGCCAATGGTGCTGAGCTGTGCTGTGCTCGCTGCTGCTGGCGCGGCGGGATGCGAGCTCCGCTTACCTAAGTTTCTGGCCTGAGGAATGCCTGCAGCTGACCGAACCGCACACGTGGGTCCGCAGCAAGGCAAGCGGACCCTCTTCTTGCTGTCGCTGCTGCTCTTCTTCGCTGCTCCGCCGTCCACCGACAACCTCCGCCGCCGCGACAACGACAATATCCATATCGAACTCGCCGCGACTCATGTGCAGCCCGCGCCGACGCATGGGCGAGACGCGCAACTGTCAGGCGCCGTGAGACCGCCCCATCACCGATCTGGCGTTCCTGCATCTGCGATCGCAACCGCCAACTCACCACACTCAGTCAGGACCCAGCTCCGGCCTGCCGCCGGCCTGCGCCAATATGCCTCCGCCCTCTAACACCGCCCACTTGCCCCCGACGCACCCCGCGACACGCCAGAAGCCTAAGAGTCCGAACCGCGTGCTTGCGGAGGCGGAAGCGCAATGGATCTTCACCGAAGCCGAGCTCGCCAACACCCCCTCCATCCAGGATGGCATGACCCAGGCTGAGGAGAAGGAGATCCGGGCTAAGGGCGTCAACTTCATCGTCCAGGTCGGCATCATGCTGAAGCTGCCCCAACTGACCCTAAGCACGGCTTCGATATTCTTCCAGAGGTTCCTCATGCGCGCCAGCTTGAAGAAAGAACGAAACGGCATCCCAAAGCTCCACCAGTACCAAGCAGCTGCAACCGCACTGTTTCTCGCCACCAAAGTAGAGGAGAGCTGTCGTAAGATGAGGGAGCTGATCTTGGCTTTCTGTCGCGTTGCGCAAAAGAACCCCAACCTCGTCATTGACGAGCAGAGCAAGGACTGGTGGCGGTGGAGAGACTGTATACTCTACAACGAGGATGTCCTGCTGGAAACCCTCTGCTTCGATCTCACCGTCGAGTCACCGCATCGCCAGCTGTTTGAAATGCTGAAGTACTACGGCATCGAGCACAACAAGCGACTCAGAAACGCTGCCTGGGCCTTCGTCACGGACAGCAACAACACACAGCTCTGCTTGCTCTGCAACAGCAGAACCATCGCAGTTGCAAGCCTGTACGCTGCGTGCAAGGTCCAAAGCGTGACTCTGCCTGACGATTCCAAAGGCCGGCCTTGGTGGGAAGGCCAACACGTGCGACTGAAGGACATCCGACAATCGATAGAATACATGAGCGCCAACTACGACCATACCGCGAATAAGGTGAACGGTATTGCCGCCAGTGGCGTTTCCGAAGGAAATGGATCCATCTATGTCGGCCTCTCAACACCTGGCATGGACGGCGCGAACGATGGCTGGGATAGCACCCGCGCAAAGGACACCCAGGAGTCACTCTCACCATTTCCGCCACCTGGTAGCGACCGCCGTGGTAGTAACGCGAGCAGCGTCGGCACCAAGCGGAGTCGTGACGAACGAGATGCCCCTACCAATGGTGACCAGCCCCCTCAAAACGGCGCCGCTCAGGAGGATAGGGACAACAAGCGGCCGCGAGTGGAAGAGAGGACCGAGTCTAATGGGATCGTCGTACCGAAACCTGAGGCTGCTGCTGATGCTGCCGGCATTGGCATGCTTCATCGTGAAGAGGCTTCGCGCGTAGAAAACGGCGACAAGCAATCTGCGGAAGATGTGAAAGCACATTCGACGCCCTTGAAGGAGAGGCACGATGTGCCGCCACACCCAGAAAAACCGACGCCACCCAAGGAAGGCAAAGCTGCCGCCGAGGAAGGTGAGGTCAGCGAAGAAGGAGAGGTGGGAGAATAGAGCGCTCCCACTTCGGCGGAGGCTCCGACTTCAGCATCCAAAGTCAAGAAGTGGCTCGATAATACCGCTCAACCCTCCAATTCGTCAAGCAACCTTGATGAACATGATTCTGGGTCACCTTCAGAACAAGCAGCGGCCCCAGGACAAGCAATATCTGTGACCCCGTCAATTTCGAGCCTTCCGACTTCGACCACGGAAGAAATGACGTACGAACAGTTTGCAGCGTGGACTAAATCGGTCGAGGAGCAACAAGCCGCAAGTCGAGCAAATCCGCAACCTTACCGGAGGCCTGAGCGAGAGATCTTTGCGCAGCCCATGAAACCTGAGAATTTTGCGAGAATGGCCGCACGGCAGCAGGAAGCTGAGCGAAACCGGCAGGCCACAGTCGAGCGCGAGGCCGCAAGGGATCCCAAAATGAGGCTCAGCAATATTCGTAATTGACCTTTTCGAACTCATTGACATAGCATAGCGAAGGCGCATGGATGAATGGATACAAAGGATGGGAAAAAGGGAAGAGGATCGGCAAACAGACTGACTGCAAAAACAGGCTTTTTCGTTACAGGTCTGCTGCTAATAGCGTTGGGGAGGGATACTGCGTTCTTTCTATGATTACAGTGATGAGTGGTGCTATTTTCTTTTGGTCTGGTTTTGGTTCGAGACGAGATACCCATGGCATCGAAGTTTGGGCGTTCGCTGCTGTTTATGGGAGGGCGTCTCCATCTTGATAGCTATGACATGATTGCAATGAGAAAGATTCAACGGACGACTATTCTTGAACTGACTGCGAACGATGTGTAATGCAAAAGATGAGAATTAAGAAAAGTTCGTCTAGTAGTCTATGCCCCGATCACCCTCCCTCCTGACTTGGGAGGGAGCAAAAAATCCGCTATGCACCATCCCAAACGAATCCCACCAGGCCGTCATCATCATGATCGTCATAACCAAAACAAACTAGAAGAGCCTCTCGACAGGCCCCATCCCCGGCTTCGTAAAATCACTACTATCAGGCCAATTCCCCAAACCCGCTGGATCCCCTCCAACTCTAATCCACTGCGCATGGCTAGGCACACCCGCACTATCAACCAAGAAAACCTGGAACCATCCGGGCGGACACACGTTCGCGTTCGGTGGCGCGGTGATAGAACAGGAACTTCCTGAGCAGGATGCTGCGAGGAAGTAGGTGCGCTGACCCATGCTGTTGCCGTGGGTGGACGAGATGGCGCCGAGCATGCTCACGCGATAGGGACCTCCGGCGCCCGGGGACAGAATGGAGAGGGTTGTGCTGTCGCCGTAGCCCAAGTCGATATTCGAGATGTTCATGGCTGGACGGGAAGGGTTTCCCATTAGGTACGGCGGGATGAAGACTTCGACTCTATACTCCTGGGGATGGTTTCCGTCTTCGGGGTCAGAACCGCTAATCAGCACGCGGCCATCGTCGAGGAGCACGGCTTCGCTGTGGTAGAGTCTAGCGACGGTTGTGTTGGCCATGACTGTCATTCTGTGGCCTACGGGTTTGCTCGGGTCGTAGAGCACGGCGTTGAGGTTGGGATCGTTCGCCAAACCGAAACCTGCGTATCCTTGATGCGCGCCGTTGGCGATGATGTACGTTCCGTCTGGCAGACCGCACATACACGGCATGACGCGTTTAGAGGGCATGCGTTCGAGGGTCCAGTTTGCGTTGGGGGTATCCGGGGCGATGGTGATGCAATTATCTAACGCGATTCCCGCGCCCGGAGTGCTGCCGCCGCAGATCAGGACTTCGAGGGGGTCGGTGTAGGGGGCTATTTGCGGGAGGATGACGCCCGTGCCTTCGTAGGGGTATGTGCGGCCGGCGTCGAAGTTGTTGACGGCGCCGGGGGCTTTGGGGAGGTCGGCGATGGGTTGGAGGGAGACCGGGTCGAGGAGTTTGGCTTGGTTGTAGTAGGCTACGAAGATGTTGCCGCTGGGGAGGACGACGAGGAAGGGGTAGAGGTTGTTGGGGTCGGTGTCTTGGAGGTATTGGCAGTGGAGGAGTTCGCCTGATGGGGAAGGGAGGACTTCGAGGTTGGGGACTGCCGCGCCATTGGAGCCTTCTTCGCCGCCCATCACGAGGATAGAGCCGTTCGCCATGACCATTGCGGAGGGGTACCAGCGGCCAGTGAGGAGGTGCACGTCGTCGACGTTTTCTTCCCAGTCGTTTTGGCCCCAGGTTCCGGGTTTGCCGTCTGGCCAGTATACGCGGATGCCTTCTGTGGATGGACGAGACCAGCCGCCGACGTTTAGTTGGCGACCGGCGCGGTCGGGGAGTGTGACTCCGGCGGAGCAGAAGATGTCGGTCTGAACATGCATTGGGCGCCAGGCTTTGGAGAAGTCGTCGATTTGGGCGAGGTCAAGTTCGTAAGCACCCGTGTCGTTACCAGGACCTGTGCCGAATTTCTCTAGGAAGGTGACTTTGCCGTTTCGTGAGGGTGCTGTCAGGAGAGGGATCGTGACGCCGCCGATTAAGAGCTCGTAGGCTCCTGCGGCGTCTCCACTGGCATACGTCCATGAGTTCTGCGGTGTGCCCTTCCAGGTGTACAGAGACATTGCGTTGGCACCGCCGCAGATTTCGCCTCCGTTGCTGCCTTGGGTATCGTTGGCACACCGGACGTTGCAGCTGGAGTTGGCAATCAATTGAGCCCCAGCGTTGACATAGTCGAGAGTGTCGCCACAGAAGCACTGTAAGACCGTTAGCTATGGACTTAGAAATCTCGCTGGAATGTTACTTACCTGCTCGCCGTACTCAGTAGCGGCGACTCCGTACCCAAAGTTCTGGCAGAGCGTCATGCAGTAAGTGTTGGAGTTGTTGCCACTGCAAGAGAAGTCAGCATTGCTCTCTCAACACTTGTAATCTTCGTCGCTTACGAGAAAGTCATCATGTATGGCAGCACACGCTGGTTGTTCACAAAGTCCGAAACACATCCCGTGTATGACCAGTTGCCAGGCAAGTTATCCGTCAACGGCTGAGCACCCTTGAAGTTGTCTGCAGTACCGTTGACATACACCGAGTTGCGGCCGCCAGCACCGCAAGTCTCGGCATCATTTCCGGGACACGACATGCTGCAGTCGGAGTCGTCTACAAGTTGGGGCGAGTTGTGAAAGTAGTTGTCGCAGAAACACTGGACTCCATACTGCATGCCCGCGATCTTGTAGCCCTTGTTCGAGCATGCTGCAATGCAGCTCTCGACTGTCATAGTCTGGTTGTCGGGCATTTGCTGCGTCAAAGATCGGCCGTCGCCGCTGGTGTCGGTGTAGCAACCTTTGTATACGAAAGGCTTGATAGCGTTTGGATCGACTGGGCTCGAGGGCTTGATCGTTGGTGATGAATTGTCCGTCGTTGTAGGAGGTGGGTTGCCACCACCATTGTTGCCGTTGCCGTTCGTTGGAGTGGTCGCTGGCGTTGATGAGCTCGTGGGAGTTGGTGGGACGTAGAGGTTCGAGTTGTCGAATTGATAAACGTTCAGGCGGTTTGGTCCTCCGCACATCTGATCGGTGTTGCCTTTGCAGGGCATGTTGCACTGTGCATTGCCATCTGGAGCTGGGCCACCGCCGTTCTGAGCGCTGTTGCCACACCAACACTCGCCAGCGTATCTGTAGAGATTGTCAGCGTATCCATACTGGAAGTTTCCCATTTTGACGGTTCATCGACTCACTCGACACCCGCCAGCTTGAAACCAGCTTTCTTACAAGCTGCACAGCAGTTCTCCACAGTCATGTTGTTTGAGCCGCCAACCACATTTTGACCAGAGCCCAGCGCTCTGCCACCTTGACCTTCGGCCCAGCAGCCTTGCGAATACCAGCCGTTGAAGAACATCATTGAGATGCCGTTTGGACCTCCGCAGATGTCGGCATTGTTTCCGTTACATTCCATCGAGCAGCGACCGTCTGATACAGGTGCACCACCGTTCTGGAGGTCGGTATCGCAGAAACTAAGAGAAGATCAGTATTCGAAAGCCGGCTCAAGACCAAACTGAGACTCACCATTCTCCTGAGTATTCGGTTCCGGCGATCGTAAATCCAGCGTTCAAGCAAGCGGCCGCACAGTTAGAGTTCGTCATGTTCCTGGAACCGCCTGGAACGTCCATGCCGTGTCCAAGCGTCCTTCCTCCAACATTGTCGCTCCAGCATCCCTGTGAGACCCAATTGACCGGTTTCGGCGCCTTCAAGTTCGATGGCTTGGGTCCTGGAACTGTCGTTCCAGAGGCATAGAGGTTCAGTCTGTTGCCAGCTCCACAGAATTCGGACGCATTGCCATTGCACGCCATGTTGCAGTCATCGATGGATGCATTTTGCGCGGCCTTTGACAGCCAGTTGTCCTGCCCAATACGTCAGCTTCCTTATCCTCTTCCCGATGTCATCTCTTATACATACGCAATAACATTCTCCCGCGTATTCTACACCAGCCAGAGTGTACCCATAGCTTGCACATGTGCTTGTACAACCTGCGACTGTCATATTGCTGAATTGTATGTCGCCCATCGTGTGTGACAATGTTCTTGGATTTCCCGGATCTTGCCAACAGCCATAGCTCGTCCAATTCGCGGGGCCTGGGTTGACTTCGGGGCCTTTGGGTACGTCTTTGTTCGCAAAGTAGACTGAGAGGTAGTTGCCAGCTGCGATATGTTTCGTCAGCCCAGCAACAAAATACTGCAGTTTCCGGCTTGTAACGCACCTCCACAAGCTTCGGACGAGTTGCCAGTACATGGCATGCTGCATGAGGTATCATTTTGCAATGACGAAGGCGCTCCAAGCTTGTTGCCACAATAGCACTCCTCGCCGTATTCTGTGCCTGCGTAGACAAAGTTCTTCTGCGAACAGTATGCCGCGCATGCAGATCCATTCATGGCATTTGCATCTTTGAAACCGCCTCCATTCAGCGTTCTTGCGTTTTGCGACTCACTGCGGAAATGATCAGCAGGGCTAAAAGAGCTCAGCATCTAGCTCTCCACATACTTGTAGCAGCCAACGTAGGTCCAATTCGTGGGCAGAGAAGCGTTTGCGGCTGGTGAGAGCACAATATCTTGTCTTGTAATGACGAATGCGTTTGCAGCGAATGCGCATAGAGCGAGAGAAAGAAGACCTGACCGCATGATGGACATTCTCGCTGTCCCAGCGTCGGCCTGTCAAAGAATCTTAGAAACGAAGGAAATGGCCTCTCACCATCAAACGAAGGCGACGGTAGCGGTTAAGAGCAACAACACAAGCAGAAAGTCTCCAAGCCGGGACCAAGAGGCCGAGAGCCTACAGTTATACCTACTCAACTCTGCTGCGCACGCCCTGATCAGGCCAGCAGCATCCACACCACCCTCTCCGAATCCTCCTGCCGTCCCGTCAGCTCATTGCGAGGACGCCAATGCCCGCAGCAGGAGCGCGGAGAGTGCTTCGCAGACCCAAAGTGGCTGCATCGTGAGGGAGAGCACACATCCCACAGCTGGAAACGGGCGAAATCGAGCTCGATCGGGAGGCTTGGGATTGCGGGCACGAGAACGAAAAGGGTCGGTGCAGAAGCAGTGGTGAGAGTGGTATCCAATCGTGGGCGGCGCGCGGTGGATGTGCCATGCTTGGCGGCCAGACCGTCGCGGTGAGAGCGCCTCCAGTGCTTGTGCGAAGGCTCCTTCAAGCCCCGGAAATCAGCAGGAGGCAGCCCATAGGGCGGAGGGCGGGTTGCGGTCGTATCTGTGCTGCAAGACGTAAATTTTTGTCGCGTGCGTGCAGCTCCCTCAGGCGCGCGCGGGCGGAGACAGCGGTGCAGTTGAGCCGCTGCCCGCGGGAGAGCGTAACGAGTTCAGGACGTGAAGTCAAAGTTAAAGTTGGCGCTAGGCAACACGTGATGTCCATGCGAGCGCCATCGAGCCGAAACGAGCGGTCGCTGGCTGCTTCAGGCCAGGCCGGCACCGTTTTGTCTTCAACTACCGTACGCCCAAACGCCTCCCGCTGCCACGTCGTCTCGACCTCGACCCAGATCTCAGCTTGCCGCCTGCCTAGCTCGACTGCGCTCTGCTGCGGACATCGCAATCAGCTCTTTCGCCAGTACCTCTTCTCGGCCTAGCAACGGCGCCGTCTCGCTGCTATCTCGCATGGCCGCGATGATGTGCATCACCATCTTCGTGGACACCACGTTGGTGGCTACCTGAGCGAACCTTCCAGGCTGGCGGGGTTGCCCATGTACACCTGTCTGCCAGACATGCGCCGAACGATAAGAGAAGCAAGCATATAGACGAGCACGGTCTGGAACCTACCGCAGCCATCCTAAGGCTGGTATCCAAGCCTTGACATTGCCTGGCAATAGCAGCCAATCTCTCGAGTTTCAGCATACGAGTTGCATCGATAGCCAAGTGGACCAAGAGTGGCAGGTAAGCAGCTAATCTACAACAGAAAGCTCCGAGTGGAAGCACTCAAAATTACTTTCTGAGATGTGAGCATTGCACCTGCGGAGTGAGGTAGCACTGAGAATCACAAGCAAAAGCCAGCTCCTGTAGGATCCAAAAATACGATGCACCGTGGGTCAATCTGCAAGTCAGCCAGTAGATCCACCCATCGCCATCGAATTGCAGTACAGGAAAGCTCCGAGAACTTGATGGAAGCACCGTGGAAGCTGCACAGAGCTGCCTCTTTCTATCATGTGCAAACCTGGTTTTTCTTTGCGGTGGTCCACAGCCAATGCATACTGCGGCGTGGGGGCTCCATTGGACAAGTTTCACTCCCGCATGTGTTGAGCTGGCTGCTCAAGCGAGGATGATCAAGCAGACAGCACACTGCAGCGGCATGAGTCGACTGACCGGAATTGTGCGAAGACGAATGTAAGGCGTTTGTTCTCGAACATCCGCGGACATACGACTTCTCGATCGAGGTGGTGATTGCGATCATCCTTGCCTCTTCTGGGACGTCAGCACGTGGCTGGTATGTGGGACCTGTCGATCCGCCGGTCTGACGACAGAGTCAGTGTTCTCAATTTCGACTTCACTTGCTGGATTGCTTACTCCAGCCCTACTCAACAACCTCAAAGACCGTGCAGCACTGTAGCGCCGGCGAAGACGAAGACGCAAAGCTAGAAGCAGCCTTCTTTTGCCACCACAGATGACTGCACTTCGCAAGCCCTCCCACTATCTCTCGCTTACGATCCGCCCTCTGAGCCAAGCGACTTCCACAGGGTGCGCACTACAACAGACGGTCGACTTCTCGGCCAAATATTCAAAATGCGGAGGTGGAGGATGACTGGTCCTCTGTGCCGGTGCCCGGATCCCGTCTTTTTCGTCAAAAGATACCCATTTGGGCAGCTTCCCAAGCTTCGAGTCTGTCGAAGTTACTCCACCTTCGGAGAATTGTGAGCCATCGTCGCACCGTTTCAGCTGGGATGGCTTTTTTCCAGAACTCGATGGAGCTCGATACACCTCGATGTGGCAGACGCCTTGCCATGTGGCATGTGGGAGCTTAGTCAGTGTCGCTTGTCTGATAGTTGGGCTCGTCGCCAGTACCATGGTTGTGAAGACGCCGGTTCTGGATCGGTGTTTCGGCACAAGTCTTGTGAGGACGACACCTGATCGGCTGAGATGGGAAGGTAGGTGGAGAGGTCGACGTACCAGACTAAAAAGGAAAGAGAATCGAGCCGCATGGACTCCAAGACGACTGCTTAGGGCAAGACATGACCCAATGCGTCCCATTTGCTGCCTTACGAAACATTAGTGAAGACGTCCATCCCCACGATCTTCGATCTCCACTCTCCTTCGACCTTCTCAAAGCCTGACAAAAGCACACATTGCAAGCCACGATAAAGACCGATCACCAACTGACACCAAAAGTAAATACTTGAAAGATGAGTCTGGGACAAGAACCCCATTAAACATTACTCTATCTGTAACTTTTAGATACAGAAGTTTGCATCCCCAGCAAAAGGCTCTAAAACTCAGCAAAAGCCCAAGTCATACCTCCCATCGCAACAACGAAAGCAAAAAGGCTGACACCGTAGTGGCCGGCAGCACCCTCAGAGGCCGGTGGGCTGGACTCAGATGGCGATGGCGAGTTGTAGGTGGGCGAAGTGCCGTTGGTGCCGTTAGTGTAGACGACGGTCGACGTAGCAGAGGTAGGCATCGTCATCGTGGTGCTGTCGTTGCTCATGGTGGTTGTCATGGGCATCGTAGTGGTTGAGGTCATCTCCTCGGTTGGCATAGCAGAGGTGGACTCTGGGGGTGGGGTGGTCGTTTCGGGAGCAGCCTCTGAAGAGCTTGAGGCGGGTGGACAGAAGCCGGCGACGAAGTTTCTGATGGTTTCGCGGTCGGCCTCGTTGTCGCAGGCATCGTTGACAGCCGAGTCGAGTTGGGAAGGAAGGTCGGGCTTGGAGCAGAGGCAGTCCACATCGATGCCGGGGCAGCCTGAGGCGGCGAGAACGGCAGGAAGGCCGTTGAGAGCGCAGTCGGGGAGGTTCTCGATACCTGGAGGGAGACCTTGAGGGATTGCCGTTGCCACGGCGAGGGTCAGGGCGAAGGCGGTGGCTTTGCGGAACATCTTTGTGATAGGTGATGTGGGTGATGTTCGTGATGCTGCTTGATGGAGAGTTGCTTGACGAAAGAAAGATTGCGTGACCGACTTACTTGTGCTATAAAACTAGGCGACCAAGAGTATTCGACTTCGCTTTCGTAACTCACATTCCATCACGGGAGCCTTGAGGCTCTGCAAGCAGGTCTTCTCAGATCTCGAGCGTCGACTGCGGTGATCAGGATCTTTCGACGTCAGTGAGGCCAAACGTTTGGGGCCGTCTAGAGCTGCTATCAGAAGGTGAATTGGTCTTGGCTGGAATGTCGTTGCCGCATCAGGCTGGAATGTGGCGGGAAGAATGGCGTGGAATGTGTTTCGGTTCCCCATGCGTGGCGCCATTGTATGGTAGACAGGGTCCAAGATGTTCCCGCTTGCGGTAATGGGATAGTGGTTGCTGTTCAAGTTTTCTCCTCTTCTCACAAAGGAGGATCTAAAGGGTCTCTGGGTTGACGTAGGATGGTGGGTGTCTTGCCTGGCATACAAGGCGTGATGTCTCGGCACATCGTCCAGTGTATGGTGATCACCCTCCAGACGTCCAGTGAAGAATTCAAGCCATTGCTCAGGCAACCAAGATGATCTCGCCAGCTGACGAAAGGGGCTTTCTCGAGCTCGCAGCATCACCGCACGATGCAGATCCATCTCGCACGCACCGGCTTGTCTCGGACGCTGGCATTGGCGAGCAGCTCGACGAAGCGCAGAGGCGTGGCAGTCTGACGGGCAGAGTGCAGAGCTACAGTCGAGTGATGCACTCCTACACCATGCTCCAGATGCAGTCCTCATACACGTTCAACACTCTGCCCGGCTACCAGAAGTCGATGTACGAGTTCACCCAGAGCCAAATGAAGCGCCAGCGCAGCGCCTCTCAAGCCCGCAGTGAGACCAGCAGTCCACATGTGTTGGCACAACAGGCTGTGTTGCCATCGCCTGTGGGCTCGAACATCCCGCACTTGTCGTTGGACGATGCGCCGCCGCCGCCGTGCAATTCGCCGTCGCCAGAGAGCAGCCCGCCGTCGGTGCCCAAGGTTATGGTGAAGAGGGGATTGAAACCGCGCAGTACGACCGAGCCGATTCCACGAGAGTTCGCGATTGGTGTGAAAGATCGCGCTGGCCTTGCGTGTGGTTGAGAGGCGCGAAACAGACGCGGTCGCCTGAAGGTGTGGTCTGGGCTTTGGCGTGATTGCCTTCAGTTCCATCTTCTTCTCCGCTGCGACTCCGTCTTCCACACCGTCAACCCGACATATCATCTCCCAAGCTCGCAGTCAGAATGCCGGATTTCCAGAAGACCAGAGCGCTGTCAGAAATGCCAACGCTGGTATTCGTGGACAAGAGTCACTGACGAACTTGCAGCAAGATCGCACCCTTGTTCTGGAAACCGCGTCCAAAACGAAACACGCCAGACATGATCATGGCTTTGCCTCCAGAGATTCGAAATGAGATCTTCATGCTCGTCATTCCCACAGGCGAGAGTCACGACTTTTACCCGAGGCCAAAGGCACCCAAGGAGCCGACACTCTTGCGCGTCTCGAAACAAGTGCGAAAGGAAGCAAGTTGCATCTATTTCGGCAACAACCAGTTTGACCTCATCACTACTTTGGACGATCCGAAATTCAGCGCATGGATCCAAAGGTGCCGCGACATCGTCTCGATGTGTGGACCACGACCCTTCAAGAAGCTCGGTATACTCCTCCTCGGAAAGTCTCCCATACCGCATCTCAAGCATCTGTTGCCTCTGCTGGAGTTGATGCGAGACCTGCAGTTCGAGCCGGACAAAGACTTTATTCCTGGAGATCCCTTGAAGCGAGAAGACAAGGCTCGCAGTATCCAGAGTGGTTCGTCATTGTTCCGTTGGACCTCGTACTCTCGAGTGAGGGAAGTGCTCGGCAGGGCTATCGCGTTGGGCAGGCGTGCAAGAGATGAGCAGTGGAGCGAAGAGAAACTCAGGGATCGATTCCAGGACTTTGTCAAATTCGCCACGTCAAGCCGGAGTACGAAGTCGTGGCCAGCCACATTCTGAAGCGATCATTGATGAAGTGCTAATGTGTGGAGGATGGTGAGCGCTGTCGTCGTATGCTTGGGGTCCATCTCGGGCGAGAACAAGTATGTTTCATGCATGTGGATGGGCCTGCATCTAACAACCAAGAATTTGTACATTGGCTGTTTCTGAGCATGTACAAGAGCAAGGTCGTCGAACAAGCATGGTTCCAACCACAACCACAGCCTGTATTTCTCCACGCCACATCGTCTCAACGTCTTCCTTTCTTGCCTTCGCTCCCCGTTTCAGCACCCCCCCGCATCTCTTTACTGGCTCCACGTCCTATTCGCACCAGTTTCGAGTATTTCCATCTCTTTTGGCGCCCAAGCGGCCGAGAGCTTATCAAGAATCACTCAGGTCCTTGCCAAGCTGTACGTCTCTCACTCATCGCCATTGTCATCCGACCCCCTCCATCCTCATCTTCGATGGCATCCGCGCGCTCCACGGTACGGTCAGGTGCAGGTGGAAGGGGAGGAAGTGACGTGCAACTCCGAGCCGCTTGCCGCGAAGCCCCGGGCGATCTCTGATCAGCGAAATGAGATCACAGAGCGGAGCCAAGCAGCGAGTCCAACGTCAAGCTTCTGGTTTGCGAGCTTGCCTCTCACATCACTCCACCAAACGTCTTCCCTTCCCTTGTCTCATCATGATGAATGTGAGAGCGGCAAATCCCCAGCACATCCGGACCCGCAGCAATCCGACCGAGTCGTCGCCCCTCTCTCGGTGTACTTCGCTGGCTGCATATCAATCGCCATGCGGCTCAAAAAGAAACAGCACACCAGATGGGCACTTCACCGTAGCGTGCAGGCTCGTCGCTGGCTAATGCTGAGTAGTTTGCCCATGCACAAGCTTCGCAACCCGGATCTGCATCTCTTTCACTCTCCCAGGGTGTCCCGTCGCTGCTTGGTGAGCATCTGCGACGTTTCGGTAAGCCCGGCCGGGGTGGTTCGCTCTTGTGAGGCACCGCTGCCCTCGTCATATGTTCCGGAAGGTAAGGATACCGCTGCTGCGTTGCGCGCGCGACTGTCGATCTTGCTTTCTGGCTGTCTCTGTCTCTGCCGTTCCTTCTCCTTCTCTTTTTATATTCCACCTTCAACGCCGCCCTGTCTGTTTGGGAAAAGGTTGCGCGACATTGAGATTTTTCGACACTTTGCACGTCTCGACATTTCGCGTCTGCCTGGCCATCGATTTGGGGATATATTATTCCTCGACGGGCACGTTGTGCTGAAGGGGCTGACAACGGCATTATCGTGAAAAGAGCAGCATTATCGACCATGGCGCCGGTAATATGGGGATTGGACTTGAAGGAGATGCAGTGGTCGAAGTTCGGGAACAGCTATATGTGGAAGAACCGGGACTACCACCTTCGACGGACCAAATTCATCATCTACCAATGTGCTCTGATCTTCTGCGTGGTGTCAGAGTCATTGGGTACTGCGGCATTGTCAGGTAAGCGATATCCGACTGCCAGCATTGAAACCTCAGCCACTGATCTGTCGTCTTTACTCCAGACTACATCGACGCCCAAGATTTCGTCAAACGCCTTGACCGCCGTGTATACGTCTACAACAACGACTACATCGGAGCCGCATCGTACAACATCTTCGCCGGTGTCTTCATCGCCTTCATCTTCGGCGCCGCGTTCTTCTTCGATCTCTTCTGGCCGGAACGACACGAATCAAGAGCTGTGCGTATTGCGTGGAAAGTCTGCGGCGTACTGTCGGTCATCTTCTACTGCGGCTCTGCCTTCACCTTGACCGTCATCACTGCGACGCAATGTCAGTATTTCAGGGGACCGGGCATCACAAGAGAGTATGGAGAGTCGTTACTACGACAGTTCAAGAAGGATGGAGGGACCCCATTATGCTACAGGGACAATGGCCGGGCAATCGCCGCAGTCGTCTTCTGCTGGCCGGGATTCTTAAGCGTTATTGCAAGGTGAGCATGCCCTCTCAGAGCTACATCCAATCATCCGCTAACATCGATTGTCTAGCTGCATCCTCCTCTTCATGTCCATCGACAACACCGAAAAAGGCCCCGGGCCCAAATCAGCCCACGCCCGCCAACGTGACGCTGAAGCCGGCATCAGCGACCCCGAAAAAGAGAGAGAAGAGCCCGAAACCCCCGAGCCTCTCCAACAACCGCAACCCATCCACCAAGAAGCCGGCGCAGAAAGGACCACGGACGCCGCACCGGTGGCCGCAGAATCGGTAGACACCTCCGGCGGCGCTCCGCGGTAGTGCGAGTCCTCGATCGGTGCAAAGTGAGGAGACGGTGATTTCTGATTTCAGCGCGTTGGCTAGGCCGGCGGGTGTGCTTTTTCGGGTCAAGAGTGAGAGAGATGTGAACGTCACGCCGCTACGCAAGACATTGGGAATGATGAGTTTGGCAAGTTTGACGAGTGGGGTTGCCGACGCGGAATGGAGGAGTCGGTGATATCAACAGGTGGATATGACTTTGAGAGACAGGATTCTTTGTATTGGACATGGCTTTTGAAACTGCATAGCGAGGGAGTTTTGGATGGAACTGAAACAGGAGGGACAGATTGAAGACTACTGGGCTGGGAATGATACAACGAATGACTAATGAGATCGCATGGAGCGATCGAGATGATTATTGTACGACAGAACTAGGCGAATGAAGAAGTTTAAGAAAACACACTCCAGTTGATGTATCCAAGTTTCATTCACATGTCATTCCAAAAGACCCACTCCAAGGTCGCCACCCTGGCCTGTGCGCGAAGCCAAGAGCTTCCCTCTTCGACCTCACCTCTTCCTCCTGTGCATTGACATTCAGTTAACTTTTCTTCAGCATCAAGCCGCCCTACTCATTATGGGCAGTATTGATGAAGCACAGCATGTGCCAAATGGCGGTGGTGGACAGCAGCGATCGCGGTGAGAAATGCCGCACGAGAGATCAAAGATGACTACACATTCTGACTGTTTCCTTTTGCTTAGCGTGCATAATCTCTTCAATGCTGCGACACGAGAGGGAAGACCTCTACACGGTGAGTTTTTGCAATCTTTGAACTTTTTGCTCTTTCTTTCATCTAATACTTCCTTCAGTCTCAGCACCTATGGTCCGGTAACACACTCCATCCACCCAGACCCATTAAGATCCAGAACTAAGAGGACTCAGCTACTCCAAACTCCCCTTCCGTCTCCTTCTCCACTCCCAATCCGTCGACATAATCTACACCCCCATGATGCTCGCCCACGAATTCATCCGGTCCTCCATCGCCCGAGACTCGGACTTTACCACCCACCCTCTCGAACGATCACCCAACCATGCACTTATCGCGCAATTCGCGTCTCACGATCCGGATGAGTTCGCCCGCGCCGCGGAGATGATCAGTCCTTGGGTCGATGGCGTGGATCTGAATTGCGGGTGTCCGCAGTCTTGGGCCATTAAGGAGGGGATCGGGTGTGCGTTGATGGAGGATCCGGAACTTGTGAGAGCGATGGTGGAGAGGATTAGGGAGAGGGTTGGGTGGGGGATTAGTGTTAGTGTTAAGATAAGGATTCACAAGGATTTGGAGTAAGTTGGACTTTGTTTTCCGGGGTTGCTTTTACTAACTGGGATTGTCGATAGACAAACAATCCGCTGGGTCCAGACCGTCCAAAAAGCCGGCGTCGACTACATAACAGTCCACGGCCGTCTCCGCTCTCAACGCTCCAGCACACCACCCGACTACGACGCCATCCGCCAACTCCGCCCCTACATCACCGTCCCTATGCTCGCCAACGGCGACGCATACACCCTCTCCGACGTCAAAAGAATCGCCTCTCTCACGCAAGCCGACGGCGTCATGGCCGCCCGCGGCATTCTAGAGAACCCTTCCCTCTTCACAGGCTCCGACATCACCACAGTGGAGTGTTTGCGAGAATTCATCGAACGGACGGTGCGATGTCCGATCCCTTTTCCTTTGGTGTTGCATCATGTCAGCGAGATGACGGGGAGGATGGAGGGCATGACGAAGAAAGTGAAGAGGGAATTGATGGCGTGTGAGGATTTGGTGGATTTGATTGATTTTGTGGAGGGGCGGTGGGGGAGAGCGTGAGGAAATGGTATCCCACGGGAGGAATCTACTCCACGCCCGAAATGGCCGAAATCAAAGACTCTTTGCTCACGGTCGCTCTTCGAGAGCGTCAGAGACTAGACGCAGGGCGTCGATCAGGCCGTGAGCCGAATTCTAGGGCTGTGATCTCGAACCACTCGCAAATAACGACGCCAGAAGGGCCTAAAGATATGCCCTTTCGTGATCTAAGATCTTCAAGCCGCTGTTCCAGCTTGCAAAATGGGCGGATTGGATGGACTTGGTAATGGTGAATGATGAAGCGATGCAAGAACTTTGCATGCAAAGTGTAGTAGTGAGTTCTATCTCATGCTATATCTTTACTGCGTGAAGCTCGTCCTCCCACAGAAAGACATCGCTGCATCGAGTGAATACCAGCAGGCACCACCGCCATTGTTCTCTGATTGAATGATGCACCTTTCCATTCACTCAAACCAATTGCTTTCAGAGGCTGACCTTATAAGAACCATATGTCTCAGGCTCGCCACTACCGCAAACCAACACACAAACCATATCAATCCACAAATTCCCCTCCTATACCCAACCACCATGGCCACCAGGCGCTACTATACAAACTTCCCACACCCAAGCACCATCCCACCACCCCGGCGCACCAGCATCACAGGCACAACCCACGACATCCACAACCTGCGCGTCGCACACCCCCAAATCGTCAGCAAATGGAGCTACAACCGCCGCACCAACGCCTACCTCACCGAACATCTGATAACCGAATACCACCGAGCGGAGCAAGCCTTCCACAACAAGCAGTTCGTCCTCTGTCAAGACCAATGCTTCGGCATCCTGGCCTCAGAGCCGCTCTCCGACACAATCAAGGCCAAAACGTTCATGTTGCTGGCGACGGAGGAAGTCCTACCAGAGAGCGCTGGCGAGAGGGCGCATTACGCTGAGCAGGCGATGGTAAGTTGGGACGTGGTGATCGGACGGGTCGGATATTGCCATACGCGGTTCCCGATCGCAGCGGCGAGGGAGCAGAGGAAGAAAGCAGTAGAGCTGCATAAACTAGCGCGGAAGGCCGAGGACGAGGAGTTGGCGAATACATTGGTCGGACCGGACGATGATAAGGAGAATGTCACGCCTGAGGAGACTCCTCCTCCAGCGACGGAATCCCAGGAGCTCTAGAGTTTGAATTCGAAGTTTGCGCGTTCCCAGCCTCCGCTTTGTGGACCTGGAATTTTAGAGGCGGCTTGTTCGGTGAGTAGGGTTTTCCTTTCTAGGGCTTTTTCGCTGCAGAGTTCGTAGACGGTGCTGAGGTTGAAGAGTAAGGTGGGGAACATTGGCGTGCGGGAGGAGAGGTCTTCGAGGACGTCTCGCGCAGAGGTGATGTGGCCGGTGTAGAGCAGGGAGACGGCGGCGTTTTGGGCGAAGTGTTCGTGGTCTGGGTAGTCGGCAACGAGAGACTGCCAGCTTTCTACTGCGGTAGTGTAATCACCATCAGCGACCTTGAGTAATGCTTCGAAACCTTTTCTTCTTGTGTCATCTTTTATGTTGCTTGCGGATCGACTGGCGCCGGCGACGTCGCCTACTCGTACACGAAGCAGGGCCTTTCTGTATGCTAACTCGTCCGCGTCCACATCAGTGAGTGTATCCAGGTGCCGGGTGGCGGTCTCCAATTCACCCATCTCAACCAAGGCATCGCACACTCGTAGACCTAAGTCTTTTAGTCTTGCGGTCCAAAGCGTGATACTCTCCTCTTCACCGTTTTCCTGCGCCTTTCGGTGATTGGCCCTCACTTCGCCAGCGAGTGAATACAAGGCCATGATTCCACGTCGACCGCCATCCTGAGCCCCTATTGACTGCAAGCGGACTAAGAGAAGTCGAAGCTCCCAAGGCACCAAAGGCAAGATGTCATTAGCTCCAGGTGAGTTACGCCCTAGGAGATCAATGAGCGGAATTGCTTCTTGTGCAGCAATGTCTGGCCGGGAGATCAAGATCAAGCAGGCTAGTCGAGTGTATAGTAATTCAAGGATCTGCTCGGCTGCATCTGAAGGGCTGGCTAGGAGATCTCTGAGCGACTTCTCGGCTGCTCGTCTGAAGTGGCCTCCTTGGAGAAGTTCCGGGAGGGTGGCGTTTAGTGAAGGTTGGCGTTGCGGGTCGAGAAAGGCTTTGGGGATGTCATCGACGAAGAGCTGGTGATACGAGTCGCTGTCCTGCAGGAAGTGAAGGCTGATAGGAGGTCTTGTTGACGGGAGTGAAGCTGGTGGGAGTTGAGGAGTGGAGGTGGCAGTAGTCCTCCCTGAGGTGACTGATGGCGTTGCTTCTGGAATTTCAGGGGATTGAGTACTCTCGGCTAATGGACTGCATAAGCGCTCATTAACGATTTATTTAAATGAGTTGGAATACTTTTGACATACTCATCAGTTGCCTCCTCTAGAGGTCCCCTAGCAGCCTGCCTGGGCGTAGGGTGTGAGATGTTTCTCCCGTGACGACGAACACTCCCTGGTGGCGACCGTGGCGTCTCCATATTGTTCTCCGGCAGCACAACAAAGACTGCACTCCTTTCATTCACCTGAGCTGCTTTCACATGCCCCCTAGTCTGCAGGTGTGGTTACCATCTGTCCGCGCCGAGGTCGGGCAGGAACGACGCTAAGCGGACCCCGCAATTTGAAACGAGTGGGTGTGATTGGCTGAGTGGTCCAGGATCTCGGCCAGGCACTTGGACGAGACAAATGTGACTCTTGCCATTGACTCAAAACCCTTTTGCCCTCAATACACACACCTCTCCGCTCTCCCATTGACTGTTCTCCCGTCCATTCGCTTGCCTGGACGACGACGGCCACCATGTTCCAGTCCAACGCGGCCAAAAAGGCCATCCAAAGCCTGCCCCGAGCACGCCGATTCTCGACCACCCCAGCACCGGCCGCCATCTCTCCCTACCGAAAACACTCGCCACAGACACAGTCAAGTCAGCAACAACAGCCCGCGCGAAGAAATGTATCAGACACCGCGACACGCTCAGCACAAGCCGCGACCGCCGCATCGCCCCAAAGAGCCGTGCCCAGTCCTGCCTTCAACCGCGATGAGAAAATTCGAGACGTCCAGCCTCTGCAGCCCTTCCGGCAACCAGAGATGGATCACAGCTTCGTCGGCATGACGGGCGGTGAGATATTCCACGAGATGATGCTGCGGCATGGCGTGAAGCACGTCTGTACGTACAACAATACCAACACCACAAAGACTTCAAATTTGTCGCAGATGCGCTAACACTGTGCGCTAGTTGGTTACCCTGGCGGCGCTATCTTGCCTGTCTTCGATGCCATATACAACAGCGACAAATTCGACTTTATCCTGCCTAGACATGAACAGGGTGCCGGGCACATGGCCGAGGGATACGCCCGAGCTTCTGGGAAGCCGGGTGTTGTCGTTGTCACTTCTGGTCCCGGCGCTACGAACACCATCACGCCGATGCAAGATGCTTTGATGGATGGTACTCCGATGGTCGTTTTCTGCGGGCAGGTCGTGACCTCGGCGATAGGTTCGGATGCTTTCCAAGAGGCAGACACCGTTGGCATTTCAAGAGCTTGCACAAAGTGGAACGTCATGGTCAAGAATGTTGCGGAGCTGCCCAGAAGGATAAACGAGGCTTTCGAGATTGCAACTTCTGGCAGACCTGGCCCAGTCTTGGTCGATTTGCCAAAGGATGTCACAGCTGGAAAGCTCCAGAGGCCAATCCCAATGGCGTCCACTCTCCCCACACATCCATCTGCCGCAACGATGGCCGCCCGTGAGCTCTCTCTGAAACAGCTTGATGGCAGCATTCGACGCTCGGCAAATCTGATCAACGTCGCCAAGAAGCCTGTCATCTACGCCGGCCAGGGTGTCCTCGGTCATCCAGATGGTCCCAAACTCTTGAAGGAGCTGTCTGAGAAGTCGCAGATCCCTGTGACAACCACTCTGCAAGGATTGGGCGGCTTCGATGAGCTTGATCCAAAGGCTCTCCACATGCTGGGAATGCACGGCTCAGCGTATGCCAATATGGCAATGCAGGAGGCGGACCTGATCATTGCTCTGGGTGGTCGATTCGACGATCGTATCACCGGTGCTGTGGCTCGATTTGCTCCTCAGGCACGTCTCGCAGCTTCGGAAGGCCGTGGTGGTATCATTCACTTCGATATCATGCCAAAGAACATTAACAAGGTTGTCCAAGCAACCGAGGCTGTCGAGGGTGATGTGACGGCTAACTTGGCCCTCCTCATGCCTCACATCGAATCAAGAACTCAGGAACAAAGAAAAGAATGGTTCGGCCAGATCAACGCCTGGAAGGAGCGATTCCCGTGGGCATACGAAAAGGAAGATGGACCAGACGCCATGATCAAGCCTCAGACTGTTATCACCACCCTCTCAGATATGACTGCGGACAGGAAAGAGGACACGATCATCGCAACCGGAGTTGGTCAGCATCAAATGTGGGCAGCACAACACTTCCGATGGCGGACGCCTCGCTCGATGATCACCTCCGGCGGTCTGGGCACGATGGGTTACGGATTGCCAGCAGCTATCGGCGCCAAAGTCGCACAGCCAGAGAAGCTCGTCGTGGACATTGATGGCGATGCATCGTTCTTGATGACCCAGACGGAGCTTGGCACTGCGGCTGAATTCAACATTGGCGTCAAGGTGATCGTCCTGAACAACGAGGAGCAAGGAATGGTCACACAGTGGCAATCTCTGTTCTACAACGACCGATTCGCACACACCCACCAGAGGAATCCCGATTTCGTGAAGCTTGCTGAGGCTATGCATGTGCCCGCCCGACGGACCACGAAGCTGGCGACTTTGAAGGACGACATCGAGTGGTTGATCAACGGCTCTGGTGAAGGTCCTGCTTTCCTCGAGGTCGTGACCGATCAGAAGGTGCCAGTCCTGCCCATGGTGCCCGGTGGCAGCGCTCTGCACGAGTTCCTTGTGTACGACGAAGCGAAGGAGAAGGCGAGACGACAAAAGACCAGGGAGCGATCCGGACGGTAATATCAACACAAAAGTCCTCGTTCATTGACAAGTCGATTTCTGCATGGTGTTTGCGGCGTTCTTCGCATGTGCGACTGGGGGCGAGTCGCACCAATACTTTGAACCACCTTGTTTTGCATAGAGTGTTTGTTCTTATCGGAGCGTTTGGGGCGGGAAGTCGCAGATGGGAAGCGACAGCTTTCGTTTGAGTATCAAACCAAAAGTTCGCAGATAAGATAAGGGAATGGAACATGTATTATTGACAATGTCTACCGTTCGTTCTTCACACCGACATGTGAGCGGCAAACGGAGTTGTGTCCGGTTGAGTGGAGTGGGATGTTCGGTGAGCGGTCTCGAACGTGAGCGGACTTTCACATGCAAACGGGAGAAAATCCTACCTGTCGTTTGTGTGCGCGTACAACACGAATTTCGATATCTGTGCGGCTATCGCGTTGGGCATCGTCAAGGTCCAAACGAATCACCCATAGCGATACGAGACGTGACTTGTCGGTGTACGGATGAAGAAAAAGCCAACAGCCTGGATGGCGGTGTTCGTACTATCCGCGGGCGCCGGCGTGGACGCTTGTTTAGTAGGTGTCGGGGAGATGGATCCGCCCCAGATTCTGCAGAACAAGTTTTGCAAGGTGAGTTGTTGTTGTTGTTGTGCAGTGTGTTGAGGATTTGATGGTCGCTGTTTCGGCCACGTGCTGGCGGATAGGTGGTTAAGCATCGGAGGGGGCATACCAAGCGTTTGCGGTGAAGGTGAAGGTTTTTGCTGTGTTTTGAGATAGGAAGATTGGCTTTGTGCTCCGTGACGAACGCAGTGAGGAAAGTGACCAGGGCCTCTGCTCTTTGCCGCGGTAAGCAATCGGAATATATGGTCCTGCGTAACACAGCCTCACGGCGGAGCGCAGCGCGATCGGGAGGATAGATCATACCCAGGTAGAAGCTCGGGACTCGCGTGATAAGTGCTCTGATAAGTCTCGGGATCCGAAGACTGCGAAGCCTGGATATCGGGATGCTTGCTGCTTTTGTTGGTAGTGAGGGCTTGGCGGTGTTACAGCTGTCACACACAGCAGCAGATCTGTGTGCGACTGTTGGCTTGCGAGATGCGTGGGATGATGGACCACGTGCGAGGAGGGTAGTGGGTAGATGGTCTTTTCGCTCGCTGTCCGGCGGAGCGGTGGGCGTGGAAATCATGAAAAAATCTAGACGACGACGGGAGGAGCGCAGCGGGTATGCAGCTTTCCTTGCCGATGGGCTAAGAGGTTCGTTTGGGTTAGCTGTTTGGGCGCGTGGCAAGGGCCGGGGCGCCATCTGGCAGATCGTGTTGTCTTGTAGCCGGCATTGCTCGGGAGGCTTCGACGCCGGCAGCGTGGCCTGGGGTGGGATGGGCAGCAACAAGATGAGCGTGCAGGGGGCGGAGGGCGGGAGGAGGGAGGACAGGAAAGGGATGACTGGACTTTCGCAGTTGCCATGCTTTTGGACGTTTTCTTGACTGCGCTCTTCCTCATCACCACACTTTTTGCTATCAACGGCGACGTTTCTTGGAAGATCGAGGGTCTTTCGTGCCTGCCTGCCTGACTTTCTGCCGTGCATCTGGACCTGAGCCTTCCTCACTTCCATCATTCATCGCAGCCGGCCAGCGCATCATCTACGCTTACTCTGCGCCTCAGCCTTCAGCTCGCCCTCAGAACCAGAACCAACACGCAGGACTCTGGCCAAGAAGCTGCAGGTCGCCATAGAGTTTGCCCGCCGAGCCACACACCACATGAACAAGTGCGCGCCGACGACTGGCATGGCCGCATCGCACGATTGATGCCCCAAGCAGCACCCTGCACAACGCACTCTGCACCACCCCGCGACGGCCAGTCGTGAAACAAAACCCGGCCCTGGTTTCACTCTGCCCACCCCGACGCTTCGATACGCCTCACCTCATCATCGCCCGCCGTCGTCATAGGTACTCATCGCCCGTACCGCCGCCTATTAACGACGCCGCCGCTCGCGTATTCGAACGCGACAGCATCACCTTAACAACAACTCCAGGCGAGCGCACCCACAACCACGGGTCCCGCTTTGTCCTCAGTCTCCGCCACTAGCCATACTAATACCCGACCCCACAAAACCACCACCCACTTCTTCTCCAGACTCCAAGCTTCTTCACATCCACTCACACCCTGCCTGGCATGTGCCTCGCCGGCCTCCATGTAACCACCGCCCCGTGCTCCCACCGCTGGTACGAACTCGTCCGCCCTTGCGATCCCGGCAACAATCTGGCCAACTGTCCCGAGAAACTGAAGCTTCAAGGCTGGGAGAAAAGGCTCGAAAGTTGTCCTTTCTGCGACGGCGCCGGCAACCATCACCAGTCGACTCACAGACTGTTTGGGAGTTGCTCTTCTGCCAGCTCCGTCGCATCTTCACCAACTATCTCGGAAATGGGCATGACTCCTGCCATCGCCAACGCCAACCGCAGGGGCAGTTGCGGTACTATCAACAACGCCATCGGTCTCCCATTCATGAGTCCTCTATCCCGACAGTCCAGCGGCTGCAGCATCGAACTTGACCGCTCGCAACGCGCAAAGGACATGAACGACCGAATCAACATCTACATCTCGTCCGATCCCCACGAAGTCCTACCCTCCGCTCGAAAGAACTACCCAACCTACGCAACCGCCATCGCCAGGATCGAGAGCAGTTCCCAGGAATCGTCCTCCAAATCATCCTATTCCACCGCACGCTTCGTCAAACGACGAGAATCCTTCTCGCGCGGCTGGAAACGCATGTCGGGCAAGTTCAACCTCAGCAACTCGAATCTGTTTAAGATTGCCTGATCACCATCCGCCGCCACCACTTCGACTACGAAACGAAATTGATGGGATGGCCCATCTGTCACATGGCTGCGAAACCAACATTGATCAGCGCGAGATGCAGATCTGCGCCCGAAGGATTCCCTTGGCGAAGGAAGCCGGTCCATTCCTCGTGGCGTTTTTCGGGGCTGGAATCGTCGACTTCGACTTCATACAACGAATCGATGTCACGGACGGGAGCCTACATTCACGACGTCAAGGGCGAAACGGCATTCAACGATCCAGCGAATTTGCGATGAATCGACAAAGCCAGGAGGCATGAGACTTCTGACCACGAGGCCCAAGAAAGCTCGCGTGGCGTGCACGCAACGCCGAGCGAAATAGCGGAAGCTGGGCATTGCTGCGCCAAGTCGTCTCGGTGAGGCCTTGGCTGTTGGAATCTCCCTTCCGGACAACGTCACCCCGGGTCTGTATGGACAGACCGCGGCCACATGCACTGCGTGTGCATGCAACGGTTCCATGGCACCGCGTTCGATTCCGGGGAAGATACCAGGAGGAGGTTTGATCATCGTCCAGCACCGCATGTGATAGCGATATGGAAGGAAGCTGTTGTGGATGGAGAAGAAGGTTTCTTGTTGCTTGCTGTACAACTGAGTTTTTTGCTTATCTGCAGTATACCCCCATCGGATGATGTGAATGATAGGATAGGATTGATGGCATACTTATCCCCGGCGTTAGAAGATGTGTATGTATGTAGCTAGTTAGACTTATACCCCCATCGGAAGCAATCGATAGGATGGTTTATCGGCGGTTGTTGTTCATACATGCATGTCAGGCTTCAGGACGTCTGTCTATCCAAGCCGTGTTTCCGAAATTTCCCGTGAATGGGAATTGGAATACTTTGTCTGGGCTTGAGTATGGTTCGTACTGCTGTCTCGTCAACTCGATCGTGACATTGCTGGCTTGTCGAGCAGTCCTGTTGTAGCCCGCGCCGTAGTCATGGTATTCGGCCATGAAGGTGTCTGTCATGTCATGCGATTAGCAAGCGTTCCAATCTTTTGACCAAAAGGAGTGCGAGGACGTACGCTCATCGACTCTTGGCTCCGTCGTGCTCCAGTCTATGTATCCCGCGGGAAGAATACTCTCATCAAGGCAGGTGTTCGCGAAGACGCTGCGCATGAGGGAGTTCCACGGCCGACCGAGGGCACACTTCCCCTTTATCTCTTCCGCGATGGAGGCGTTGGCGGCTTGAACGGTACTGTCGTGGATGTACACGCCGTATTTGTTTGGAAAAGTAGTGTTCGTTCCTTTCCAAGCCGTTATCCCGCCACCACAGGAACGCAGGGAAAGGAGAGAATGGGTTATGTAGAGTGTTCCGAACCCGTATAGGAAATCCGTCTGCCCCGCGATTGTGGAGTGGGAGATGTATGTATTGCCGAGTTTGCCGATGTACACCGTGTCCTGGTAAGACAGGAATTGGGAGTAGTAGAAGGATGCATTGGCATAGCTGACACTCAGCGCGAGAGCGGGACCTGCGGAGTAGGGAGCGTAGTCATTGATGATGTTGAGGTTGTAGACGCGGAAGTTTATGTTGCCGAAGGGGGTGTTTGGTGGCACGGTGTTGCCTGTAGGACCGGAACCTGTCAGGCTGGCGTTGAGGGTTGGGGCGACTGTGAGGGTGGAAGTGTAGGCGTTGTCGTAGGTTCCTGTGGAGGGGGTGCCGGTTGCGTTGCGCCAGATTATGTTGACTGTGTTGCGACTGGCGTCGTTGGGATGGCGTGTTTGGCCGAGGAGAGTCAGAGGGCCTGGGCGAGTGATGTTTACTTGCTCGGTGTAGTTTCCAGGGAGGATGAGGATCGTGTATTGTTCGTGATTGTTGGGGATGCTTTCGACTGTGGCTTGGATGCTTGAGCCTGGTTTGACTAGGAGGGTGTTTCGTGGACATCCTTGGAGGGGAAGGCGAGTTGGGAATTGACAAGTCGCGCGATTGAAGGACGACGTCGATGCCCAGATCAAATGTACTAGGATGGACAAGAGGAAGAGCTTGGGAAGCATCGTGACAAGCCTGGGGCGTTCGTTTGGCTTATCTGTGGAAGGGAGCCAAGAATGTGGAGTGAAGGGCTCTATATGCTTGATTGACCTACCAAAGTCAGAATGGCCGTTTGGCCGCCGCTCGCGGTATTAGAAGGCGAGATGCTTCCTTTGAGCATTGAGCGTGCGTGCAGTTGAGGACGTGGAAGCTCATATAAATCGTGCGGAGTCGTCGCCCATTTAGCCGCGGTTGGGTGTCTCGAGGATTGTTGCGTAGAGAACATCCACCAATCATCTTCTTGCGTGGTATGGTCTTTGGGGTATTGAAGTGCTATCTCTGTGATCAGATCGTGCCCCAGGTCTGCGTTCTCTCGGAGTTCTGTGACCTTTGGGAGTTGAAGAGATCCAATCTGTAGCCGGCAAGGAAGGAGTAAACCGTCTCCATGATGGGCAGGAACATCTGCCAGACCGGCCGGCCACAGAGTAGTTCTCTTGAGCGACTGTGCGGTACATGCCTTTGGCGTGGCGTGATAGTATGGCTCTGTCGTGCTGAAAAGGTCGAGGTTGTTGTTCAGGAACAAAGAATGGCGACCATCGCGAACAAAAACGTCCTTTGTTTTTGACATTTTGCTAGCGTCCGCTTGAAGCTAACCAATGAAAGCGAGAAATTCGTACCTGCCCAACTTCAGGTCGACCCCATGTCCCGACAAAGAAAATACAATGCCGTCTCTCTTCACCGACTCACTTCCTACGTTAGGCAGAATGTGACTTGAAAGACTTTAAGTTCTTCCCACTGATTTCAACTTTCATGCTTACCTGATCATGATCGTCAAGAAAGCTTCCTTGGAATCCTGCTGAAACTCGACATCATCAGCCTCACTTGCTGATGCTCTTTTCTCTCGTGAACATGTTAATGTAACCTCATCAAAGCTCAAGAAGGCCGTGAAGTATTGGCGTTGATCTCGTAACTAAAGCTTTCGCGATCGATAACAATTCCTCACTACCATCCCCATCAGCAGACGCCAACACCATGCTCGACATGCACCAACAAGACCCACTACCTCACCACAACCCACCCAAAATGCGCCCCCTCGCCCCAATAACCTCACCCAACACCTCCCTAACCAAACTCGGCGACCTCCTAAAACAACGCTCAATCTCCTTCTGCCACCACCTAAACAACCGCACAATCTCCACCCCATGGGACCTGCACGCAACCCCCGACTTCGTGCACCGCTACACACACCCCTCCGGCGAAACAACAGACATGACAGCCGCCGAAACAATAGCCTTTTTCCAAGAACGCTTCGAGCAGTATCCAGATTACAGGTTCGAGATAGTGGATACGACGGTTCATCTAGAGCCGGGGGAGAAACCGACGTATGCGACGGTGTGGCAGACGGTTGTGGTCAAGGATGGGGAGACACCGGGGGAGAGGGAAAGGGTTGCGATTTATTCGTGGCGGAGAGAGACGGATAAGTTGGGACGGGTGGAGTGGAGGTGGTGGAGGCAGGAGTGTCCTAGTACGGCTGCTTTGATGCCGTTCTGAAAAAGAAACGTTGATTTTGTGACCATGAAGGATGGTACGAGGTACCTACAACTTCAGCACATCGACATTCTTCGCCACGGCTTCGACTTTGGGCCATGTCTCTTTGACTTTCTCCTTAATCTCCGACAAGCTGATATCCGTATTCTTCAGCGTCTTTTGGTAGACATTCTCAACGACGCGGCCGAAAGGTGATTCGCGACCGAAGCTGCGCTCGACTTGTTCGCGGGTTTCGATCAGGAAGCCGAAGTAGACGATGCGGAGGTCGAAGCCGGATTTCATGCAGGCGTCGAAGATTTCGGCGTGGGAGGGGTTGTTCGGGTTGCAGAGGCTGTTCGTGACGGTCGACATCATCCAGCAATCGATCACGCGGTCGGGGTAGAAGGGTGTTGGGTAGAGAGTTGGGGCGATGAGGAAGTGCCGGAGAGCACCGATTCGCCAGGCTTGGTAGTTGCGGCCTTGGGAGAGGTACATTATCAGGAGTTGGCGGAGGAGGTGAGGGACTGGTTGGCGGGTGTAGCTCCACATGCCGCTGTTGAGGCACAGCTTCAAGGCGTCGATCACTTCTTCTTGACTGGCGGTGTCGTTCGATTTGTTGACGTCGAAGGTGGTGCCGGAGACGGAGAAGACTTCTGCTTGGATTGCGGCCATCCGGAGTTGTGATTGCTCGTCGTTGGCTGGGATGAAGAACGTTGGGAGTTGGCTTTGGTGCCGCTTCCGTAATTCGTCTGCGATCTCGACGAAGTCTCGCGGCAGTTCCTCTGGAGCTTTCAAGAACTTATCTTCTGGGAATGTGGCACCTTTCTTGCACTTTGAGCACTGGCAGCGGAAGAAGTAGGAGTCCTTGAGTTCTGCTTGACGGACGCTGAACTGCAGTGGAAAGTTAGTACTGGAAATGTGCAGAATTGTGTCTGCTGAGAGGACCGCCATGAAAGAAGACTGAATTCGAAGACTCACCGGGTTGGTCACATCCACATATTTCATGAAGATCTCCTCGCCCTTCTTGATCGGCTTGATCGCTCGCAAAACAAGCTTTGGCTGATTGAACATAACAACAGAATTCGGATCACAAGAGTGATTAGCGCTGCACAGCACCGGATCAAAGCCAATGCCGAGAGACGTGTCGTCAAGAGGGTTGCTCAGCTGGATCGTATTGCACATGACCTACCATGAAGCCGTCAGCAAATGCTTCTGGCAGGAGAGTGAACTACAGACTTACGTTGTAGAAGAAGGCTTTGGCAATCATCTCAGAGTCCATATCTCCGATGTTGGGCTCGCCAGAGTACTTCCAAGCTCCATAGGCCAGCATGCTGAAATCCTCGAAGCGTTGCGGGTTATCTTTCTTGATCTGCTCGAGAGCTTTACTGTCACCACCAGCAGGTGTGGATTGTAAGATGTCGAGCAAAAGTTCATCTTTGCCCTCGGGGTCGCTCTTCAGTCGTCCAAGTAGTTTGATGACTGCTCGCACGCCATGGGGAAGATCAGGCCGTTCTGCTGGCGACAGCACTTTGCATTCATGCTTGTGCTCTCGTTTCCAGGCTTTGCTCTGGCAGGTCTTGGAGCAATAGCGAACTCGCTTGCAGCCTGTGCAGGCTTTCACTTCGACGCCGCCGCCGGTGAAGAAGCCCAGAGCTGCTCGTCGAGCTCGCTCATAGTCGTCTGCCGCACCGCGCTGGAAACACCATGCGCAAGTGTCTTGCATGCGGTCGATATCGAGTTCGGCGACACTGCATATCGTCAGTACATGTAAATTCGCTGTGTGTAGAATATGGTGAGGTCCGTACTATGGACGATCCAGCGTGAGCACAACATCGCCAGGCTGGAAGTCCTTTTTGGCGAAGAGGCCTCGGCCGGCTCCTGCAATGCCGGACTTCTTCCTTTCTACTTCCATGATGGGCTGAGCATGTTGACCTTGATGGTGGTGCTTGCGGAGACGTCTAAGTTTTTCGGCGCTACTTTTGCATCCTGGTTGATGTCTCGCGAATTTTGGTGGCGGGGAAGGTGGGGTGTTTGATTGCAGCTGGGAAGGAAGCCCCTGTTTCTTTCCTTCACCCAACTCTTCTTCTTTCACATGACATTCACATTCGTGCGGCAGCAATATCATCAGGTCGACTTGACGGGTATGAAGGCGACTCTTCAATGTGGTGCAAGGCAGGTGTTGGCACATTCCCCATCTTCCGCACAGCCATCAACGACCCACTCGCGAACATCATGGAGTCTCTTTCATGGAACATTGAAACATGGTATCGTACAGTCCTGACTACACAACAAACGCAATACATGTGAAAGCCATGGCCAAAGCAATCCAACTACCGGCAACACCTGGCCTCACCGCAGCGCTGTACTCAACATCCACCACACAGTCCCCATCGCCCTGGTCGTCCTCATCAATCGACAGAATCGAGAAACTTCTCACATCATACGGCACAGTTCCGCAGACGCCATCCTGTTCATTGCAATTCCAGGTGTAATACGCATCCAACTCGCCGTCCTCTCCAGCAATCTGCGAACAGTCTAGGCCAGGGTACGTGATGAACCTCAGCCTTCCGACTCGATTCTCCTCATCCTCATCGTCGTCTGTGCTCTGCACCGGATACGAGTTCTGCTTGTACCAAACCTGGGAGTAGTTGGCCGCGTTGTTGAAGTGCTCCGCACCGGAGATGGTGTAGTTCACTCCGCACGGCTGGTCGTATTGGCATGCATAGCCTTGGGTTGAGTAGGTGACGTTGGGTCGTGTGAAGGTCGAGTTGAGGTTGAAGCAAGTCGGAATGGTCCCGGTCGATGGGTTGGTGACGGTGAATGTTACGGCGTTGCCTTCGCCCGTTGTGCCTTGGCCGCAGTCGCGCGCGCCTGGGGTGGAGAAGGTTACGTCCAGGTATGTGTATGTGTCGTTGTTCGTTGTTGACTGAGCTGTCGCGGAGCCGAGAAGCAGAAGTCCGGAGAGCAGAAATGCGGATGCCATTGTTGGAAGTTTTGCGAATTGTTGTTACACGGGACGGCGAACAGACAGGTGCGTCCCGTCAAATTATATCTCAAAAGCTAAAGTTAACGGTCATCTGCAGGATGGATTTGTAGTTTTGTACTACTTCTTAGCCCGCGGAATGCCTGAGGCTTGCGGGCACAGCAACTGGGTCACGCATCCTTCGTGTGGCAGTGGCATTCCATTAATGCGACGGCCAAGAACGAGGTTGCTATGCTTGGCAGGGCTGAATGGTGTGTGTGACCTCTGGAGTTCCAAAGTTGGAGCATTCGACGTCAGCCAAGCTTGTGCGGCTGGTGAGTGAATGTATGACGTCGGCTGGATCCCGAGGCCACTCGCGTTGTCGCGTTCGACTTCAGCTTCATACTGCAACCCTGCGAGTGCAGGATACCGAAAGGCAATGAGCGGCCTCTTGCGAACGTCTCATCGACGTTTCAACTTGCCACAGCAGATGGCGATATCGTTCAAGCTTTCAGCAAAATGCTCAACTTCGATCATCAATCTGCAGCTATTGAAGGCCTCAGTTGTCAGTCGACATTCGAAAGTTGGTCAGGCATTTGCTTGACCTGGCCGACAACTCAGGCGTATCGCCCTTAGACTCGAAGAAGAAGAACTACACAAGACTGCAAGAGCTTTCGGGAATCTCACGAGTATGCAGTCCACCTGGAGCTCTGAAGGATCATCGGCATGTGGGCATCCATTACACCGGGCATGCGGATGAAGAGACCGCAGCAAGATCCTATCATGGACATCTTCGGCGACCGGTTTGTACATTTCTGCTACCGCTGCGGCTCCATGCGGTATTCGATGTCGAAACCTGCAGCGTAGCATGCTACTGTGGCAGATTCGGTGCCTATAGCGTTGCTCCAGCGGAACTGTGACTGGCACCGCATTCCATTGGCATAGGTATAAGAGAGCTGGATGATCAGCCCATGGTAAGAGTATATTCCACTCTCCATTCATTTTCAGCAGACAGGAAGAGCTTCACTCGGCGGCCATGCTCGATCTCTTCGCAGCCAACATCTGGCGTCTTGCTCTTTGCTTTGGTATCTGTCATCTAAGCACCGGTAATCTTACATATGAGCAATTGAGAATTGAACCGTCGCTGACACTGGAGAAGCGTCTGGTCGAGCCATCAATCATGGCAGACTTACACGCAGCGGAAACGCCATTGCCCCGGGCATTCCCCTGAGAATCCTGCCATTGGGCGACTCTATTACTTGGGGCTTTCAGAGCTCGTAAGACGAATATGCCAATCGCCATATAATATTGCTCACATGGAACAGCGACGGTAATGGCTACCGCCTAGATGTCTTGAACGACTTGACTGCGGGCGGAAGTGAAGTAACCTACGTACGTCTCCCAATCCACGTCCACACAACCATAATCCATCACTAACACATCCTTCCTCAGATCGGCTCCCAAAACTCCGGCAACATGACCAACAACGCCAACGACGGCTTCGTCGGCTGGACCATCAGCGAAATCGCCAACGGCACCAAACCCACCCTCTCCCAACTCCCAAACGTCATCCTGCTACACGCCGGCACCAACGACATGAACCTCGACCCGCCTCGTCAGCCCTACGATTCCGCGCCTGAACGTCTCGGGGATCTTATCGATGAGTTGCTCGCTGCGGTGCCGGAGACGACTGTTATTGTGGCGAAGATTATTCAGAGTGGGAATGCGGGAACGAAGGAGAGGATTCCGGTGTTTAATGATGCTGTTCCGGGGATTGTGAGTGAGAGGAGTGGGAAGGGAAGTAAGGTTGGTATGGTGGATATGAGTGGGATAGGGGTGAATGGAGTGGATTTGGCGGATGGGTTGCATCCTAATGACACTGGTGAGTCGTGAATTCGTGATGGAGGGTATTGGGAAGTGGCTCACTGACTTCGTCGTGATAGGATACAATATGATGGCGAACTTCTGGATTCAGGGCTTGCAGGAGGCGAGTGATAAGGGGTGGATTACAGCTCCGAAATAGATGAGTGCAGTCTCTTGTGGGAAGGGCATTGACTGTGGGTCATTTCGACATCCATCAGAACGATTGATCAGAAGCACTGTCGCCATACTCATCTCAACCTGTGCCGTGGTGAAGTTTTTGCATGTTCTTGCGGCGTAGATTAGCACTCACTTGTCGCTGTTTAGAAGGTGGGTCCCTCGATCCTTCCCAAACAGACCAGACCAGTTTGAAGCTGATGATGCTGACATGCCATCGAACTTCGACTTCAGCTCTTCCATCTTCATGCCTCAACATCTCCGCGCTTGTGTTCACGGCAACATCGACAATGCGACCCATCCTAATAATCGGCGCTGGAATCGCAGGCCTAACAATCGCCCAAGGTCTTCGCCTCCGATCGATACCCTTCCGCCTGTTCGAGCGGCGACCGAATTCAGTCACAGCCCAAGGACATCGATTTCGACTCTCGACAGAAGCAATAGCTGCAATCAAAAGTGTGCTATCTCCTGAACTTCGTGATCTCTTCGACAAGACAGCAGCTCAAAGCAATCGATACAAGCCTCGCTACGTCGATGCTCAAGACTTCCGTTTCGATCCACCTGTCGTTGTCGAACACGAAGAGTCTAGACCAATTGATCGAGCATGGCTTCGATCTCTACTCTCTCCCGGCATCGAAGACTCGATCGAATATCGGAAAGACTTAACCTCCTTCACGACTCACAAAGCAGGCCACATCTTAGCACACTTCACAGACGGAACCACAGCAACCGGCTATCTGCTCATCGGCGCGGACGGCGTGCACAGCAAAGTCCGTCGACAACTCGAACCGGACCGAAAACTCCTCGACCTCGAACGCTACATAACATGGGGTCGTACACCACTGACTCAGGAATTACGAAGTCGATTGTCCGAGGATGCGATGTCGTGGTATATGGTGCAAGACCACAGGTCCAACATCCAAGCCGTCATCGAGCCGATGATCTGGACTCCCTCGGCTCGAAAAGTAGCGTTCGAAGCAGGTCTTCCATCCTTTGAGGATTACATCTACTGGTGCATCTGCACTCCGCATCCAGCCGCCAAAGTACCTGAAACTTGGCACCCAATCCTCCAGCTCGTGTTCAAGTCAGCACCTTCTTCCTCCACAGCTTGTCTTCCCGTTCTGTCGAGTCGACCTGACATTGAACTGGAGGTGTCAGCGCTAACGGGCATGGTTACGCTTGTGGGCGATGCGGCTCATGTGATGAGTCCCATGGGTGGGAGTGGGGCTTCGACGGCTGTGGTGAATGCTGTTGATCTTGTGGAGACGATTGCTGAGGGAGGGAGTTTGGGGGAGTTTGAAAGCAGGATGAGTGCGCGGGCGAAAGAGCGGATTCTGCATTCGTTTGAGGGCGGGAAGAAGTTCTGGAAAGGGAAGGAGTGGGATGAATACCAGGACCACTCCGCAGCCTGAAACAACATCGACGACAAATCCGAACCCGACTGCATAGACGCCTTGCATGATCTCCCATCGATCTACCGGTACCGCCCCGTTCCTGAAAATCTTTGGCTCCCACCCAGCATCCGAACGTCAGCAGCATGGATGCTTTTCTATATCCATACATCCCGGTTCCTGGTTCGACAGAAGTTTATATCGACCTCAGACCACCTTCCTTCCTGTTCGAGAACTACCAACAGACCAGAAAGAGCTCCGTCCACCATAGACTTCGATCTGGAAGAAGGCTATTGGCTTGTATGTCGCTATTGTTGGTGTTTCACCACGTGCGTCTGACGTCTTAGACCGATGGTTTGAGTTGCCGTGTGAGGCCGTGGATTCTTGGAAGAACTGCTCTCGAACACTTTTTGGGTACACGGAGTGAGATCGAAGAAGAGAAATGACTATCTTGGGCAATCGCGTGTTCTTGGCTACGCCGTCGGTGGTAAGAGAAGCTAGGGTTTGAGGTTCCGGTGAAGCCGTTTGCGGTGAGCAGAGTGATGGAGGATGGGTATAAAGAGGAACAGTCAGGACGTTGGGAGAGGTATCATCTAGTAATCCACAACACAGCGACAACAACAAGAACACTCAAGCAACCCAGCCAACCTAACCAAACCCAATCGATCAAAATCAAAATGCAATTCACCCTTCTCCTCACCACCCTCGCGGCAACCATCGCCTCCGTAGCCGCAGGCCCAATTCCACAGCCTATCAACGAGGACACATTGGTTCGTCTCCATCACTTTATAACCGCATCCGCGCAACTAACACATCGTGCCAGGCCTTCGCCCGCCGCTCCCTCGAAATCGAAGCCCGTGCGGAACAAGCCCAGGCTCTTAGTTTTGATGAGGACTCAATGGTACATCCCCTTCCACGCTTCCCAAGTCGTCCTTAATACTGATTCATCCCCTAGGACATCGCCCGCCGCTCCCTCGAAGCCCGCGCGGAACAAGCCAACCAAATCCAAGCCCTCCGTCAAGCACAAGCCCTGGCACAATTGCGTGCGGCGCGGCAGTGGGGTTATCCATCAGCTCGATACTCCCGCGCTGGAGGGGGGTTTGATTTGAATGTTTTGGGATTGTTGGATTTGAGCGCGGGTGGTGGGAGGACTGATGCTTGCTATGGGTATTTCTGCTAGATGATTTGGGGGCTTGGGGATGGGTGATGGTTTATGAGTTATGAGGGGATACATGATGGGAAGAAGCTAGATTGGATAGGACGGATTGGGAATGACCTTATGACCTTCATTGTGTGACCTTCATTTTGATTACATTATTTCGCTGTCTGGTTGGTTCGAATGCCGTGTAGGATCATTTTCTTCACGATGTCTTGGACCACTGGTGGCCTTCTGGAGGCTTTCATGTAGGGAACTCTTCCCTTACAACAGTCCCAAAGCTCCGATGAATGCAACAAGACCCAAGCCCTCGGCACCCATGCCCACGCGGTTCGCGGCGCCGTCAGATTGGGTGGCTGGGGCAGAGCTCTCAGATGCCGTGCTCTCAGAAGAGTCCGGTGGAGCAGTCGTCGAAGGAGACATCGTGGAAGGAGAAGTCGAGGCCGTTCCAGTGACAATCGTCGTCTCGCCACTGCTAGTACCAGGAGTCGAAGTGGTGGTCAAGACGTCTGAGGATATGTCCGCAGATCCACTCGAAGCGCCTCCATAGACCGTATACGTGCATGGCGTGTTGAGGATGGTATCCGTCTGAATGGTGAACATCGGCTCGCCTTGCATCGTGACAGTGACACAGCTGTCCGCCCCAGTCGATGTAGGCACCGTTCCGGTGTAGGTGTTGTTGCCATTGATGTGGTTGCTGACGCTGGAGATGGGGATCGTTGTCAATGGGGCGCTGATGACGACGGGAATAGTGCTGTCATCGATGACTGTCGTTGAGACTTCTATAGGCTCGCTCATGTTGGGTACGTCGTCGGTTGGTCGTGAAGTGACTTCGATGGGATCGGTCTGAGTGCTGCTCTCGTCGACCACGACTGTAGTTTGTGCGTGGGCGAGAGTAGCCAAGGCCAGTGTGGTGGCGAGAAGTTGTCGAGTCATTTTGGTTGTTGAGGTCGTCAGAGTCTTGGATATGTTTGATTCCGAAAGTTGAGGCTGGATGCTTCTTTAAATGCTTCAGTGGCTGGCCTTCGATCTTCACTGCAAATCGGCTCCTCTCAATAGTGACGCGAGCTTCGACGTCTCGTGATACGATGCCGTCTCAGTCTTGAAATCCCTTTCTCGCTGTCGCTACTCAATGCGGCGGAATTTTAAGCAGAAACAGCCAGAAATATATATGAAAGAAAGACAAAATACGAAATGCAGCACTCCAGCTGACGCACTCCTTGCGAGCGCTGGTGGTGTTTGACTGGGCGGGGCAGGGCACAAAGCTTCTTGTCTGTCGATCTGCCAAGCGACCGCGGAGGCACAAAGGAGAACCATTGGGCTGTGTGGATGAAAATGGCGGTTTCAGAGTGGCAGCTGCAGACCAGAGATGGAAGGTCGATGGCCTGAGGCGATGAGGTTACGGCCTTGAGACGTCAGCCGGTACGCAGGTACTCGAGTGTCATCACATGTCGACAGCTCTTCGGGTGGTGGTCAGTCATCGGGAGTCGTTCCGTGAGGATTCGTCTATGACCAGTCGCTACACCTTCGCCATGCTTTCCTGATGGAAGGTGATACTGCTTGAAGTAGCACGTCGTCGCTGGTTTTGCCCGTGATGAAGAGGTGGGAAGAGGACAGAGTTGCAGTGGCTGAATCTCGTCAATCTCGTCGTCGACCAGGATCTCCACGTGGCCGCCTATCAATGCCACGATTGGCAACGGCGACAACGATAGCAACGCCCTTTTCACTGATATGATGCTGTGGAAGGCGGAGAGGTGAGTAATATTCAGATTGTAGTAGTACTTTTGACACACATTTCGCAAGCATCGGGCGGAGCGGAGCAGGCGCGCGGGACTGGATGGCTGGAGGTGGGTTGATAGTCCGGCGAAAGGCCCGTGGCTAGCCGTTATCGCATACGGTCTCCGAGACCTCAACATTATATCCAAGTCTTGTCGTCAGTCTCACTTTTCCTACACACCGCTCTCCTATTCACCTACGAGCACATTATTGCTCGAGACCCTCCTCATTCCGACCGAGAATGTTTGCAAGCCTCTAATCTCAACTCCGACCTCGAAATCTTTGGCGTTGACCACCGGCTTCGCTCCCGAGTCACACAACTTTTCCT
This sequence comes from Zasmidium citrigriseum, assembly GCA_002786025.1. Classification (NCBI taxonomy): domain Eukaryota; kingdom Fungi; phylum Ascomycota; class Dothideomycetes; order Mycosphaerellales; family Mycosphaerellaceae; genus Zasmidium; species Zasmidium citrigriseum. Next base: position 291,768 of record NHNW01000045.1, on the reverse strand, counting down.
CCTCACCACATCCAGCATGTCTGGCTCGGCCGCGGCACTGAGGCTGCGCGCACAATGGCTGGCCACGCGCCGGCCACTGTCGTCCAAGTGTCTTGTCTTCAGCCCCAAGGCGCGTGTACCAGCAGTAACACGGTCCTGCATTGCCCCGATCCAGTCGCGGGCCTCGCATAGCAACGTCCGCACATTTTACTCCAGCTCGACCAGCGATACCACCTCAGCAGAGCCCAAGCAAGACCTCCAGAATGCCTCACTCTTCGCCCCTCTCGATACCTTTCCCCGCCGCCACATTGGCCCCACCGCCACCACGGCAGAGGAGATGCTGCAGATGCTCGACCCGCCTGTCAAGAGTTTGGACGAGTTTGTGAGTCAGGTCTTGCCCCCGGCTATTCTCTCCAGCAGAGATCTGAAAGTTGAGGGGCCAATGCCTGAGTCTGGCTCTGTGGCTACCAGCGAGGGCGGATACTCAGAAAGCCAGCTGATCAACCGATTGCGGGAGATTGCGAGCGAGAACAAAGTCTACAAGAGCTACATTGGTGCTGGCTATGCGGGAACAAGAGTGCCTGAGGTAATCAAGCGCAATATCTTGGAGAACCCAGCATGGTACACCAGCTACACTCCATACCAGCCAGAGATCAGCCAAGGTCGCCTGGAGTCTCTGCTGAACTTCCAGACCATGGTCACCGATCTGACGGGCATGGCTATTGCCAATGCTTCGCTCTTGGATGAGCCCACGGCTGCGGCTGAAGCCATGACCCTGTCGGTCAACTCGCTGCCCATCGCCCGACAGCGACGTGCTAAGAAGGTCTACCTTGTCTCGCATCTTTGCCACCCTCAGACCATTGCTGTGCTCGAGAGCCGTGCTCAGGGCTTTGGGATTACCATTGAGGTCGGCGATGTGCTGGCTAACAACAGCAAGGCTGTGGACGACGTTGGCGAGGATTTGATTGGCGTGCTGGCCCAATACCCAGATACTCTCGGTGGTGTTGAGGACTTCAGAAACTTGGCAGATAAAGTCCATGCACTGCAGGGCACTTTTGCCGTGGGCACTGACTTGCTTGCATTGACCCTGCTCACTCCACCGGGCGAGTTCGGTGCAGACGTGGCATTCGGTAACGCTCAGCGTTTTGGTGTGCCATTCGGGTTCGGAGGTCCTCATGCTGCTTTCTTTGCAGTCGGCGACAAGCACAAGCGCAAGATCCCAGGTCGTCTCATTGGTCTCTCCAAGGACCGTCTGGGTGATAACGCCGCTCGTCTCGCATTGCAGACCCGAGAGCAGCACATTCGACGTGAGAAGGCCACTTCCAACGTCTGCACAGCCCAAGCCCTTCTCGCCAACATGAGCGCCATGTACGCCATCTATCACGGTCCGACTGGATTGAAGCGAATTGCGGAGAAGGTGGCCAAGATGACCCAAGTGCTCGCAAAGGGTCTTGAAGATGCTGGTCTTGAGGTGAAGCAGCCCGTTGCATTCGATACCGTTGTTGTGAAGAAGCACGACGCTCCTGGATTTGCAAGCAAGACCGTGCAGAACTTCCTGACCAACTTCCGCGTCATCGACAACGACCACATTGGCATCACCATCGATGAGACGGTGGGCAAGAAGCAGATCGAGGAGATCTTCCGCGCTTTCACCACCGAGCCGGTAGACGTGGACAAGCTTGCCGAAGGTGTTGAGGCATTGGGCAACCTTCCAGCGTCGCTCAAGCGTACCTCTGACTACCTGCAGCACCCAGTCTTCAACTCATACCACTCCGAGACCGAAATCCTCCGATACATGCATCATTTGCAGTCCAAGGATCTCTCACTTGTGCACTCTATGATCCCACTCGGATCTTGCACGATGAAGCTGAACGCGACCACTGAGATGCTCCCCATCACCTGGCCCGAATTCGCCAACATCCACCCCTTCGCACCACCAGACCAGACTTTGGGCTATATGCAGATGATCAGGGAGCTGGAGGAAGATCTTGCAGAGATTACCGGTTTCCACTCTGTCTCCCTCCAACCAAACTCTGGAGCACAGGGCGAGTTCACGGGCCTTCGTGTGATTCGCAAGTACTTCGAGCAACAACCCGGCACGAAGCGTGACATCTGTCTAATCCCAGTCTCAGCCCACGGAACCAACCCAGCTTCTGCGGCGATGGCAGGCATGCGAGTTGTGACCATCAAGTGCGAGAACGCTACCGGCAACCTCGATATGCAAGACTTGGAGGCCAAATGCAAGAAGTACCAAGATGAGCTTGGTGCCATCATGATCACGTATCCATCGACTTTCGGTGTCTTTGAGCCGAACGTCAAGGAGGCTTGTGATCTTGTCCATAAGTATGGCGGTCAGGTCTACATGGACGGCGCGAATATGAACGCTCAAATCGGATTGTGCTCGCCAGGTGAGATCGGTGCTGATGTCTGCCATCTCAACCTGCACAAGACCTTCTGCATTCCTCACGGTGGCGGCGGTCCAGGTGTCGGGCCGATTGGTGTCGCCGAGCATCTTTCTCCGTTCCTGCCAGGTCATCCTCTTGTCAAGGTTGGAGGTGAGAAGGGCATCGCTCCTGTCTCTGGTGCTCCATGGGGATCAGCCAGCATCTTGCCCATCAGCTGGGCATACATCAAGATGATGGGTGCTCGCGGCCTGACCCACGCCACCAAGATCACACTCCTCAACGCCAACTACATTCAGTCTCGCCTCAAGCCCTACTACCCTATCCTCTACACCAACGAGAACGGTCGATGTGCACACGAGTTCATCCTCGATGTCCGCAAGTTCAAGGAGACCGCCGGTATCGAAGCTATCGACATCGCCAAGCGCCTGCAGGACTACGGCTTCCACGCGCCCACCATGTCGTGGCCCGTCGCCAACACTCTCATGATCGAGCCGACCGAGTCCGAGTCGAAGAACGAGCTGGACCGCTTCTGCGACGCCCTGATCTCCATCCGTGAGGAGATTGCTGAGATTGAAGAGGGCAAGCAGCCAAAGGAGGGCAACGTCTTGAAGATGTCGCCTCACAGCATGAAGGATCTCATCCTATCGGAGTGGAACCGTCCCTATGACCGTCAAAAGGCCGCGTATCCGCTGGATTGGCTCAAGGAGAAGAAGTTCTGGCCTCCAGTCACCCGATTGGATGATGCGTATGGTGATATGAACTTGTTCTGCAGGTAAGCATAACTCTCTCACTACTTTCGTTGCCGTGTGCTAACATGATCACAGCTGCGCCCCAGTCGAAACAGTCGAAGGCATGACCGGCCTCGAGGCACCAGCGCCAACATAGACGCATACACCCAGCACTTCAACGCGGCAGAGCTCTCAACAAACAGTTCCGCCTAACCTGTAATGCATGCGAGATGAAAAGCATGTGTCTCAACACACTACCTGATTTTGCAAAGCGTTCAAGCGAAGGCGTTATTTGTCGTTTCGAGAGAAGGCAAACGGGCGGAAATACCCATGGGTTTTAACATACTCTTGTGGAAAACGATACTTCAACGTGGGATATGAATTGAAAGCAAGGAAACGATAGATGGGATGGGCATGGTAGATATGAGGAAACGAAAAACATGTCGTTTCTTCATCACCTTCCTGTCTGTCTGGTAACTTTCACGATCGTCAGGCACTTCTTCACGCTTCCAATCCCGCGGAGTGTTCTCACGTGTCTAGTCTGCAGACTTTCGCTTTCGCCACGGACTAGCTCGCCCCACACACCTTCCCCTCTCGGCTAAATGCGGGGAAGTGCGTTTTGGCCGACGTCACTGTGAACCGGACAAAGCAGCAAGGAAAACCTCGTGGCGGGCTTGGGGTTCTGGGGTGATGCAGTAGACGGACCGAATGTTCCAGCTGAGTTTTGGGAGGGTGATGTGAAGACCGCACTTCCACCTCACCTTTCGTCTCTGCAGATGCTCGTGAAGTGGTTTCAAGTTGAGTGTGGATTTTGTGTGTGAGGAGAGCTTGACCCAAGCGATTGGAGACTTTCAGGTACCCGCTTCGCGAGTCTTCGGAAGGTTGATTGGTTTGGGAGAGTGGTGACCAGGTGAGTGGGTTTTCGAGATCTGGTTCAGTCGGAGTGGAGACTGGGGGAAGGAGCTTTGCTCTCCTTCAGAGGAGGAAAGCATATGACATGTCCAAGGCATCCACAACCTGATCGCCTCTGTACCAACGCGAGACAACCCGAACAAAACTAACGACCATGCCTCGCAGACACAATGCTCCTCCCAGCGGTCTTGGGCCTCGCCGGCCTGGCCTCAGCGACGACGTACAACACCCGCTTTAATGGCACGACCTGGGACGATGACAAGTGGATCATTACCACAACGCATCTGGATCCGCACCACTACCAATCCCGCATGTCCCTCGCCAATGGCTACTTGGGGATTAATCTCGCCGCCGTGGGCCCCTTCTTCGACATCGACGAGCCTGTCAATGGTGATGTGATCCAAGGTTGGCCACTTTTCGATCGGAGACAGAGTTTTGCGACGATTTCTGGTTTCTGGGATTCTCAGCCGACGACCAATGGGACCAATTTCGAGTGGTTGAATCAGTATGGTGGGGAGAGTGTCATCAGCGGGGTGCCGCATTGGGCAGGTCTACTCGTCCAAGCCGGAGACGAAATGCTCGATGCCAACGTGGAGAGTTCCAAGATCTCCAACTTCAGTTCCAGCTTAGATATCCGCAGGGGTTTGATGCACTGGAACTACACCTGGACGCCAGCTTCCGGCCCAGAAATCGACGTGGCGTACTCAATGTTCGTGCATAAACTCCACATCAACCTCGCAGTCGTCAGGCTAGAAATGACACCGCGAGAAGACGTCAACGTCACAGTCATCGATCTTCTAGACGGGGACTGTGCCGTTCGGACGGATTTCGTGGATAAAGGGTATTACGACGCTTGGGCTATGATCTGGAGCGCGGTTCGACCGAATGGGATCCGGAATGTCACGGCTTATATCTCGAGTGCGATGGTTGGGGATGAGAGTTGTGATTTGCGGAGTCGGATGAGGGTGGAAGAAGGGGGGAATTCTTCGACGATTGCGCAGGGGATGGGGGTGCAGTTGGCTGCTGGAAGGACTTCGACGGTTACGAAGTTTGTTGGTGGTGCGAGTAGTGATGCGTTTGAGATGCCGCAGTCGACAGCCTTAAACGCCTCCTGGACCGGAGCCAACACGGGATTCGACTCCCTCCTAGCCTCTCACGTGGAAGAATGGATGACAGTTATGCCAGCCAACAGCGTCGACTCCTTCCGCGACACCAACGGCTCCCTCCCCTTCGACGAAAACGTCCAAGAGCTGCAAATCACAGCCATCACGAACCCCTTCCAACTCCTGCAAAACACCATCTCCGACAACGCCGTCATCGCCGCGGGGAACAACTCACAGCTCCAGGTCAACAGTATCAGCGTCTGTGGCCTGGGCGGGTCTTGCTATGCGGGCTTGGTTTTCTGGGATGTGGAGGTTTGGATGCAGCCGGGTCTTGTTGTTTCTTTCCCGGAAGCTGCGAGGCAGATTGCGAGGTATCGGGTTGAGTTACATGGCCAGGCGAGGGCGAATGTTGAGACTGCGTATCAGTCGAGCCAGAATGAGACGGGGAAGTTTTCGAGTGAGGCGGCGGCGTACCCCTGGACGAGCGCACGCTACGGCAATTGCACGGGCGAATGTATCCCATACTCTTTATTATATGGGATATTTGCTAACTTTGATTTTAGACTGGGCCTTGCTTCGACTACCAGTACCATCTGAACGGAGATATTGGACTGGAATTCTACAACTACTGGACCGTTACCGGAGACACTGACTTCTTCAGAGAGGAACTCTTCCCTATCTATGAAGCAATTGGTCAACTTTACGCCGAGCTGGTCGACTTTAACGACACCACTGGCCTCTATGAGCTGTATAACGCCACCGACCCCGACGAGTATGCCAACTTTCAGAACAACGTAGGATTCACGATGGTATTGATGTCGAGCCATCTGAACAGTACCAACGACATCAGGGAGCGGTTCGGTATGGAAGCGAATGAGACCTGGGCGAATATTTCGTCGCTGATCACGGTCCCGGTTAACCACGATGCGAACATCATTCTGGAGTATGCGACGCAGAACGGTAGCATCACTGTCAAGCAGGCGGATATTGTGCTCATCGATGACTTCTTGCAATACCCGAATCCGTACACTCTGAGCAACCTGGACTACTACGCCAGTGCTCAATCTCCTGATGGGCCGGCTATGACATACGGCGTCTTCAGCATCGTTGCCAACCGTGAGAGTCCTTCTGGTTGCTCGTCGTACACGTACGATTTGTACGGTTCTCAGCCATACACTCGTGGACCGTGGTTCCAGTTCAGTGAACAACTCATTGACGACTGGTCTATCAACGGGGGAACGCACCCTGCTTTTCCGTTCTTGACTGGTGTCGGTGGAGCGAATCGTGTTGCCGTCTTCGGATACCTTGGTCTTCGACTCAATCCTGATACTCTCGACATCGATCCTTCGTTGCCTCCTCAGATTCCACAGCTGGAGTATCGAACGATCTACTGGAATGGCTGGCCGATCAAGGCCTACTCGAACCAGACGCACACGACCTTGAGGAGATTGGAGACGCCTCTGTCTACGGCGAACAGCACTTTTGCGAACAGCTCCATCCCAGTGACGATTTCTCTGACCGGGACGGATATCCTCAACCTCGAACCGATGGGCAACCTGACGATCGAGAACCGCCAAATCGGCCAGAACAAGACGATCCCTGGCAACCTCGCGCAGTGCCGCCCCATATCCTCAGACGCAGACTACGAACCAGGCCAATTCCCCCTCAGCGCCGTCGACGGCGCCATCTCCACCAAATGGCAACCAACACTCAGCAACACAACCGCCTCGCTCACCGTCTCCCTCCCCGAACCCTTCGTCCCCATAACCGCCATAACCTTCGACTGGGCGCAAGCCCCGCCCACTTCCTACCGCGTGACTTTCCACAACCTCTCTGACACCTCCGTCGTCCCGCCACTCAATGTCACGAGTAGTGATAATGTCACCATCAGTGATCCTTTCGATGAGGATTTGGAGTTTGTGATTCGGCCGTATATGAGTAATACGACGAATGTTACGTTGGATGAGCCGGTTTGGAGTGCGAGGTACGCGACGTTGGAGATTTGGGGGAACTGGGCGACGGTTGGGACGAGGGATGAGAGGAATGGGACGGGGGCTACGGTTGCTGAGTGGGGGATTGTGATGCAGGGTGGGGAGGATGTTATGAAGAGGAGGGGGGTGAGGGTTTGGCAGGGGTGATATGGTGTGTGAGATTCATGGCGTCAACGTCTTTAGCAGTTGACATACTCGTGAGATGGGTAATCTAATCAATCTTCTTTCTTTACAGTCGTGGATTGTCTTTCCTGTCAACCCCTTTCTCAGCCTTGTCCAACTGTCGTAAAGATTTCTGTCGTCTTACTGCTTGCGGACGATATATCCAATTCTTGGGAAATGCAGTCTAACGCCGTCCTTGATCTCGATCACAACCTCATCGATCGTCGTCCCGATGAGTTTGCCAGCTTGCGGGTAACTGCCTGGCGTCGAGCTGTAACACAATCAGTCAAAGGTCCTTCTTCAACAATGGAAACACTTACTCAAAACTCTCCACATTAACCATAGCCCCCTTCTCAATCCCATACGCATCCCCCTTCGGCACATCCCACTCCTTGCTCACACTATACTCCGCGCCGCGAATAGTCTCCTGCGTCTTCTCCGCCGAAAGCACCTCAGGCTTCACCTCCGGCAAACTCTCAATCAGCTTCCACACCTTCGGGAAATCGTTCTTCCCACACCCATCTTTCTCCCCGACGTCAAGATTATTCACCGCCCAGCGCACCGGCCACATGACATGAATGTCCGCGAGGGAGATCTGGCTTCCGTTGATGAAAGGACCTGAGGAGTTTCCGAGGAACTCTTCTTCAATTTGTCGAAGCCGGGAACGGAATTGCGCCAACGCACTCGGCCTCAGCGTAGCAATATCCGGTCTTTTCAAAAACGGAAAAATCGCCTCCCGGTCCTTCACAAACCCATCCGTCAAAAAGCTCATCGGGATCATGCCCAATGCCTCGGCGAAGACTTTATCGCCCCATTCGAGAAAAGCTCGATCGGCAGGTGAAGTTTGGAGTTTTCCGCCGAGTTGCGTGAGGATTGTGGAGATTATGAGCGCGGAGTCGCAGTAGACGTCTTTGCCTACGGCGAGGAGGGGGATGCGCCGGTAGGTTATTCCGAGGGCTTCGAGGTCGGGACGGGGGAGGACTATGGGTTGGTCGCATTTTTGGAAGGGGATTCCGGCGGCTTGGAGCGCGAGTTTGGTTTTTTGGCCGTAGGGGGAGAAGTCTGAAGGGTGCTTTGGTCAGGTCTCTGATGTTGTGTGCTTGGTGGAGAGCGAATTGTGCTTACCATAGTCGAAATGGATGATCGGTGCCATGATTACAGAAGCTCCTGACTGGGATGTTGCAAATGAAGTGAATGTTCAAAGCTTGGCTTTGTCTTTGTGTAACGATGAGGGGAAGTGCCATTATAAGCTCGACTTGTCCTAAATGACATCTGTAGCTCGAGATCTTCCAAAGTTTCTCGAGCTCTGAAGCTCGCGCTATAATGATGCAATGTGAGGAGCTGGAGAGCTATTTGGAAGAATAGCCACGTGAGTCAATGCTCTAGAATGTCTCTAACTTCCAAGAGGGGAAATTCGTGGCTGGCTATCCTAAGCGTGGGCTCGAATCGATCGTTTGTGGCATTCTTAGCAATGACGATGCGGGCCGCAATCTTCATCGATGCTGTATTGGTCCAAAGGAGACGCCATTGTGGTCCTGGTCCAAATTCAAGCTCTCCTTTCGTCCGGCTCGACTGCCGATGAAGATCTTGCTGCATGTCGTTATAGGGTTGCTGTTGCCAGACAGCGTGCGGTCAGAACAGGTATGCGGCAAGAAAGACGATTGCAAGTCTCGCTCGGTCACTCTAAAAGCAGTGATGCGGAGGCTTGCATCGAAGTATGAATGCAAACTTGCCTTCTCAATGCGACGCCCTGCAAAAGGCTCCAAAAGCTCTGCCTATAGTAAACACAGATCCTGATGTACGTTTATATAGAAGTGAAGGAAGTCGGCGCGGTTGCGGCAACGTTCATGACTTCGAGCTGGCCGAACACTCGAATGGCCGATGCCGGTAGAGTTCGGCAGGAAGATAGCGGCGTTAAGGCGAGCATTAAACCGAATAGGACAATCCAAACGGTTGACAGTCCGAATTTCCCACGGTCAGCATCAGCATGAACTTATCAGCATCTCTCGCAAACACTGACGAAATGAGCTAGTCGCACGATCACCCATATATAAGACGACCTGCCTGCTGGGCAAAAGTTCCAGAAATGATCCCAAAACGTATCTGGGCAGCTTGAGTCAACTCGATAGCGGCGATTGAACGCACTTACCGACTCTCAGTTTTGCGACAATGCCCTTGTCCGACTACCCTGAATGGATGCTCGGCAAGCTCTTTTCCGGACGCAGAGGCAATGACCACGATCTCTTCTGCAAAGCGCCAGCATTCAAAGAGTTTCCCGAGCCAAACATCACTGTGGATGCACCAGAGATAGGCCCATCAAACTCGAGACTTGGCAAAGAACACGGAGCATGGGGCTCGGGTCGTATTCCAGAGATCAAGTGGTCCCTATCCGGCGTAGATCCAGCCAAAGTCAAGGAATACCTTCTTGTCTTCGAAGATCCAGATGCTCCGCTAGGTCACTCGAATCCCCACGGCATCTACGCTGGTGTACCCGCTTCTCGCTCCAGCATCGGGCCGTCAGATCTGGAGCTCGTTCGCAAAGAGGGCGAAAAGAACATCATCAAAGCCGGCTTTACCGTGGGCAAGAATAGAAGGAACATCGTATACATTCCTGCAAGACCGCCGCTTGGTCATGGCCCGCATCGGTACTTCTTCCAGATTGTCGCTCTGACGGAGCCTTTGGATCTCAAGAAGGCCGGCGAAGTGCCGTCAATTCCAGAGCTCAAGTCGCTTGTCGAGGGCAAGGTTGCTGGTTGGGGTCAGTGGGTCGGGACTTTCGAGAGCACCTGGGACCGGCATAAGTGAGATGTTCGCGGTTAGGGCCAGAGGTACGAAGAATGGTTTGTGAGTTTGCTGTGGGCAACAGAGTCGATGTATCGGCAATCACGAGAGCGTGATGCACGCATGGAAAGCAGATCCGTGTTTGAGGCGGCATTGTCTTGCATCTAGAATTCGTCTCTCCCTTTTCTCTTGTCGCATCTTGCCGTGGGATCTTAGTCGAGAGCAGAAGGAAGACTGTCCCTGGCTGGCTGAGATGCTGCGGCCGTCAGAAGCAGAGTCATTGATGGCTTGCACACGATGCACATGTCGAGTAGAAGAAGATGGTCAATGGAGATTCGTGGCTCGCTCGGCAACGTTTGTCCAGACCCCGGCACGTGAAGAAGGAGCCGTGCACGGATCCTTCTCCGCCAATCGCAACGATGCCGAAGCGCCAAGGGGGCGAGCAAATCTTAACAACCTCTCTCTTGACGACACCTCTTCCACCTCGTCTCTCCATCTGGCCACGCCTTGCCCCTTTGACGCGCGAGAGTCGCTGACTGGATAACAAGCACAGCCATGGAGTCTCCATTCTTGGATGTGGCGCTGCTCTCTGAGGCCATTCAGACGCCAAACGGGCCTTCTCAGTTTGCGAGCATGGCGTGACGCGATTCTTTCTGTGCATGTCTCCAGGAGTGTACAGCGAACAGAACCGACGAGGCTGCTTTGGGTATCGCGGACTCCGAGATTGGGTTGAAACATGCTGGAAGAGGGTCGGCTTCAACAGACGCCACATCGAATGACAGGACCTTCTACTGTACCGATTCGTCGAGACTGTCATCGATCTTCCATATCTCTCTCTGAATGCCTGGACAAATGCTGTCGATTCGGGCCTGTGAGCGAAAGTCGAGACTTGCCTTAAAACGTGAAGGAACGCTCACCGTTGGCTTCTGGAAAGTTGCCGCACATCGCCTCTTTGGCCTTTTCTTCAGCCTCTTCCAACGGCCGCCAGGAGCATGGCCTTGCTGCATCTGCATTCGGAACGTGGCTCGCCATCAGCATCCACGCACGTGCTTTCAAGGCTTCTGGAAGGCGCTTCCTGACCACGTTCTGCTATCGTTGAAGGATGCAGAAGCAACGCCTCCGTCACTGTAGGCGCTGGCGCAATACCAAAAAGGCCTTCTTAAAGCTCAGGCCCCGTCTAGAGAAGTTTCCCTCCCCACCGCTCTCTCGACGTTGGTCGATCCCGTACACACTTTCGCTTTGTGTTGTTTTCGTTTTAGCCCATCATGACCACTCGTTTCATTCAGCTTATCCTTCTTACATTCGTTGTCGCTTGCATTAAATATGCCACCGCTTCGCCTTTCAATCTCTTCCCACGCGCGCAATGCGACGGAGATGTTCCTGGCATGAGCGATGTTCAAAATGCTTTCAAGCAAGATGCCCAGTTTTGCAACTTTTGGCTTGCGACCAAGCGCAAGAATTCTCCTATTCCTAATGTCAAGCCCTCGGCGATCTCTTCTGCGTGCAAATGCATTGCTGCTACAGCCACTCCGACACCTACGTCCATCAAGGCACCAACCCCTAAGCCCACTGGTATGCTTACGAGGCCTGCAAAGATATGACACTGCTGACGATGGTCTAGCTTGCGCTACTAAGAAAGATCCATACTACTCGGCGATGCTTGATGACATCTCTCAGCCCGAGGCCTTCTGTAACTTTTGGTTCCTCGAGTGAGTAATACCGACCTTGCCAAATTGTCTTAACTAATCAGGATTACAGTCCTCATCGTTACCGAACCGTCGTACCTGGCGTTGGCCCAAAACATCTTTCGAGCATATGCAGCTGTATTACTACTTCTCCCAAAGCGAGCTCAAGCACATCGCATTCGACTGTAACCTCGACGACCGTGGCGGCTCAAGCTACAGCGACGTCGACGTCGACTTCCACGAACGCTGCCCCAGCCGCTTCTTCGACCTCAGCATCTGTCGCCGAGACGGCTACATCCTCATCCTCGACTACATCCGCCGGTGAAGCCGCAACTTCCTCATCTAGCGCATCCCAAGATGCGGCTTCCAGCTCATCCAGCTCCAGTGTTTCGGCCGATGCCTCTTCTAGCTCGTCGTCTTCCAGCGAAAGCTCCAGCACAAGCACGAGCACTTCATCCACCGAATCGGTCTCTCCAACGCCCAAGAGTGATGCTGCCATTTGCCCTGCTTTGAGTGGCGATACACTTGTCGACCCATCTGGCACATCCTACGCAATGCAGTGCGACAAGGCATACTCGGGAACAGCCATCACAGGTGGCAGCCGCAAGCGAGAAGAGTACACCATCGAGAACTGCTTGGCAGCCTGCAATGGCGTTACTGACTGCGTTGCTGTGACGGTACAGTACGGCCTCTGCACATTGCTGAGCGACGTCAACGGCTACTCGACTCAGAGTGGAGCCGCCGCCGCTCTGAATGAAGTCCGCGCTGAGGCAGTTGGTATTTCTGAAGACGCCATCCCATCCCTCGATCCACCGGTCTCTTCCTCGTCAACTTCGACTGAGACTTCAACCGCTACGGCTTCAGGGGATGCGAGCGGTGATAGCACGGCCACTGCCAGTAGCAGCCCTGATACGGACGACTCTTCCACGGTTACGGTCACTCCCACTCTGATTACGTCGACAATTCCTGCCACCGAATCGTCGTCCGCTCCAGGCTCTGAGGATGATGACTCTAACTCATCGGACAGCACATCGTCGTCAACACCTGTCGCTACTGAGACTTCCTCACCTACAGTGGATGATTCCAACGATGATTCTTCCGATTCGTCTAGCTCCTCGTCAACTGCTACCGAGACCAGCACTGTCACGGCTAGTGATTCTTCCCAATCGACGGAGAGCTCAACCCCTTCAAACGACAATTCATCGAATACATCAAGCTCATCATCGACCACGGAGAGTACCACAGCTACTGCCAGCGACTCACCTCAATCAACCAAAAGTTCTACTCCTTCAAACGATGACGACTCTTCGAACACCTCTTCGTCCACCTCGACGGAGAGCAGCGCAGCTACTGCTAGTGATTCGGCGCAGTCCACAGAGAGCTCGGTCCCCTCGAGCGGTGACGACTCATCAACGGAAACTCAGTCGTCTCCTGCCGCTGTTGACACTTCAACTGCGTCGTCAGATTCATCCTCCAGCAGCACTGCCACGCAGTCAACTCCGGGCGACTCTGACGCTACCAATACAGCAACGACGTCTACTGTTCCAACTGCCTCTTCAACACCAGAAGATGATGGACCACTTGGCTGCAGTGCACCTACTGCAGAGGTCATCAGCGGTCTCCCAGCTGTGGCTTGTGGTGCCAACTTCGATAAGACCCTCAACGATGTTCTTGGATACTACTCTGGCGATGTGGATGATGTTTCTGCGGTGGAAAGCTCAATCATTCCCGGGCTAGGCTCTGTCGGCATCCAGAAGCGGGCCTTGAGCGATACTATCCAGACCGTTGCGAAGGACGCTATCTCAACGATCTTGGCCGCAGCTCAGTCCGTCGTCGACGCCATCATCGCTGCACTACCCGATGACGTTCAGAGTGCCGAAGCCGCCGTTGACACTGTCTCGCAGTCGGTGGCTTATGGCGGTGCGTCTCCTACTGGAGCCACACAAGTAGCATTGAAGCGTGGTCTTCATTCGGTCCACAAGCCTGGCACTCAGTGGAACTTTGCTCGCCGTGCGGTGGAAGTACAGCAGCTATATGCGACCGGTCTAAGCACCGGCTCGCCCTCCTCGTCGAGCTCTACCGTCGTCACTAGCAGCACTGGAACCGCTCCCGTCTCGACTTCGACAACCTTCTCGATTGTCGTCACCGGCACTGCACCCGTATCTGCAGCCAATTCGACCATGCCAACTGGCACGGCCCCAACTCAGGCAGTCAATGGAACTTCCACCGCAAGTGTTGGAACAATCTCGCCCATGCCTGTCAACGCCACCAGTTCGATGGTTGGTACCGGCACTGCTGCCCTCCCAACTTCGTTCGCAGCGAACCACACATCAGCCCTTTCATCCCTTAGCAGTGCTCTGGGGACTGCGCCTACCCTGACCCCCAGTTCGAACGACACTGTGCCTCTCTCGACTGGTGCAGCCATTCCAAGAACTTCTTCAGACCCTATTGGCAGCACTGGTTTCGTCACGGTCTCTCGTCCAGCCAACTCCACCTTTGGTCTTCCAACCTCCACACCAAGCTCTAGCGAATCTGCCACCATTCCTCTTGGCACGGCACCAGTCTCGTCTTCTACCGTGGCAGCAAACCAGACTGTGCCACTCTCCACAGGCGGCCTCATTGCCAGCTCGACTGCATCCATCATCCTGTCCACCGGCGCCACCTCCGCACCCTCATCTACTTTCACCTCGACATCGACCACCGCATCCAACAGCGTCCCCTCCCCTTCCTCCAACGCAACCCTCCCAACCACAGACAAAGTCAATTCGGCTCCAATCACAATCACCGACACAACCAAATCCCTCCTCCTGCAACCCGGCTCCGACGGCTCCCTCTTCGTCTCCACCAACAACGCAGACGTCTCAAGCCTAAGCTCCAGCTCCTTCGTCTGGGACCAATCCAACGACGTCGTCTTCGGCGACTCCAGCTCCCGTCTGTTGCACTACTTCCCGAACGAATTGACCTCTCTCGGTGCCTCGCGTTTCAGACTGGCAGGCTGGGGCGACATTCCCGTTGGAGCATCGCTCCTCAACCTGGTACCGTTCCAGACCGACGCAGCGAACGACCCTGTGCTCGTCGCTGTGGATTCTCTGGGTAACTATCTCTGGCCGTTTGTCTGCGGTCTTCAAGGCCAGACGAATAAGGTCTTTTTGGTCGATGATCTTGATAATGGGGCTTCGATCTTGGAGAGTAGCGATCTGGTTTATACCATCGTTGGCGGTGCTGCGCAGAACTGTGCTCCGCTGGCGTTGACGGGGAATGGGATGACGGGAATCAATGTGTAATGTCTGAAACTGTTTCTCTTCCATTTCTCAGAGCGATGGGAATGAAGGTGGAGGAATGCATGGATTTCTTCTCATATCTGTCAGGATAGACTTGTTATAACCCTTCCAACATCCATTTATCGTACGATCATATCTCGACCTTTCACTGCAGTGTGAACTGGACAATCCTTCATCGACCTCGACTTTTACTTTGGTGGATTTGTCTCTAATAGACTTTTGTGCAAGATGTGTCAACGAGTATGACATGTTTAAGGATCAAGCAGATCTCTGTTGGTGATTTTGTCTTTTCGACGGCGAGGTATGAAGAGCCATTTTCACATCGAAACTGAAGCAGGGGATGAAAAGGGTTTGTGTTGCTTCAGCCAAAGCAGAGACTCTTTTAGGGAAGACGAAGGAGTCGTTCCTGCCCGGTCTTCACACACTGCATATCAACCATCCCCAACTCCTCCATGCAAACGATCTCCTTGGCTAAGCCTTCCAGTCCCCAAGAACGCCATCCGGCACATCTTCGCCCCCATACCAAACCCCAACGAAGGATCAAGAAACACTCCGATCCATCCCCAGGAACGATCTTTCAGGAATCCCCTTCCAGGCACCGCTCCCACGGCATGCCGAAACCTTCTCAAAAGTTCCCCGAAAAGGCTAGCCCTCGATTCTGAATCAGCAAAAAAATCGACTTATTACTTCATGACTTCAGCTCGCTCCTTAGGACCAACAAGAACCGAATGCGTGGCGTGGTTTTTCTGAGGTCTTGTGTGGATCCGTTTTGTGCAATGCCGGAGTCCGCATGAAAAAAGAGATGGAGTCCACCTTGATTTCGCAATGGCCGAGGATTCTTCGTTGCGATTTTGGCAGGCGGCAGGATGGTGAATCGACATTTCAGCTTGGGATGTCATGCGTGTCGAAAGAAACATACGAGGTGTGATTTGACGAAGCCGGCGTGTAGGAAGTGTACGTCGAAGGGGAAAGAATGTCCGGTAAGACACACCCCACCCCATCTCCATCTGTTCTCTCACTCACAATGTGTTCATCCAGGGCTACCGCGACACCAACGGCTTCCTCTTCATCGACCAAGCCGAGAAAACACGCACGCGGCGCAAGAGAAAAGACACAATCCCCATCGGAGAGGAAGATGCCCTCACCCTTCCACAGACCATCGCCCCGGATCCAGGCACCGTGAGCGTAACCTTCTTCTTCAACAAATACATCACCTCCGGCCGAAACCCTCTCACCTCCCGGGGTCATTTCGACCACCTCATCCCACTCTACAACCAAGCAGCGCCCTCCTCATTACTAGCCCTAGCAATGGAAGTCGTCGCCTCCCGCTGCGTAGCCTCGTACCATCACCTCTCTTTGGACTCCATCTGGCACGCCGAATCCCTCGTGCGCGCCTCAGAAGCCATGCGTTCCGCCATAAGTTCTCCGACGGAATGTCTCGCCGACTCGACCCTCCTCGCCGTCCTCCTGCTCGATTTCGCAGAACTGATAAAAGCCCGGAGAAAGAGAATTGCTTTATCTCATGTCCATCAGAACGCCGCGACGGGCTTGGTAAGATTGCGTGGGGCGAGGAATTTCGAGAGTGAAGTGAGCAGAAGTCTTTTGCACGCTACGAGGAGTAATTCTCTACGGAGAGCGATGGGCGGGTGTTTCGACGCGGATGTCGATATGGCGTTGTTGGCATACGTGACGGACGATGAGGATAGTATAAACCCAGCGTTGAGGCTAGATGGCTTGATCGCGTATGCCATGCGACTGGGCCAGAAATTCGCGAAAACGAAAACCGCGGAGCTGGTCACTTCGCTGCAAGGCCAGATCGAGAAGTTCGATGGGGAGTTTTGGAGTTGGTGGGCTTCGGTGCCAAAGGATTGGCATCCGGAGGAACATACCATTACGCAGCCGGCGGCGGGGTTGGGAGTTCTGGGGCCGAATCCGAAGGAAGAGTATGTCTTTGAGACGTTTGGGACGATGGATGTTGCGCTCATTTATAATCAATGGCGTGTTACCCGACTGTTGGTGATTAAGTTGCTGCGTCTGTGCCAGGGAGTTCGAATGCTTGACGAGAAGCTGGAAAACGAGGCTGCGGGTCTGATTAAGGACATGTGGAAGTCGGTGCCGTTCTTCATTCATGGACGTCAGCTGTTGGTCTTGAGCCAGGGCTTGCCAGATGCGATGCAACGTCTGCAGTTCGAAGAGCCTTCGGGACTGGGAATTTGGTATCTTGGTCAAATCCTCGATTGGGTTATTCCTATCCTCAATGGTGAAGGGTGCACGGAGAACGATCGAGCGAATGCTGCCGCGTTCAACGACCTGCGAGAAGCTTTGCAATCGAAGATGCAGAAAGGCAAGACTGCCGTTGCGCTTCGATCGCACAGTGTATGACCAGAGGACCCGCGGAGATGGCCCATTGATGGCGTGATTTCACTCAAGCAACTTCGGCTGTGACTGCTCGCCAGGCCCCTCGCCCAAATAGAGCGCAATGGTAGCGCCTTTGGTCGTCGCCACACTCTTCCAAGCCCGGATCACCTCAGAATCGACTTCAAAGGCTGGAGTGGCTTCCCAAACGACCTTGATCTCAGCATCGAAGTCCGTCAGCCACCTGTCCTCTCCATGCACAAAGCGAAATGCATGCTCTCCATGGCCCAACTGCGTCGCCCCAAGAATCTGAAACTCCAGCTCCAGCAACCTCAGCTCCGGCATCACTTTCACCGCATCCGCGGCGGCAAGATACACCTCCTTCATCTTCCCCGGATTCGCGGCGGTTCGAAAAGTGAGGCAAGGCACGTCCATTGCAGCAGGGAGTTCATCTTCATTCCAGTACTCCCGCATCTCATCAAGAGTGTGCGCATCGGGATCCATTTCATTCTCCTGGAACTCCTCCATGGTCATTCTAGGGTCGAGATCGAAGTACCAAGATCCGTCTGGAGAGGCGATTTGCTGCCATTGGAGTTGAAGGGTTTGGAGGTTGGACCAGGCGTCTTGCGCGGAGGTGCGGAAGAAGTCGGCGAGGTTGAGGACGGCGAGATCAAGTCGAAGCCTGACGAGTTGCTTGGAGAAGATGGCTAGTGAAGATGAGAAGATGCCGAGGCTTGATGGAGATTCTAGCTGAGGCGGTCGGAGAAGTTCGTTGTTTGGCTTTGCGCCTTGGTATGTGAGTGACAGGTCTTTGAGTCCAGAAGGTAATGAGGAAAGACTTGCAGCAAAAGCTGCAGAATATTAGCTAGAGTAAAGTATAGAGAGGAAGACTTTTCACTTACCATTTCGTGCTTCAATCCGACCTGACAGATCTTTGCGTTCATCGTCAAAGACTCCCGCATGGACAGTCTTCAAGTTCGGGAAACGTGAAAACAGTGCCAACCACGAAGCAGGCCAGACCCTCTGATAGAGGTAGTTGTCGCCCATGTCTGCATTTCGGAAGCCAGTGACCAAAGGCATAGTGAGACCACCAGGCAGTCGGTGCTCCAACAGCTTAACCCAAGCCCGTTCGTAGCCCCTTTGGCCTTCCTGACCATCACTTGTCATATAGGCAAAGCTGTCGGTCATGGTATTTTGATCAGGACGTTCATGGTGCCGTATCTTGCAGCTCAGCCACAAGTCGGCTCCTGGATGATCACCGGGAGATGCAATGCTTTCATGCTTCTCCTTCAACGCCGTGAGAAGTCCTGAAATTGCATCCGTGAAGGCCTCGCTGTCGAATTGTAGCTGTTGCGGTGCGATTCGAACTGCTCCATCGCTGCCTGGTCCTGCTTCAATGGTGTCGATCTCAAAAGAAAGCGCTCTGATGGCCGAGAATCGGCGGCCTTTGACAATGCGAATGAAGTCCGGCAATGTTGAGGCTTTGACAATCAAATGGCGAAAGCGAACGGTTTCCACGTGGTCTTGACATCGCCTGGAGGTGGCCGCGAAGGAGGCAAGGGATGCAGTAGCAGCGACTTGATCGGCGATGTGAACGAATATCTCTGCTGGAAGGTCTTCCAATGGCGACATATCTGCCAGTCATTCATTAATAAAAAAGGAGCTGGAGGCTAATTGAGAATTCAGGCTCACTCGTGAGCGTGTGTAGGAAAATATTTCCTCTCGGCCACGAGACGCGGGATCCGCCCGTGTTGCCTTAGGTCGATCGGCATACCGATGCTGTGGATGCTCTCGACGGCGCATCCTCAGCCTTGCCGTTACCAATGGCGTCGATTGACATGCCTCAGGCATGCTGTGCCCCGTATGGCGACCAATCGCAAGCCAAGCCACGTCCAAAATTACCCAAAAGGACAATGCTCGCCAGGTATAAGACATCGCAGTCCGCGGCTTGCGTCTGGCGACACCAGCCTTATTTCGACATCACTTCATCCAGCATGGATTGTTTGACTTGGCCGCTCGCATTTCGCAGGACCGTGGACAGGAATGGCTCCTTCGGACGCGTCGCGCTCCGAGATGCGGCAGCTGTTGGGGGCTGACGCAGAATCGTACATTGTACGAACGCACCAGGCACCAGAATTTCTTATATTCAGCCGTCGTTCCTCGCAGCCTTTCGCATACGATGCCTCTTTTTCTTCCTCTGATATGGATTCTTTTCCTGGATGTTTTTCCTGGAACGGCCACGTGACACCAACTCGTCCCTCCTGTCCTCCTCCTCGTACGCGGTGCTCGTACCGCTCGTAAGTACCGGGCCCGGGCGATTACACAATTTTCGAAGGAGAGGTATACGATACTCGGTACGCTATACGCGAGGAGACCTGCAGGCGTCGTTCATGCTCCCATCGATACGACAGCGCGGCGGCGCGGCATGTCGTGCTTTTCATCTTATCACGCCGCCCGCCAGAGAGTCCTCGCACGAGTCGGTCGCCACGACCATCCGCCGCTGAGTGACATGCTGCCAAGCCGGCTCGGTTGAGGGTGGCTTGCCCTAGAACGAGTCTCCTCCACTCACAGCGTGGTGAAGGAATGTCGTGGACTCTCGCGAGCATGCATCCACGTCTTTCTGGCAGGCAATCCGCGCTTACATCGCCAGACGACCGCTCACTCTGTATCCAGTGCGCCGTACCTGCCAATCGTGGATCAGCTGCCGCCAGCTCGTGAGCACACACTGCGCGCAGAGTCGGCTGGACAGGGAGTGCTCAGCGACGGCATTGGCCAGCTCGCACGGCAAAAGTCGCGGTATCGCGAGCAGAGCTGTCGGTGGCGACCAACACCTTGAAACACTGAGACGCCTGCCCCAATCGAGGCCAATCTCCCCCAGGCGCAGAAACCCACCGCGGACGCATCACCGCTTGGCATCTACGCAATCACGCAAGGCTGGAATTGAGTGCTGATGGGGACCCAGCGCGGCCGCGCAGAGCACTCCTGGACGGTGCAGATGCGCGTATGTGTGCCTGTCCATCTTGGATGCTGCATGGCGACATCGCGGTGATGCTGCGCCTCTGAGATGCCGCACACCAAGCTGGATTTTATCTTTCAATCCGCGGCGGCCAGCGCTGGGCAGCGGAGCGATCGGCTTGGCGCGGGAGTGG
The DNA here is from genome assembly GCA_002786025.1 of Zasmidium citrigriseum. NCBI lineage: Eukaryota > Fungi > Ascomycota > Dothideomycetes > Mycosphaerellales > Mycosphaerellaceae > Zasmidium > Zasmidium citrigriseum. Next base: position 271,237 of record NHNW01000045.1, on the reverse strand, counting down.
ATGCTCCGAACTGCGACTGGCCACTGCTCTGCCCTCGCGAGTGAATGGCAGCGGGCAGCGGCGGGCCTCTGCTGGTCAATTGTCGCTGTCGTCGCCGCGCATCATGGCAACGTGCGCGGCGCATGGGCTTGACCACCCCGGCCGGCTATCTCGACCTCCTGCCACTTTGAAGCGCAACTTCTTTCGCATTGTTCCTTTGCTTTATTTTACTCTCGACCTCCCTGCCTCGCCAATGCCTTCTTTCCCTTTGAATTGCGTGCCATGAAGGACGACGCCGGCCCTCCCCCTACGCTTTCCAATTCTTCCCATCATGGGTTGGGCTAAATACGCCCGCAGTGCCATCAAGTGGATTTTGATCGCACTCGCTGCACTGCTCTCGCTACTCCTGGTTCACCAATGCTTCCTACCGATACTCGCCTTCGTCTTCCCCAGCCTCGGCCCGGCATTCTTCGACCTGGGAGTCTACGGCGCCTACCCCACGCAACAATTCACCTCTTTCCACCTTCAAGGACCGCAACCGAGACAGATACGATGGGATGATCGATGCGACCAAGGTCATGTGCTCCTCACACCCAATGGCCCTTCAGTCGAACGGCCCGGCCCGATGGTATTGGATGCCCAGGGCAACTTGGTGTGGACGAGTGACGACTTTGGCGCCACCGCGAATCTGAAGGTCCAGCGATACAAGGGCGAAGACTACCTAACTCTGTGGAGCGGTGAGAAGGCAGCAACTTCCGGTCGGGGAGTCTATTTCATGGTAACATCAAGCTTCACATCCCTGACTGTCCGGCTTCTAACTTGTCTCAGATCGATTCCACGTATCAGGTTGTCCGCATGGTTTCGGCTGTTGGGGAGGATCTATTTGGAGACCTGCACGAATTCAAAATCACCGAAAATGGAACGGCCTTGCTCACGGTTTACAACACTACGACGGCGGACTTGAGGGGAATGGGAATGGGTCGAGGGGAACATGGATGGGTTGTTGACAACCTCTTCCAGGAGATCGATCTCGAGTCTGGCGAACTGCTCTTCCAATGGCGTGTTTCCGATCACTTCGACCCGGCCGATACCTACATGACGAACCCATTCGGAGGATACTGGGAGACGATTCCATTCGACTTCTACCACCTGAACAGCATCGACAAAGACTCACAGGGCAACTACCTCATCTCGTCCAGGCATTTCCACTCCGTGACGTGCATCAGTCCGACTGGTGAAATCCTCTGGATTCTTGGAGGACGAGACAATCAATTCAAAGATCTGTCAGATGGACGAGCGACGAACTTCAAGTGGCAGCATGATGCGAGATGGATCTCAGAGGAAGAGGGAGTCCTGACTTTGTTCGACAACAGCAAAGCGGGACCACTGCATACTGACGCTCCACAAAGTCGGGCCATGTTCATCAAGCTCGACATTCCCAACAAAACTGCAAGACTAGTCCAATCGCTGGAGTCACTGCAAGGAATTCTGGCTTCATCTCAAGGATCTGTGCAAGTACTTCCGGAAAGCGAGACGACATTTGTTGGATGGGGATCAGCCGCGGCATACTCGGAATACGACCAAGCTGGTGATTTGCTCTGCGAGACACATCTCGGAGCATCGTGGTTTTACTGGCTCGAGCGGTTCAAATCTTACCGCGCTATCAAAGTACTCAACTGGTACGGCAACCCCAAGAACCCACCTCAAGGGAAGATCGATTACGACTCGCTCTATATCAGCTGGAATGGTGCTACAGAAGTAGCATATTGGGCTCTCGAAATTGCTCGCGATCAAGCGTCATCAGAACCAGACGACGACCGACATTTCGAAGGCCAAGCGGAAGACCTACGATCACGAAAGTTCGAGAACATCGACATCGTCCCCAAGACCGGTTTCGAAGCAGCTTTCGACCTGCCATCGGTACCCTCAGGCGAGAAGCCATTCACCCACTACCGCGTGGCTGCACTCGACAAAGACCACGCCGTCCTACGATACTCCGACCTTATCGAATACGACGAGAACGCCGAATCCTCGACTTTGATGCTTCTCTTCAAGCTCTTCCTCGTCGTTGGAATTCTGGCTGGAGTACGACTGGTCTTCAAATTCTACCGCTCTGGACAATCTTTCCGCACCTGGTCAAGTTCGCAGCGCCCTGTTTGGGCAGACTGGACTCCGGCCGCAACCTACTTGAGACGTGCGAACCGATCTGCGCCTTTCGAATGGATTCAGATGAAATGGACGAGCGCGCGCGGACGGCCGAGATGAAGGGGATTCGGGTATTGTGGCTTTCTACATCTCATGCAATCGCCGAGGGACTGCCGAATACCCCCGGATCACTGAGGATTTGATCGACAAGTACCAGAAAGGAGCATGCGAACGACTCAAGTCCTCGATTGTGGCTGCGATGGCTTGGTCCTTACTGTGGGCTTATCAGCAGCGCTCGCATGTCCAGTTGAGCACTCGCCATCCTGAGGAGGCTTACAAAGCGATCCTCGCGAAGCGGCAGTTCTGCAACCGGCAAGACTTCTGGCACCAGCACCACAGTCTGCACAGCGTCTGCAACCCCTTCGGACCTCCGTGAAGCCAATGGCCACCCTTCAAAGCCAATCCTCGGATCACACTGCCGAAGGAATAAATGATGAAACGCAGCCAAGTCGGTGAAAGACACAGCACAAGTCGACAGATGACTTGGGAGGAGAAGTAGAAGAGGAGATGAAACGCCACGTCGATGGTCAGGCGGTCACGAGGTGGATATGTACGTAGTGACACGTATTTGAGCGTCGCCGGTTTCCGAGCAAAGTGGTTGTATTTGTCGAGGCTTCCAAGTTTTTGGATGTTCAGATGACCTATACCGGGGGGTTGGTTATTGAGTCGGGTATTGCGGGCGCTAGTGGAAGTTGAGTGGGAGGGAACGCTCCGTCCGGTGGCGAGGGGCGGGTGCCGTCGCCGTCTCTCATCTTCATGTGTGTTGCGGCTCATCATTCCTGTCAAACTGCCTCTATCGCGCATGTTGATGTGAATGACTTTTGATCTGATCTCGAGGGCAGTCGCGGCGTGTGAAAGGTAGGTGTTGCGGATCTCACAGTCTGTTCTTCCGCCTCTCGCTTTCTCATTTTCGAAGCTCCCAGACGGACACCAAAATCTTCCTCTGCTTCATCAGATCCAAGGTTGCACAGGATCTTGAGCCTCTCACAATGTCCCCGAACACTCAAGATGTCCCGGCAATCTTCCTCAGCCTCGGCATGCTTGTCCTGGACGAACTCCATCTCCCGGACGGAACTATCCAACACGATGTCCTCGGTGGTCCCGGCATCTACAGTACGCTGGGAGCTTGCCTGGCCGTCGACGAGGACGAGAAAGTGGGAGTAGCGAGTTTCGTTCTAGCAGGCGATGATGACTTTCCCTCCGAGAAAGTCGAGGGAGTGTTTCAGTCCTGGGGAATCAACTCCACAATTCAGCAAGTCCCAGGTGCGAGGTCGACGAGGGGAAGGCTAGTCTACCACGACACCAACTACGAAAGTATGCAGCGGCAGTCGAGTTTCGAAGCGGAGAATTTTTGCTAAAGTGCTCTCTCAGAGAAGTCCTACGAATACCTCACCCCACCTCTCCAGCCACTAGCCAGAGATCTCCCGGTCCGCCTTCTTGCGTCTGAGGCTTTCCACCTCCTGTCTAGTCCCGACATCCTTTCAACCCAGCTCTCTGAATTTTCTCGCCTGCGATCCGAATACCGAATCGAAAAGGAACCTCTCCTGGTCTGGGAACCCGCGCCCCTATCCTGTACAGCGAACGCTCTCGATGCTTTCGTCGAAGCCGCTGGGTCAGTGGATGTTTTCTCGCCGAATCATGTGGAGTTCTTTGAGATTTGTGGAGTGCCTAATGAGCAGCAGATGTTTGAGAGGAGCCAAGTTCAGGACTGCGTCCGCACATTCCTGGCCGGAGCATCAGCCGATAAGCCCCTGATCACGAGCATCCGTTGTGGTGAGCATGGAGCTCTAGTCGTTGAGCGGAAAAAGTCGAAGATGACGTGGATCCCGGCGTTATTTTCCGCAGAGGAGAGTGGTAGAGTTATCGATGCGACGGGAGCAGGGAATACATTACTTGGGGCTTTCGCTGTGGCGTATGTGCGGAATGGGAGAGATGCGGTCAGGGCGGCGAAGAGAGCGAGTGTGGCGGCGAGTTTTGCGGTCGAGCAGGTGGGGTTGCCGGTATTGGAGGGTGGGTTGTGGAATGGGGTGAGTGTCGAGGGGAGGATGGGGGAGTATTTGAAGAGAAGGGCGGAAGTTGGGCAGAGATGGTGGATGAGTTGTGTCTCAAATGTTTTCGCACATGGCCTTTGCTTGAATCATTGTACAGCTGTTCGTTGATCTCTCGTCTCAATCTCGTAGATCGGTAATCTATGTCTCGTGGTATCATTGCTTCATCAAGCCTCCCATTAAACGCCTCGCTCGCTGTAGAATACATGTCAACCATACAAATACCCTCAAGTTCTCATCCCACTCTCTACTCTCCTTTAACATCAACCTCTCGTCCTCACAAGCACCCACCGTCCAAAAGCAAACACCCTCCCCTCATCCCCCTTCTCCACAATACTCGCCACAATCCACGTCCTTCCCAAACTTTCCACCCTCTTTGCCTGCACCCTCACCCAAGCCTCCGAATCCACATCCTCCAAAGTATCATAATTATACCCCAACTCGAATTCCTCAGCCGCGGCATTCGGTCCACAGACGAGTTGACCGACGGCTTCTTCGAGCGCAGATTCAAGAAAGGTTTCGTAGTGCGTGGTGGAGGTAGGTAGGCGTTGGACCCATTGGATTGTTGTTGGGGTGTTCTGGATCTGGGAGGTGGGTGTTGAGTGGTGGCGGCCGGTTGCGAGGCGGGAGCAGCGTTTGACGAAGGAGGTGGTGTGGTTGTGGTGTTGTTTGGGGGAGGACATTGGTTTGGTGATCGGTGGTTGAGGCTGGGATCCGTAGATACGGAAGTCAATGAGCTTGACCTCTTGAGCGGTGCGGAGGATTGATGATGTATTGCTCATTCGTTGAATGGAATCGCGGCGGAGGGATGTGGCGTCGTGGAGGCGGGGTCGAAATGTATTGTCAACACAGGCCATTGTGGTGACGTCTTGTAGTAATTTTTGAGAGATGGTGTGATGGTGAGTAAGTGCGAGACTCTTGCTTTGCAATAGGAGTGCAGACTGAGGCGGTACTGCTTTGAACGATTTCGCAAAAAGCCAGGTCAGCACGTCACTCTATATCTTTCCAACGCGGAACTCGTGCGGATACGTTTGGGGAAGGTAGTGAGATGTACGTGTAGCGTGATGTGGCTGCAATGGCCCAATAGGAGCTTCCATCTCCGTAGCCTTACAAAGGGACGTACTGCGGTGTCAGGACCTGGGGTCGGTGAAAGTTGTCTAAGTTTACTGATGCGGTGCGTGTGTTGTCGTGCAGCAGAAGCATGCTACCTTGATGAAGACTCAGCCACAAGCGGGTGCTTTCGGTGGGGTTTCCAAGTTCTATGCGTCTTCCCGAATGCTGTGAGTCGCTTCTAGATGCGTGGTTTGGCGAGGGTCTGCATGTGTATGACTACACCTGCTGGTCGACAGGCATTGGAGCTCTAGGCACTTTTCAGATGAGGGAGCTACTCTTCCGATCCCTCTCCATCTAGCGCAGTAAGGTGGTACTGAAGGCCATATCCCTTCGAAAAAGTCCATCTGTGGCCAGAAACTGCAAAGGAATGCCAAAATGGCATTGTCCTCAACAAGAACACAACACACATTCTCGGGACACAACAGTCGACAAAATAGCGGTGTTTGTCGTCCTCTCCCGAGCCACCGTATCTGCCGTACGACAGAACATTTCCTGTTCCTTTGCCGGTGCGACAGAGAGCATGTGTCGTGCCACGCGAAAGATCCCGGCTCGGAGTTGGCGACGAGCAGGTGTCATCATCAATATCCTTCCTGCGGGCTCGTCCCAAAGGCTTATTGCGGTGGCAGTCGAGCGGTACGCATGGCAGCTCCGGATTGAGAAGTTTGTGAAATGAGATGCATGAAGATGGCGTTTTGTGGATGGAAAGACTGAAGTGCGAGCTTTTTGCGCTAGCGACAGAAAAGTGGAGCTTTGAGTTCAGGGAGCAGCCGAGGTGAATTTTTCTTTCCATCTCATCAGCAGCCTTGCTCACTCATCTCATCAACTATCTGCGAGACTTCGCTACCGAGCTTGATGACGAGTAAGAGGCAGCTATGTCATCAAGACCTCAACAGCTTCCTGCGACAATGGCACCACGACAGCGCCACCCTCCACACTCCCGACCGCCCGGCCATGCAAGCCACCCATCAGTCAGAGATGAGACTTCCCAAAGCAGTAGCTACTCGATAACCATGCCAAGAACCCACAGTCACCATGTGGACATCTTCCCACCAACAGCCTTGCCTCTCCCCGCTGACGTATCCGGACAGTCAGCTTGTCATCAGACAATGGCATCCAGAACTCAGCCACGTGTTGTGCAATGTTACAGCATACATTGTGCTGGGTCGCTTCGGACTCATCTCCTGATGTTGCATGCGGATTGCTGACGGCGCTTCCGGTAGTACTGAAGATGGCTGTGTGTGATGAGGGAGGCAAGACCTCTTCCATTATCGCCAGCTAAATATTCTATTGCTCACGGTACTGTCTACAATGAGAAACTCCGCAGCAGCATCCCGCATCTTGTCGATCTAGGCACAAAGACCAGTGATCAAGACGTTCGAGTTACAGTCGAAACCGTTGTCGATGTCTCTTCAGTGGTATACGTCTCCGTGGTATCCGTAGAGCTTCCAACCGGGCAAACAATATCGCGAACGTACGAGGTGTCGTAATTATTGTTTCCGTTCCCTTCCGGACCGCAGAACGCCGATGCCCCAGCGGCATCGGTACAGACGAGCGTCGTCCCTTCACAAGCCAACATCGAGCTACTGTACCGACACGAAGAGACCGGCGGCTTAGAGTCATAGGTGACTTGGGTGTAGTATGACAGTGAGGTCGGCAGGTCGTCCCAGTTCTTCGGCTTTGGAGTCTCGTTCGCCTGGACATCGTACCATCCGACGGCGCAGAATGTCTCGCTGGATACCGTCGACCGCGCTGGAACGAAGTTGAGGTTGTAGTAGGATACCGGGATCCCGGCGCCGCGGCCAGCGGAGTTGGTGGTCCTGACTCCTCCGATCCACATGTTTCCGATGATGGTCTGCAGAGGGAACACGGTCGTTGTCGTGATGGTTTTGACAACCGTTATGGTGGTCACCATGGTTGATGGACCGCCGCCTCCGCCGCCACCGCCACCTCCGGTCCCCCCTCCGCCTCCAGAGACGGACGAGAAGCCAGTCGGTGCCGGCGAAGCGCCCAGATCAGTGTAATAGTCGCCGGAAGACTGTCCGACCGTACTTGCAGCTATCAGGGACAGGCCTACCAGCTCACTTCTCAGTGCAGAGTTCACGCTGGAAAGCTCTGCGCCATCCTCGGTGAAAATCTGTATAGGCTTAAGATCTGTGTAAAGTGGTGCCACGTTGCCACTCGTGCTGGAATCGGTGGGTCGGGGACTACATCCCTCCACGCTGGAGCAAGTCGTGGTGCATGAAGTGCTGATGCACGCAGTCCTGCACGCCTCGGTGGTCGTGGTTGTACATTCGTCATCGTCATCATCATCGTCGTTGTCCCCATCGTCTGGGTTTGGATTGTTTGAATCAATGCCACCGTCAGTAGGACCCACACCAGGAGGGCAAATGGGATTGCAGTGGTCGGAATTGGTACACCCGCCCAGGGATGGAGGAAGAAGAGGATTGCAAGGATGGCAGAAGTAGCGACATTTCGATCCACAGCCAGAGCGACATGTCGGACTAGGTCGCCCGGAACTGAAAGTGACGCTTGGCAGGTTGGTGTCGTGTGTTGTTGCAGTGGTGGAGCCAGTTATGCCAGTCAGATATGGGAAAGGTGGCGGGTAGAATGTCCGGGTCACAGGCGGGTGAGATACGCCCGTTTGGTTGAGCGGATTGGGGTTGTCAGTGAACACAACCGAAGGAGGCAGGATGCTCGATGTTGGGTAGATCGTTGTAGAAGTCACGTCTCCACTGATGACTGTATTCCAGACCGGGATCAACGTCGTTGTGATGGGCGGTATTGAGATTGTTGTTGACGTCTGGATATCTGTGTAAGTCGACGTCATAATCGTCTTAGTGGTGCCGGAGACGACGGTTGTGACGGTTGTGATGGTGTACCAGCCGACCTCGAGCGTAGTTGTCCAGACAGGAATTGAGATGGTCGTGGGAGTCGTCAATGTGATCGGCGGAAAGATCAGAGTGCATGGAGGAATGCATTCGACGGTTCTGGAAGGCTGAGGCTCTGTCCAAATCATCGGGTCGATGATAACGTCGCCAGAGCCGGTGTCGTTGGCCCCCAAGTTGATCGAATCTCCAGAGGAGAGTTCCAGAATGGCGGCGACCTCGCTCGTGTATCCGCTCTGATTGGAATCGTTGAAGAAGATGGGCGGCGGAGAGTTCCCGGCAGGTGAGATCAATTCTGTAGCCCCATACGTGAACAAATTATAGAACCACAGCTGCCCGACGAAATTGGATTCGATTATCCGTGACTGGCATGCCTGGCGATCGCCGCAGCCCAGATTGAAGTTCTCGAAGAAGGAATAGAAGCCAGCAGAGTAGATATAGATTTCCGTAGAGTTGATGAGCCGCAGTGCCCAGGAAGACAAGCAGTTAGATCCCGGAGAGCAGTCTCCGTAGCTTGGGTCATCAGAGAAATTGCCTTGGCCAGAGCGATATGCAAAACTCAGTGCGTTCGTTTCTGGCTGGTAGTATGGTGACTCCGTCTGCATGTGACTGATGAAGATGTTGGCTGCCCCAGAGAGCTGGTAGTTGTACAGCTCATTATGCTCAGACGAGGAGCCCCTATTCATTCATTAGCAGGTGTGGGAAATATGAAGATGGTGTCTGTTTGGAGATCCTCACCAGAACCACACTGGCCCCTGTGACTCAACCAATACTCCTCTTCCCGAGTAGACGCTAATGTCTGTAACAACGTTGAGGGGAACGCCGGCCGGGCTTTCGTAAGCGTAGGCGTTTCCTCCGTTGTCGAGATCGTGATCAGCTGTCCACGCCCAGACGTTCTCAAAATAACCGGATGCTTTTGAGGTGACATGTAGCATCATGGACGCGGCATTGCACCCAGTGTTTGGCAAGGCGTTTTGGCACTGTCCGCTCTGTAAGTTCGACCCCATGGCTCCACCAACGCGGAAGTGGCTATCCCACATGGCCGCTGCACCCTGGGAGGATTCTGCTAGATTCCATTCCATCAGGATACATCCAGCAGTGGCACCTTGCACCGTGAAGAGCATGTCCTGGATTTGGACACTTCCTGATGATCCCGGCTGGCCAACCATGACCATCACTTTCGGGTTCTGCTGGTCCTGAAAGTACGATCCGGTAGCCATGATCTGACTCCAACCAGAACCGACGATCATGGATCCGGGCGGCACATTGACTGTGCCTTGAACCAGATAGATACCGGCGGGGAAGAATATCAGACTGCCGACGTTGCCAGAGAGGACTGAGTTGATAGCAGAGGTCTGGTCTCCGCTCATATCGTTAGAGACTCCATGATCCGTAACCACCACGACACTTCCGGCAGATATCGAAGTGTAGAGAGGTTTGGTCTGGGTAAAGTAGCGCCCGTCCTGGCCCAGTAAACTCGACGGTTTTCTTGGCGTAGGATTGAGATAGCCCGTCGAGACTCGTCTGGCGCCATTGTGTCCAGTGTATGTCGCGCCCATGACCCATGAGCTGACTGTGATGCCGCCGGTGGAGCCTGCGAAAAGAGATCCCTCTCCATCTGCGTAAACGATAGTGTCGGTGTTCTCAACGAGCAGGTTATCAAGAACGATATTGGGCGTTGGACCTGCGCTTGGATTGTTGATGTAGATACCCTGAGTCACGCCGTTGAAGTGTGAGTCGATAATGCTCATGGATCCGGTACCTTGGCCAGTAGCACCGCCGTGTGCAGTAGCGTTGAAGGCGTAGTGACATCCGGAGACGTAGATATTTTGGAAGGTCATCCCCCAATTCCACACCAGGGAGAACGCCTGCAGGCACGAGGTGAACTGCATGTTTCCTAGAACGCTCGATATCAGAATCATTGCACTGCATCGTTGCGTACGCAGACCTACGAAAAGTGAATTGCTGTGAGCACACTGAAGTCAGCCATCGATTTGACACAACGATTCTACAATGCATACCTGAGATCCAGCAAGAATGCCTGCATTCCCGCCAGTGAAGGAGAGATCTGACATGAATCCTCCACTGCCGTTCTCCATCATGATACCAACAGCGCCGGAAGTACTGCCGCTTGATGAGACGCTCATTTTGAAGTTGCAATTGGTGATGCTGGTGCCTTGTCCAACTATGGAGCATGGTAAGCATTTCGCTAGTAATGATGAGAGAGTTGAGTTTTACCTTGCTAGACAGAAGGGTATAAGGTTAGCAGATGTCTCAAATACAGAGAAGGCTGCCTTTCGCTCTCATTTACGTACCCAGTGTATGCCGGTAGGCACGTAGACCTGACCGTTCTGAGTGTTTCTCCGAGCTTGTCCAGTCATGTCGAAGTTGATGTTTCGGATTTGTCTATAGAAATTGTTCTGGTTTAGGTACCACTCGGATCCATTGCCGTCGGGAAGGTAGACATCCGAGTCGATGAGGGCAATGCCTGTAAAGTTGAAACTACCGGCGATCGTTGGAGGACTCGTAGGGTCTCCGACGAACTGCGTGTAATAGTATCTTGAGACATTATTAGGAAGATATTTCAAGTACATGGGATCCGAGAAGCTTACTGCACAATTGGTGATGAAATTTTGTAGGTGCCTGGAGGAAAATAGACCAGAGCGCCCAGTACAGATGTTGAGCCGCAGTTGTTGCCGCATCGATTACCATCACTTGCAGCCTTGTTGATGGCAGCAGTATCGTCGGTAGATCCGTCTCCTGCCGCACCGTAGTCTTTCACGTTACGGAAAAAGGTGTAGTTTGCAGGAGCGAGAGGCATTGACCCTTTGCCGCCGACGGCGGCCAGCCAATACCCGCTTTGGCGAGACTCCATCTTGTGTTTGGTCACAGCACCGCCCAGATACTCATGGAGTCGATCGTATTCCGTATCGGTGTCACCATTGCTACGTGCGGTATTTGCGGGCTCTGCTGTGCCAGTAGATGTCGGACGCGAGCTCAAGGTGGTTCCAATGTCCCCGGGATGCACCAGACGACTGACATTGGCGGGAATCGGTCCGAGCAGAGGGCCATTGAAGAGGCCTTTGTCTGGTGCAGTCCCTTGCTTGGAGTCAGGCATTTTAACACCTCAGCCTGCATGATGGGCTTACCGAATTGGTTGTTGATGTTGTCTTTCATGTACGCTGGGATGTCCTATAATTTTCGTCACCGCGAGCGTCCTCCTCAGACAGCGAACGACTTACTACAGGGAAGCCATCCGGAATCGGCAGTGCTACACCGACGAACGTTCGAGGGTTGACGACGAGGGCTGTGGCCTGCCATTGACACAGGAGTGTAGCAAGGAAAACAAAAGGCCAGGCGTACGATATCGACATGGTGTGGGTTGCTGCGGCACGACGCAAAACATTCAGCAGCCGAGAGTGAGGCTTGGAGGACGGCCATGGTGCCGTTTTCAGGGCCTGTCCTAGTTGCGGCCATTGATACTGCTGCTCAAGGTGGATGTGAAAAGCGCCGAGGAGTTGGAGAAGGATTCATGGAGCCGCGTTCGGCGACATTCACGATGTTGCCACGACGCGATGACATAAGCAGCACGGTCCTCTTTCCATGTGATCACAGCTGCACCCTTTCTGTTCTTCCCGTCATCGGCTTCAACCTCTCTTCTGTCATCACCGGCACCAAAACTTGGCGTAATTATGAGAGTCTTCTACCCTTTCACTATCCTCATCTCCAGCTTTACGCTACTCTCCTGGGCTTCGAGTAATGTAGCACACGACGCCGGCGCAATCCGCCTTGCTCGAGGGGCACCCGCGGCGAGTCGAGGAAAACGCACAAGGGAACTGAGAGATCAGGGAGCGTGGCCAGGAGGCTGTGGCGAGATGTACGACGAACCCCTTCTCTACTGCTCCTAAACCCCTAAACCATGCTAACCCGAAGATTGTCCAGACCACATCCTACCAACACCAGCATCAGTACTGGACTCTGTGTCTGCATCGACGGTGAGTCTGCCTCTACTCTAGTCTCAATCGACACAAGCTGAACATTTCTCTTCAGGCAACTGCTACCAAAGGCGCAACGACACCGTCTGCTCCCCGCCCGGCGATTTCGTTGCAGCCTTGCATTCCGAAGGCTGCCCACACTAGTTCATATGATCCAATGATTCAAAAGAGCACGCAGGAAGTTGGGCGCTGGGATTTTGATAGATGAAATTGATATCTTAGGTCGATATTGTCAGACATCTCCAATCTACAAGTGCACTGCAGCCGCCTTTGTCTCCTCACCCTGAATCCGCGTGATCCCTCATCTGCGCAAACGCTAATGACAAGAGCCGGACTGTTGTTTTTCGACCTCAGTATCTCGCTTGTCACAGAAGGTAGACAAGCGTTGAGCACGTTGAAAGCGAGCTTGAGCGAGAGCACAGCACGAGGCTCAATGTCGCCGCACAATATGTCGCCGTTGATAATGTCGCCGCAGAAACTTTCAGTGTTTCTGCACCCCAGCTCCTTGGCTCGTTCAGCACGGCGACTTAATACGTTTTCCCAACGTAATCATCTGCTGGCGAAATCATTCAGCAGTCTCGGGATGCCTCGCCACAAATCGAGAACTCTCCTATTCGCACGAGATCAGGCTCTGAGAGTCTCTCACCTCGATCACGCAAAGTCTTACAACTTCGACTCCAGTCAGTCCGTTCACACCAGCGGCAATGATGCTGTGGAAATTCGTCTTTTTCGGAGCAGTATGCTTCGCTCCCGCCACGGTTCACGGCGCAGCGGCGCCCATTGCCACCATGTTCGACCTCGACTCTTCCTGCAATAGCCGCTCTCAGACAGTACAGCAGTGGGCAGACGAGGCCTTGAGCATGATTGAGAGCGCGACATCTGTATTGGCTACCTCAGAGAACAGAGCATGGGCGCAGGCGATCATACAGGCAGTGTTCAAGACGGACAGAACGGATACCGGCGATAGACAATTCGTATTGGGTATACTGCGTTATCCTCATCTAGAATGGAGCTTTTCTAACACCACTTCTCGCAGACACCTACAATCGTGTCCGCGCCTTCCTCGAGTCTGGAGTTCAGGGAAGTGGTGTACCGAAAGGCACTCTATTCTGCAGCGACACCAACCTTCAACGGAAACAATTAGGAGACCAGGCTGTGGACCCCATGGGAAACCCGATCACAGTCAATGGCCAGCCAGCGCCGATCAGGATGTTCTATCAAACGCAATACAACCAAGAGATTGTTCGAAACATTCCTCCTAGGATTGTAAGACCATCAAAGCCTTGCAAAGCTACTTGAATGCATTTGACAATGTGAAACAGTACCTCTTCAGCTCGGGCACCAATTTCAATCAGTACTACATTTCCCCTGACGCGGACCCCGATCCAAATGCCCAACAGCCATTTACCGCTGGTAGAGACGACTACTGTGGCAACAACATTCTGTACGGAGAATCGTTCGGCCGCATAGCAGGCTTTCAGCCACCACGCCCCATTCCCGCACTCCTCCTCTGCCCGTATACATACATGATTGATATGAATGCCGATGGCTCAGGAAAAACGGACACTCTCGGAGGAGTCGATCCAATGCCAGGGCAAATGCAAGCCACGACAGATATCATACCGACCGGCCTCACATTCCTTCATGAAATCATGCACTATGTGCCAGACAGTTACGGAATCGATATAATTGACGAAGGAAATGAGCCATGTACGTGAGATATCATCCAGACTTATGGTAGAAGTTCGAATGCTAACACCAGCATGCCGAGAAAAGACGATCATGGTATCATTATGAGTCCACAGTACACTCGGGATGAAGCGATCATCAACGCCGAGTCGTACTCAATTGGAGGGATGATCTCATGGTATACGCTCAATAAATTCGCCCGCAATAATTTGGGGTTCAGTGCGGTATGTAATGAGAAGTTCTCCAAGATCGATCTTGTCGCTTTGATTCATGGGCACTAATGAGCAACAGAGAATCACGTATGCTACGCAAGTCTGCCAGTTCATCTTGCGAATCCCGTTCGTCCAGAAGATCAGGTGATAATGGGAGGAGAAATCGCACGCCTTGGATGCAGTTTTAAGAGGCTCGAATTCGTATTGTCGTCGACCTCTTCCAGGCACTTATTCCTACATAGGGACAGTCTAAGTTGCTGAGGAATGCAAAATGTCACTCACGCTGGGATGGTTCTTATTGAATCGCATCAGTTGTAAATTTCATAGCGTTACGCAACACGTTGCTGTATGTCTACCCTCGGTGTTCCGGTCAAAGGGGAGATGCCTCTAGTAATCCCCAGCTTTCTCAACAAGGGCTGACAGGCTGATAAGCCCTCTGATAGGTGAAAGTCGCTTGCTCTTACAGAAATAGTTAATCTTTCACTTTGAGCGGAGGAAAGAGGGTAACGCTGACCTTCAATCGAGGGAATGAAAACGCAACCACTTGTCTCGTTTCACCAGCCGTGCTGTGCTGCACTTTCGCGGCCTGATCCTAACCCACGTAATCTTCGTCTCCAACGCTGTCACGACTCCGCTTGGAGTGTCTCTAATTCGTCGGAGTAGTTTGCAGTTGCGTCGAGCAAGACCGAGTATGGCCATCAACACGGCGCATCGGCCGGCGACAATTGAACCGGCTTAATGCATGGCAAGTAACCTTCAAAAAACCAACAACGTCACCTTCGGCGACATTGAAGCGTGTAGTAATGATGTCGCCGCCGCAAAAGATGTGGCGAGCTTCCACAGAGTTCCTGCAGCGTCAAAGACGAACCACGGCGAAAGCTGCGATGCTCAAGGTTTAGTTCTTGCTTGATCTTACAGCTGCGTTCCCACTGCTTCAACTGGAGAAGAGTCGCGAAGACGCAGAATGACGGTCCTAAGCAGCAAGGGCAACGACTTTCTCAACTATCATAAAAGGAGGAGAGACTTGTCGTCACGACTGTAGAGTAGAGTACACCAAAGAAACCCAAGAACTACATCATTTGCAATCAACATGAAGTCGATCTCTGTCATCATTGCTTTCGCTGCGGCCCTTGCCACTGCTGCCCCAAGCACTCCAGCAGTACCATTCGCTAGATCTGCTGAAGACAGCGGCTGCTATGCATTGTAGGTAGCAGCCTCGACGATCTTCATTTGTGCACCACAATACTAAAAAGCGTTGCAGCGAAGACCCAGACTGCGGTATCAACACCGCTTACTGCCAATGTGCAAATGGTATGGATAGCAAACTGACAACAAAACCCCCGTCTAGATGCTGATCCGCATGTAGGCTGCTTCTACTACTACAATGAAAATTCCGTAGGAGGTTGTGACCCACCGTCTGGGTACGTTGGCTGTGGTGAAGGCTCTCTCCCAGGCTTCAGCTGTTGATAAGACGGGCGCGATGGGCTCAGAGGAAATCTCCAGTGTAGGAAGAGAAGATCTCCGCAGAAATACCACAGCTTCAGTGCCAATAGTGGTCCAGAGATAACTGAACAAATGGGTTGTCATGAGCCGACGTTGTATCCGCACACGCTGTCTTCTCATATGATTAATTTGAAAAGCTTGTTTACGACTTTGAAGCCATGAAGCATTCCTCAAAGCCAAAGCACTTCGGTTCTCAAGGCCAGCAGATCACACACCCTGGCCGGTTCACTCAAATCTGAAGGAAGGTATTGGCGCTGCACTCACAATTTGAGGTTTGCAATGAGTCAGCAGTAGAGAGGCCGTAGAAGCAGTATCTGGTGAGAGTAAGCATTGTACGAATGTGCTTGATACAAGAAGCTTACAAGATCGATCTCGAAGAGTTGGATCCGCCTCCTTGAATTATGCGCTACGCACAGCCTTCTTCGGATATGCGAAGCCTGAACTTCAGCTTCCTGTCAAATTTTGAATGTTTTGCAATATCATTGAGAGACTGATGCAAGGCTAAATACGGTTGGATCAAGGAAGTGATGAATATGTCATGAAGTCATCGCTACGTCTTTCAATTTGACCTTCTACTCTAGTACTGGCACGACGGCAGGCAAGAAGAAGTGTGATCGAGGTATCCGCCAGGAGGCTGACAGTTGTTCTCGTATGCCTACAGGCAAGTCAGTAAGTCCAAGACGTAAAATGAGGCTCAGTTCCAAGACTTACATAGCACAAGCCGTTTGCGCACATACAGACGTACTGGTTACAGCCCGAATCCGGATCCGCACTGCAAAACATGTCAATTGACCTAACTTTAGTAAAATTTCGGACTTGAAGGACTCACTAAGGATAGCAGCCGGAGTCTCCGCGTGCTTTGAAGTAATTGAGCGGGTCGTGAGGGTTGACCGCCATGCCGAAAGCAGTAGCCGCAAAGGCTGCGAGAGCTACGAGGTACTGCATGCTTGACTAGAGACTTATTTGAGAAACAGGAGATTGGGATGTGCAGAGGATAGAATGCTGCTAGCCTGGAACATATATGTCTTCTACGTTGCTACCATCCCAGAGAAAGGTCACCGGCAACGTTCGCTCGCATGGTCATCATTGATGATCACCGAAGCTAGCACCTTTGACCTGCCCCATCTGGATCTGTCTCGCTTTTCACCGGCGATTATCAATGTAAGTGGTGTTAGAGCTGGCTTCATGCTGAGAGCTGTGCGACCTCATGTAGCAAGGCTGGAATCTCGCCGAAATGTCGGCGACCAAATGCTTCGCTATCCCGGGATCGACTTTCCATCTCGCCGCTATTGCTGCCGTCCATTTCGTGACGGAGACTTGTTACCACCTTGTCGAGTTGAAAGGGACATGTTCAAAGTAAGCATGCAAAAAGCTTCTAAGCTGGACTTCTTTGATTGATCTCTCTATACAGGTAAACGAAAAGCTCAACCCACGGGCTCTGTACCAGCTGTAGTGACAAATTGATCTAGTTGCCTGGATTGTGAACAATCTTGACAATGATACCGCCGGGGGTATCGCCCGAGTTCTTGTAGTCGGCCGATTGATATGCCGAGTTCGATGTGTCGACCGTGACGCCGACCATGCCCCCGTTCATACCGCACGCTCCAAGCAAAGCCGCCTTTTGCTGATCCGGAGTTGCGTTGACCCCTCCATCGATAGCATCTGCGATCTCGGTGTAGAGGACACTGGAGTTCTTGCGGTGATCGATGTGCTTGGCGAGCGGGAGGACCGTCTCACCGTCGTCGATTGGCAATTCCCATTCTTGGCAGTCGATGTTAGAGGGCATGCGCCAGAACTGCTTCAGGCCCGTGTTGCTCTGTCCGATGTTGCGAAGGTAGGCAGCGGCATAGGCGACCTGGTTGCGGACAAGGAGTCAGTTCTTCTTCCGGAGACTTAGTAAGATCATGCGCACATCGTCAAGAGACACGTTTTGCGGTGTGCTTCCATTGCTGCCATCGTAGCAGACGAGTGCCGCTGTCTCTCCACAAGACGCTGAGGCCCAGTGAAGGAGGGCGAGGAACGTTGACAGGTAAAAGTTCGACTTCTGCATGATGAAGAGTAGGTTATTGCCTGGGTCGACTTGAGTGAGTAAACGAACTAGATGACTTGAAGAGAATGCGAGAATACCAGACCAAGACTCTGCCATTAATACACGACGTCACGTCATCATTGTCACCCCGAACCTCGTCGTGTTTGCCACACGATGATAGGCAAACGATATCCACGTCAGGGCCATATGCCACTAGTGCTCCGGTGGGATTGTAACAGGGATAATACTCGCCGAGAACAGGGACAAGTCCTTCTAGTCCCCGTGGAGATGCACTTTTCGGCGTTTAGACTCTCGACGATCGATGACAGACACCCCAACACAAGGGATCGACATTGTTGATGTAATGACGGATATGAGGACGTTGATGGGGTTGAGTAATGTCCATTTGGCAGAATCTGAGAGGAGTGACTGACATTGTCAGAAAACGCTCCAGTAGGTAAGGAAGCCACTCATCGTCTTACAACGTGGGTAGCAAGAGTGTTGCGGTTGGCCAAAAGCCTGAATGCAGGGCTCGGCGACATTCCATCTATATAGTGAGCTCACATGGTCAAGATCCTTCACAAGATGCCGAAGGTGTTTGAGTCTAATGAATAAGCCGGCGAGCTAAGATAATAAGCTTCTACAAGCCTTGCCGATCAAAAGATCCTTCTACAGACTTGTGAAGGATCGCGCCGGCTCCTGCGGGTTGGCAATAGTGCATGTTTTGGGTGGCACGGTAGGTATGTGTCACTGATATTCGCGAAAGTCGCCGCCTTGGCGACATCATTCCAAGGAATACCCTTTCATGCTCGAATCCATCCCTTGTTTGGGACTACTTATGCGTACACTTTGCCCCTTATGTTAACCTCTCCCATGTTGGGTTCAACCTCGCAACAGAATCAGTATGCAACCAACACCAAGCTAGTGAGGCAGCTGAAGCCACTTACACAACATCTCGACCTCTTCCGCAAATCTGCCTAGACGGACGATCATTGCCACACGAGACTGATCTCATCTGCCCCGAGAATTCTAGGAACGTCATTCCACGCCTACATCGTCATCGGAGAGGGCCAGGAAAGACTGGTCGTCCAGCGATTCGTCTTTCCACGGAACGGCCTGTGCTGAAGCCTTGCTCAGATGAGCATGCGGCATGCATGGCAAACTTCTATTCGCCATGCTCGAATCTCGATGAGAACAGCCATAACGGAGAAAGTGCAAGATGCTGCATTCGGAGAAATGCCAGTTGTCTGAATATCCAGCGGAGGAGACAAAGGGGCAATTACGGATCAGGACATGTTCGAGCAAATTTGGTTTTCATGATGTATTATGTCCGGGCAAATGTCTTCGACAAGTCACTATGAAGTGATCGATGTCCTGCCGAAGCTGTGTGAGCGTCGAGAATATCTGGCTAGCCCCGACGACCCGCGACATATCTCCCTGCACGGCATCTCCGAGGTTCTCCAGGCGGAAGTCCATTGCGACTGCGTCAGAGAGCGACTTCAGACGCTTGTGCGTGTGTGATGCAGATGAGCCAGCTTCCGGCGAGGTGGGTGAAAGACAGGGGCCAGCGGCAATTACTGCGGGCTGCGTGAGATGACCGACTTCCTGCATGTGCCGCCAGATCTGCCGGTAGGTTTCCACGACGTTCCCAACCAGAACGAAGACCAGTGCTGTACATGTTCCAGGATTTGCGAAGTTGTCGTTCGTGTGAAGCTTCTCAACGACGTCACATCCCCGCGAGACGATGTTGAATATCTCTTCTGGTACAGTATGGTTGTCGAAGAATCGATTGTTGTTACCACATTCTGAACAGCGCTCGCGAGCGCATTGAAGGTCGAGCAGAACTTGGGCAAGGTCCTTGATAGTATCGGCTCGATGCGCAGTGGAATCAGTACTTGGGCCGCTCCTCTGGTTCATGCTCGTTGTGTTTAGCGCAGTCAGCTCCTCTATACTTGTACTTGCGAAGTCGTATACGGCGGATCTGAGATCGCTTGAGTGCCTCAAACCATTATGGTAACAGGACAAGTCGGCATATTCCTGCACATCTCCCGGTAAATCCCAAGTCGGCGATATCATCGTCCCAGCCTGATCTGAGCTCAAAGATAGACAAGGCTCCGCGTTTGCGCTTTCTCCTTCGGGCACGTTCATCATGGCAGAAGCAGGATCGGAAAACGTCGCCCAATCTACCATCTGAGGATGAATCTTGAGCGGCTTGTCTCTGCTGGGAAGACCCAAGTTCTGACGTTTATTTGTCCGTGGCCGTCCCATTCGGTTTCGTCGACTGAAATTGCAGGACTCTCCTGATTGCTGTCAGCCACGAATCTGGAGATAGAGGCCCGAGGTAGAACTCACCACTGGCGCGGCAATTCGTGCAAGCTCCATTTCCTTGCGATGTACATCGAACTTTTCGTCCTGAACGACATGATTTAGTGTGGCTTTCAGCTGGAGCATTGCCATAGATGGTCTCACTGTGGCAGTTGTCGCAAGCTTCTCGCAGAACTGTATCCATTTTCCAAGCATTCTCCAAGACTCTTGGGTTGCTAAGGCTGAGGAATCCAAAGGATCAAGACTCTTTATATATCATCCTTCACCTGCCTTTTGCACGCCTCACAAAGGGCGGCACCATTAGAGAAAGTTAGATTCCCACAAATGAACTTGACCGGACCGTCCGGCATATCGGACTAGAGCAATTTTGGATGTTGGTCTTGCATTCTAGTGGATAACGTTGGGTCAAGCTCGCAAGTATCTAGTAGTTAGCAAGGAGCCAAAGACGAGTGTAGACCTAGCGGAATTTAAAGAGCTCAGCTCCGGAACAAAGGATGCTTAGTAAAATGCGTTGCCCGGCGCGAAGGAAGGCGATGCAGCTAAGATGTGCGCAACGTGGGAGGCACGCATGAAGGCTCTGTATAGAGTACCTTAACGGGTAAAGTAGAGTACTTTAGCCGCTTGGGCTAGACTCCGGAAGGCTATCTGTTCGAAAGCCAAACTTGTTGACTGCGAAGGAGTACATGTACTCATATCAGGTCTAGCCGATTGTCAGTTGCCCGAGGTTCGAAGACTGTTGCAATTCAAGACGATGCACTCTTTAGGTGCTGTAGTGGAATGAATCCGCCTATACTTTCGCTCGTTCCGGAATCCTTGGAAGTTACGGCTCGCAGGCTTGCCGGGCTCGCGCCGGGATCACCGATTAATCGGAACGACAGAAGAGTCTTTCCTTCAGCTGAACCAACATAGGTATTCATCTTTCTACCTCTTGCTCCACCTCCTCTACGAAGTGGCCTCTTCTTCATACCTCGCCGTCAAAAAGTCAAAATCGCCACCCTGTTCAGCCTGATTGACGCTAGATTCATACAGGCCTCGATAGCCTCTCTTCTTCGAAGCAATTCTCTTCCCCTGAAGCTGTTGGCCCGTTTCCAGCACCGCAGCTTTCCTAGCCTCGATCCTTTGGGCAATTTGCTCGTTCGAGAGTTCCACTTCCAACAAGCGTTTCTCGAGGCTACACCGGATGACGTCGCCGTCTTGGAGGATACCGCAGGGAGAGTCAACAATGGCCGATTCTGGGCTGATGTGCAGGATGATGGTGCCGCCTGCTGTGCCAGACATGCTGCATTGTTCAATCAGCAACGAGCGTTCGTGCTTCGAGAATGGATGCTGTAAACTTACCGTCCATCTGAGAGCCGCAACATATCTGTAACTCCTTTCAATTTCCGCGGTATGGGAATCACTCCGGCCTCAGGCATCCCAGGATTCCCGATGAGCCCTATGCCTTTGAGCACCAATACAGAATCCTTAGTCACGGCCAAGTCTTCGCTGTCGATTCGCTGAGCGAGATCCGCTGTGTTCTCGAAGACGACGGCTTTGCCTTTGTATTCGAGAAGACTGCGGTCTTTTGATGCCGAGGCTTTGAGAATCGCTCCGTTGGGAGCTAGGTTCCCGTGTAGTACTACGAGAGCTGATGCTGCATATAGGGGATTGGACAGTGGGCGGATTAGTTGGGTGGAGTAGGGAAAGGGCTTGAAAGGCGTAGCGTCCAGCGTCTCACCGAGGGTTTTGCCGGTGATTGTCATGGCGTTTAGGTAAAGTAGGGGCCGGAGAGTGTGCAACAGGGCAGTCATTCCACCGGCGTTGTGGAAGTCGTTCATGTAGTTGTCTCCGCTGGGTTTAAGGTCTACCAATAAAGGTGTTTTTCGACCTACGTCGTCGAAAGTAGCGAGTGTGATCGATCCAGCCACATGAGGATGTCTGTTGATTATCGCCATCAGATGAACAACTGCGTTGGTCGACCCGCCAATGGCTTGAAGAACCGTGATAGCGTTTAGGAAGGACTCCTTCGACAGGACTTTCTGCGGCCGGCGTTCGTTCAGGTTGCTCACGACAGACACGGCGATGGCGCCAGTCTGCTCCGCCACTCGAAGTCTCGCTGAAGACACTGCCGGCGCAGAAGCTCCAGTCAATGGCATCATCCCCAACCCAGCAGTGACACAAGCCATCGTTGAGGCCGTGCCCATCACACCACAAGTCCCTACAGTCGGAGCCAGTTCGCTGTTAATCCCGGCTATGTCTTCCATATCCAGGTCTCCGCGACGGTAAGCAGCCCAATTGTTCCTACAGTCCGTGCAAGCACCGAGCCTTTCTCCTTTGAACGATCCAGGCATCATCGGGCCAGTCGCCAAAGATATTACTGGCTTGTTCGCAGAGATACTGCCCATAAGCTGTGCCGGAATCGTCTTGTCACAACCTCCAATCATGACACAAGCATCCAATGGCTGGGCTTTGATCATCTCCTCCGTATCCATGGCCATCAAATTCCTGAGGAACATACTCGTAGGCGAGGCAAAGGACTCATGGAGACTGATCGTGGGGAAGTCAATCGCCAGGCCGCCATTCTGCTGGATCCCTCGCTTAACGGCATCGATAAGCTGCGGCACATTGGCATGGCAAGGATTGAACCCGCTTCCGCTATTGATGATGCCGACGATCGGTCTTGAGAGAGCATCTTCGCCGTAGCCGGCTGCTTTGATGAAGACCTTGCGGAGAAAGAGGGAGAAGTGCGTGTCGCCGTAGCTGGTCAGGCCGCTGCGGAGGCCGCCGCCTTGGATTGGGGAGTCCAGGTCATAGTCCTTCAGTTCTTCTGGTATGCCATTGGTGTTCCGTTCAGCCATGTTGTTCAATGGAGGATCTTAGAGTTTGGTGATTGTCTGCCAGTGAGAGCTCGCCTGTTGGTAAAGGTCGACTTGCTCGCTCGGCATCGCTCCGACGCCGAGGTGGAGATGTATCCGCCTGAGCATTTTCCGTGCATGTTGGCGAGGACATCTCAGCCGGTGGATTTTCATGTCCAGAGACATGATTCCAGGTTTCGTTGATACAAGAATGTGTGACCTGGAGGATATGATATGGTGCTTGAGAGAAAGAGAGAAGGAAAGTACTGCCCAGCCACCTTCATTTCCTTCTCGGACTCTGGGAGCACGGGCCTTGGCTTGATGACTTGTCCACTTTGTGACACGTCTTCCTTCTCATCCTCAACTCCATCATCACTCACAGACCTCGCATCTACGGGGCATTCTACATGTCCTTAAAACGCCAAATCTGTCCTGAAGTCCCACTACGCTCAGGCAGACGAAGTGCAGTGCGATAGTCTATATGACTGCAGAGTGCAATTCTTGAAACGGACAACTGGACATGGTCCTTCGACGCTCATTCACCTCAATATCCAACATGCAGACACATTGAAGATCAATGGATAGCCAGACTGATACAATCCTCTGCAGAGGTATGATGTGACGTTGTCAATCTACTGTGGAGCAATTGCAACGCGATAGTAACGCAACTATGCAACCTTCTCCTCAAAATACCACTTTGAGCTTCATGTTCCTCCTTTGAAGCAACAAAGAGCCGACGAGAAGCGCATGACAAGGATAAAACATCAAGACATCAACGACAGCAGCCAAGGCGAACATCAGTAACAGCACTACCAAAATGCCGCACGCCACCAGAAATCTCAAAGAAGACTTCGAACGAGACGGCTTTGTCGTCGTGCCCTCAGGACTGACCGATGAGCAACTCGAAGACCTTCGAAAAGCCGGCCAGAACATTGCAAAGCTTGCGAGGGAAGGGAAATGGCCTCACATCCGCACGCTCCCTCGCCAATTTCCACCTTGGCCAAGCGACCCATCGAATGGCATCTGGGGTGTTCAGCATCTGATGCATCCAGATTTGCCAGGCCATGAGCTCTTCACGCAGAGCTACTTCAATGACAGTACCATCGCTACGGTCCAAGAGCTTCTCGGCGGCTGCAGCGAGGACGAGCTGGTCATGGAGCTGTACAATTTACTCGTTCGGCCTGATAACGATTTTGAACTTCGCTGGCACAGGGATGATGTAAGATGGTCAACACGGATTCAAGTTCCTATGCTCATATTGTACCCACAGATACCACCTACCGCCACGCCAGACGAGGAGATGGCAAGACTGAGCAAGCCGGCTTTCCACGCCCAGTGGAACTTCTCCCTCTACGACGATGCCTCTCTTATCGTAGTGCCACAATCACACCGACGACCGCTGAGTGATGAAGAGCGCAAAGCAGACTCTCTGGAGCCCAACATGCCCTCACAGCTCTACGTTCAACTGAAACCGGGAGATATGGTGTTCTATAACAACAACATCCTCCACCGAGGAGCGTACAAGAAAGACATTGAACGAATGACTCTACACGGCAGCATTGGCCATGTAGACGGCGGCTCACTTCGTGCTCGAAACGTCCTCCAGCACGGCCGGGGCTGGATCGAAGGCGTTGACCTGTCACATGTGGCAAAGCCTGAACGAGCGCAGGGTATGCGTGGACGACTTCTAGCGCTCGGTGCGGAGCATAAGCATACTGGCTATTCTCAAGACGATTAACGTTCTCTGCTGACAGGTCGACGGAAGATAATAGTCGATCAAGCGTTGTCATTAAACGACATCACTTCCACTGCCGCTATCACTTCTTGTCTTTTCGGCAACCGCTAACTTCGCGGCATGTCTGCGTCTCTTTGTGAGCACAAGCCAGCCAACAAGCCCGAACACTGCAATGACCGCGATCGTGACGCCTGTACCAATTCCGCCGGCAGCAGCGTTTGAGAGGGTTGAATCCGAGTCCCGGCCGCTGGAGAATGCTTCTGATGCTGATGCGGCATTTTGCGATTCGGTCAGACAGAAGTCTGCTTCTGCACCACACCTCTCACACCACTCTCCGACGCTGGTGATCGCTCGCTCTCGGAGAGCCGACGTGAAGACACCGTACGACATTATTTCCTCAGACTGACCAAACAATGGGTAGGCAGTGAGCTCCTCGGTGTTGTCGGTACCATTACGGAAGAGATACCGAATCCTCAGGTCGTTGGTATTCGATGGAAAGCCAGCTCCGTCTGCCTCAGAGAACACTTCGAATGCCATGGTTGATGCGTAGTTCGGAAGCCCCATGAAGTCTGCCGAAACTGTTGGTAAGTCCATCAGACCGAAGAACGCGAGGAATGTATCGTAACTGCCAGTCATAAGACTGAACTTTGTGTTCGCCTTGTCCGAGATCACAGCTTCGAGCTGACGAAGGATGCCTCCCGCGAGTGACATTCCTCCGATGGCGCGGTCTTGGTTGGAGGCGTTGAAATTCATGTCTGCGGATGGAGTCAACAGGCCGCTCGGCTAACACCAAGGATCAGACTCACTCCACTCCCATTCATTAGCAAGATACCTCGCCCGATCCAAATCCTCTCGGGTAATCTGATCCGACACCGAAGCATTCTGCACCGAAGCCGTATTCAGAAGATCAAACACATTATACGCCTGCACATACGAAACGTTCTCCGGACCCATGATGTCTCCCAGCAACGTTACGAATTGCAAGTAAAAATCCTGGCTGCCGTCCATCGTTCGCTGGTATTCTGCAGAAGCCTTGTACTCCTTGGAAGCGTTGGTCCAAGCAGGACACTCATCGTCTCCTTTCAACCAGATCGTATCGGGTGCATTCTCCGCCTCGCCCTGGAGGTGGATGTACTGGTACCCATTGAGAGGGCTCTGGATTGAAGTTCCGTTGGCCAGCTCCTGAGTCGCAAGATCTTCGTTCAGGTCGCCGAGTGGTGGATAGAGGCATTGGACGAAGTTCAAAGCTGTTTGGAACAAGACCTCAAGTATGTGAGTAATGTGATCTTCTCAAAGGGGCGAGGACTTACGGGTTGATCAGGCGCGCTGACCCACAACTGATTGTGGTCGACTACTTCGGGTGAGATTCCTGCGATCTGGTCTGGAGCTCCTTCTACGATGTAGCGATCACGGTAGTAAGTGCCGCAATCGAAGCATTGAACTGCTCCGAGGTTGGTCATTTGGTAGTTCGGGTAGAACTTGGATGTTCCTGACTTCTGATCAGCGTTGTTCCGGTGGGGGAAGCAAGTCAACCCACTGTCTCCATGGCGACTGAAAACCAGTACGCTGTGCACAGTCCTCCCATAAGCAGGCACAGCTGCAATAGCAGCGAATATTGGCAACACTCCAAGCATAGTTGTTGACGAGACCATGGAGCGAGTCAAAGCAAGAGATTGGAAAAGAAGACCTGTGCTGGGAAGTCGAAGGGTCTTATCTTCAACATTCGAACATCAAACGTCCAATGCCTGGCCATGGTCCCGCTCGAAGTCATCGCCCTACATGAGAGCTTGAGGCTTGGTCAAGACGCCCACCACTTATACTCAGCCAAGAGAATGGGTCTAGCTTGGCAATAGAAGACTGTCTCGTGGCTCTGCTTACGTTGAAGTGTAGATGAGCAGATGCTGACGGCGCAATATGACATCTCTGATCTAAGACCAAATACCCTCGAACCCCTTCTACGACCTCTGTCCACCAGAGAAATGCGAGTAACGAGGACAAAACATTCAATGTCGTCCAAGGCCAAGAACCTCAAGCTCGCTTGATATTGCCCCTTTAGGAATCTACCTCCGAGCGGCCAAGACGATCCTGTCATACCTCCCTACCGACGCACATGCATTGGAAACTACAAGTATCCCACAAACCACCTGAAGGCAACACAAAAGACCTTCTCCTGTGCTCATTGCTCTCGTGGCTTATTCGGATCTCCTCGCACCGCAAACGAGTGCTCGAATCGGAGTACAAAGAGTTATGCCAGGGGCAGTCCAGGGGGTTCAAGGTTTTTTCAGTCCGTTGTCGTTTCTCGACCGTGAAGATATAGCCGGATGTATGTAAGGTGCATGTGGAAAGCTGATGGAATTCCAAAGCATCTGGCTGATCGTATTCACGTTCACGAGCTGTCGACTCGATCCCACCCATCCGCCTTCCGAATCAACCTCGCCGCAAGATGAGCCACAGCATAAACATCTGCCTGCGGATGGCAGTTCGGCGGATGCGGGAACACACTCGCATCGACTACCCTCAGCCCTTGCAGGCCCTTTACTCGAAACTGCTTGTCCAGAACCGTGCCCAACGCAACAGTTCCCATGGGATGATGGTAACTCTGCGCCCCTCCCCTGATTGCCTCCATGAGACCTTCATCGCTGGTCACATTCGCACCAGGATAGATTTCCTTCACAATGAGAGGTTTCAGCCAGTTTGAGGCGAGAACTCGTCGAAGGGCTTTGTAGCCCCAGAGAACTGCGGCCCGATCGCCTTGAGAGCCGAAGTAGGCGGTGTCGATGAGAGGAAAGTCCCAGAAGTTGGAGGAAGCGAGACGAATGGTCCCGGCTGCTTCGGGCTGGACGAGGGCGACCCAGAATGTTATTACTTTGGTCGTTGGCGAGGCGGTACCCGCAAGAAGGGCCACATTGGCGTATTGCATTTGGAGGTTGCCGCGGTCGGCGGGGAGAGAGCGGTGGAAGTCGCCTGCTTTGCCCTTTGGCAAGGCTGAGTCTGGGACTCGGACGAGGGAGAAGGAGGATGCAGGTGCGTTGGCGAGTGGTCCATCAGCGTTTTGTCTGAAGGAACGTAGGATCCGGTTGAAGTATGCTGGGTCTTGCCATTGAGACAAGGTGTAGACTGGGTCGCGGACCTGAAGCTCGATTGAGGCGTAGTTGTGATCCTGAAGATTTGCTCCAATGTCGTCATTCGTAAGGACGACTGGAATTTTGAACTTGTCAAGCTGCGATTTGGGACCGACTCCAGAGAGCATCAGCAGCTTTGGAGAGGCAATTGCTCCGGCCGAGACAATGATCTCCTTAGCGCTCAGGGTGTATGTCTTGTTTCGGTCGTTGGTGTCGACGTATGTCACCGATCTGGCCTTCTTGCCTTGAAAGTTGATCTTGCTCACATACGCTCCGTGCAAGAGCTTGACGTTCCGACGATTGGCCATGCGATATCCCCAAGCAGTGTGTGCGCTCTCACGGGTGCGGTTCTCAGGGATGATCGACTCCACTCCAAAGCTGACACCAACACCAGCTCCAGCGTTGAAGTCAACTTCGGGCAAGTTCAGAGTATCCTTGAGAGCGTAGTTCCAGTAAGGGTCAAAGCCGTCCAATGTTTGAGCATGAGTTAAAGTCACAGGTCCATCGCCATAAGCCTCAAGATTAAGCACTTGGCTGAAGTCCGACATACGACGATTTGGCTCAAGGGTTGTTGTAGCCTTGAAGTCGTTGATCAGATTATCCCAGGCCAGGCCAGGGATACCGGAAATCTCAGCCCACTCATCAAAGACCGACTTCGATCCACGATTGTAGTTCATGTAGTTGACCGAAGTCCCACCTCCGAACAGCTTTCCCTGAGCCAAGTGAGGTGTCGCGCCATTGAGTTGTTTCTGAGGTGTCGTGTAGTAATCCCATATTCGCGGTGAGAACTCGTTGTTGCCAGCGAAGCCTGGGATGGTGATGTTGTCGTTTTGTGATGCATCCAAGCCTGCTTCCAGGAGTACGACGGAGACCCTCGGGATCTGGGAGAGTTGCTCGGCGAGTACAAATCCGGCAGGTCCACCGCCAACGATCACATAGTCGTAGGTGGAGTTGAGGGAAAGCTCCGCTGGGCTGGAGATGTACATCGAAATCCGGAGTGTGTGCGTCCAGTCAAACGTGGATCCGATAATTGGGGAGGCTGTACTTTTGGTAGGCAAGTCAGTACATATCGTTTTCCTCACGGCCATGTTCCGAAGTCTTCGTACCTGAGTTTGCCGCAGGATGCAGCACGGTACAGCAAACCACAGCCGAGTATCTGGTAGGATGCTCCAGGAGAATGCGAATACGTGTTCAGGATAGATGACAGAGAATGCAATATATTAGTAACACAGAAGGACCGCAGAGGTGATGGTGGTAGGAGTGTCTCGGATTGGACGAAGTGGTGTGCATCACGCGAAAACGTGGTGGTGCACGGCAACGTGGCAGCCAGAAGGAACGCCTTACACTAGGGTGCATGAACGCAACGAATTAGGAAAGACTCGTCGAATCCAGACAGATGGAAGGAGCTAGTCTTGAACGGCGTCGGCGATAGCTGCGAGGACATTTTCCGAGGACTGCTGAGTTGCGGCATGTTTGGCCCCATTTGCAGGAGATTTGAGATCAAGGGTTCAGATTGTCAAGCAGGATTCTGTGCTTCTTTGCATGTGAAACCCACTGCTGAACGGAGACTGCAGGACACTTCAATCATAATTCCTGAGTACTAGATCAGCAGCGCATGTGTCTGTACAACCACACCTCACATTCTGCCACTACAACATATCAATGCAAGCACTTTGCCATCTCAAAGCCCTGGGATGTTGACATAGTCCGAGATACCGTTCGTCAAATTTCTCAGAGCGGAAGCTCCTCCAGCGAGAGAGACAAACGCATTGGCGTAGGAGTCTTGCAACACAGCTGAAAGCATATTAGCAACCTTCATCAACCGAGAGTCGCAAATCACTCACCCTGGCCTTCGGCAGCCTTGTCAGGATTGACAGCG
This sequence comes from Zasmidium citrigriseum, assembly GCA_002786025.1. Taxonomy (NCBI): domain Eukaryota; kingdom Fungi; phylum Ascomycota; class Dothideomycetes; order Mycosphaerellales; family Mycosphaerellaceae; genus Zasmidium; species Zasmidium citrigriseum. Next base: position 241,684 of record NHNW01000045.1, on the reverse strand, counting down.
AAGAGCTCGACAACGTATTCTCCAAGAGAAGCAAAGGTGATAGGGACTGCAGAAGGTCTCCATCCGAGATCGAAAGGCAGCTTCTGCTTCTCGAACATGCTTCGCACGTAGCTGATCGGAGCACTGTTGACCAACGGACTGCTCAGGATCTGAACGTAAAGGCCAGTCTCGCCCGAGCTGAAGAGGAACTGCATAGGGCCATACAAGCACTCTGGGTTCTTGGTCACACACGCCTGAACGCGGGCATATCGAGCCTTAGAAGCAGTTGGCGTGGTAGTCTTTGTCTGGCCTCTGAAATACGACAGCGTCCCGGTCCAGATCCGCTGGTTGAAATCGTACCAGTTTCCGAAGTAGTGGTCCTGGCGAGACAGGCTGACATCGTGTTCGATGGGGAAGTTGTGCTATGGAGTATCAGCCTTGGCTCTGTGCAGAATTCAGTGTTGAGCTTACTCTGTCCAGGTTGTTCAGGTCGAAAGAACCGCCGGCTGGGTTTGGAGACGACAAGAGGCCGACGGCGCCGACGACGGTCATGAAATCGGGGCCGATGTTGATGCCCTGGGCTCCGCCGACAATGAGTTGGGGAATGGTGATGTTCTTGCCGTTACGGTTGAGGAAACTTCGACAGGTCAGTGATGACGATGTGCTCTAGGTCGATTGAATTACCCATGGTTGGCAAGGGAATTTAATCCAGGGCAAGGGGAGCGGACTGCAGTCATTAGACTTTTAAAGAAGGTCAAGGCCACGCAAGCTTTTTGTTCATACCGTCGCCTCTGCCCGGTGGCCTGTAGTCTTTGAAGCGAGGATCCGTAGGAAGAGCCGGAACAGCTTGGGCAAGCAAAGCAGGAATGTCGAGTTGAGCGTTGACAATGGCTGCCGTAGCAGCTAGAATACCGATGACACTCTTCATGTCGACGGTATGCTATCGTTGCAGAGTTGTCCTTGGAGTGTAGCAAGCCAAACAAGGAAAGTAGGCAGGCCCGGTCTTAATGGGCATGAAAATTCATTGCTTCTGACAGGTCACCGGTTCCAAACTTTGCGGGATGATCGTTGAGGCGTCGTCCAAGGCGTTCTTCGGCTGGGCTACTGCACAAAGTAGCCTCAAAACCTGGGGATCTGATGCAGAACATCGTTGCCATCGGAGACGATCGTCAGCCAAGCTTTGGATCGACCCTTCGAATTCCTGCTGGAGTTAAGGTTATTCCAAAACCCAACTGTGTGTTAATCAGAAGAGGACCCGCCGAAGCACCTCCAGAACCGCATGCAGGACTTTTGGCCAGTCATGAGTATGAATCTTCGCCTCGCAGCGGTCTGTTTTCTTTTTGACAGCTCGCATGCTGAACCGCCAGGACCTAGCGCCGCCGATGTCAGTCCAAATTCTGGCATTATTCTGCCGTCTTAACCGCACATGCGAGCCGGATGTGCTCCTTCCAAATTGGGCCGAACCCGAGGATCTGGGCCAATGGCATGCTGATGGTGTGTAAAAGAGTATCAAATCATAGGCTGTGGTAGGTCTACCAGAGTGTTCAAGACGTCTCGTGCCAGCAAACCACTGTCTGGAAAGTCTGGACTCACATATCACAGCTTCGAGAAGTCGCCATGTCTTCCGCTCCCTTTGCTGAACTTCTTCGCCCCAGCTGCGCCTTCGACCTGCAGAGCTTTACGTCCAGCATCGGATTCAAACTTCAATGCATCGTTCATCGAAGGGGCATCATAGCAAGCATGGTAGCAAGACTCTCGATCGGAGTTCATGCAAATCTGTGGGAACTCCAGCAACTGCTTCGCGATGTTCAAGGCTTCGACCAAAGCCTTGCCTTTCGGCACGACTCGATTGGCAAGCCCCATTGACAGTGCTTCTTGTGCACCAACTGGACGACCAGTGAGGATCATGTCGAGGGCTCTTCCCAATCCGATAATAGCTCGTAGTCGAATTGTACCGCCGTCTATGAGAGGCACCTAGATGAGATCAGTGGAAGTCATGCATGGCCTGACGAAGACTCTCATACACCCCATCGTCGACAAAAGACACCAAAGATGGCGTCTTCCTCCACGACTCGCATGTCGCCCAGCAAGCTGAGCTCCAGGCCTCCCGCGACGGCATAGCCGGAAACTGCAGAGATGAGAGGCTTCTTCACTCGTAGTCTAGACGGCCCCATCGGTCCCATGCTGCCTTCAGTCCTCTCGTCGTCAACTTCGGCCTTCGTGGAGATGTTTGGCTTGGAGTTTCCAACCGTGTGGAGATCATAGCCAGCGCAGAAAGTGCCGTTGGCGCCATTGAGTATGGCCACCTGCTTGGTGCTCAGTCTGACCGCACGAGGAGCAACCAGTGGGCATTAAAGTATAGTAACAGACCTTTTGCGTAGCATCCTCTTCGAATTGCAAGACGGCATCGTAGAGCTTGCGGGCAGTGCTTGCATCTACTGCATTGCGCCGCTTCTGCCGGTCAATCGTGATGACCGTAATGCCATCGACGGGTCTGGTGGTTTTGACCGAGTCTTCTGTGTCCATCTCTGATGTTAAGATGTCCGCAGCTGACGGATGTTGCTGATGCTCTTGTTGAAAAGAGGGTCAGCGTGCGCGACCTCGGATGTCATTCGCCTTCGCATTCGGCGTCGCGACATGTGTACAGATCTGAGCGGGAGCCTCGAACAACTCGGACTGAGCCGTGATTTTCTTCAGATGGCGATTTGATCATGCTGAGCATTTGTAGAAAGTTGTTTTGCCGAAGGTCATTCAAGTCGGAGTTGGAAAGACGCAAAAGAAGGAGGCTGGGAGATTGTGAGGTCGGAAGGTCGGCCCGAACTCGGCCGAGGGGCGACGTCGTTCCTTCTTCATGGTCGTTCCATCCTTCCCCATCGCACTCTCACATCTTCTGCTCCCAAGTCTTGGTCAGCTGTCTACCAGGCGCAGTCCCGATGCGACTCTCGTCCGGGAGTGCTAGAAAGATGACCACATTACGAGCGACAAGCTCAGCGCCTGCGTCAGCATGACAGGGACATGTGCAAGACTTGGTCCATAACCGCTACACTGTCTTCAGAGAGATGCAGACGCAACTACGAAGAAGCTCACATAGAGCATAATCAACGCAAGCAGCATGTATGGTACTGACAGCAGCATGCCACTTCGACCCGACCTTCTCTCGGGCATTGTGTCTACGAGCGACAGTAACTGGTGGCATGGAAGACTAGCTGATGGCCGGGAGTCCTCGATCCTGCCCTCAAAGCGGCTCCTTCAACTGTGTGCTGCAGGATTGTTCAGCCAATCCTTCAAGGCTCGCGATTTCGCGATTTGGTATAGTATCCTTGCAAGACGGAGACTGGCTCAATGGTCCAGGCGATAGAATATCTCTCATTCAGTGTCAGCGGAGAGTCTTCTCTTTCGACTGACTGCAGTCTTTCAGAATGGCTACTACTTTGCTTCTGGGCTTTTGTTGCCTCGTTGTTGCGGGCATCTTTCTCAGGGCCGCTGCAATTGGAAAGAATGCAAAGATCGCACAGACATCGGGCTTCAAAGTCTTCTACTCGCCGTAGGTCTGCTTGAAGTCTTGGTGTTGGCTCTTCTGATCAAAAATAGCGTCTACATGAATGAGACGTGGTGGCTACTACTCCATGAGTTCATCGTGCCAATCCTAGAGTTCCTACCAGATGCACTCACAAAGCCATGGCTGAAGTAAAGTGTAAAGCCTTCTCTCGGAAGTCATGTAGACTGATCTATATCCAGGTCAGTCCAACGCTGGAAGCTCTGGCAGTTCTCCCACAAACAATTCGAAGAAGCCGGCAGCGACACCATGATCATGGCCACACCAACCGTCAACATGCTCACAACCTGCGACCCGGTCGTGATGAACCAGATCGTCTCTCAATCCAAGAGAATTCATCAAGACCAGAAGATCATGCGGCTCTTGGCTATCTGGGGCGAGAACATAGTCACGACAGACGGAGAAGAATGGAAGCAGCATCGAAGAGTCGTCAACGCCGGCTTCACACCCGCTACGCACGCCATGGTCTGGGAAGAGTCATCGGAACAAGCTCAGACTCTGATCGAGCACTGGATATCAAAAGGCTCTGTGGTGCCAGTTCTGAAACCTTGGATGTCAAGGCTTGCCATCCATGTTGTGTCCTCAACATTCTTCCACAAGAATTTGACTTGGACGTCAGCGGATACGATACCTGCGGGGCATCGCATGGGCTTCGAAGAGGCCTTGAACAAGACCATCGCGAATCTCAATATTATAGCTCCCCTCAAGGACCAATTGCGATGGCTGCCTTTCGGGAAGACAAAAGAAGCGTATGCTGCTTTCCTTGAATGGACGGCGTATATGAAAGAGCTTCGGCAGACCATTTTGGATCGCTTGGTCGAGACGATGAACAAATCCAACAAGAGCTTGCTGGGTGTGTAGACTACTTACCTTGAAAAAGACGGAGCATATTGCTGATCCGAGACAGAAAGCATCGTGGTCGCGGGTATGACGGGCGAAGGCAAGGATGCATTGCCCGAGGACCATGCGCTCGGCAACATCTTTCTCACTCTCCTGGCAGGTCAGTCAGAATGGAACACATGCTACCGCTTCGACGACACTGACATGAATCTTATTCTTAGGCCACGAGACCACAGCGAACACGCTGACCTTCGTCGTCTTCTTACTCGCCGTATACCCCGATTGGCAGAAGCGAATACAACAACAGCTCGATCAGCAATTCAAGGGACGAGACCGATCGCAATGGAGTTTCGAACAAGACCACCAACCTCTACAACAAGGACCCATGTGGGCCGTCATCAAAGAATCAATGCGTCTCTACAACGTCGTCCAGCACATCTTCCGAAAGACAATCGCCCCTACGACAGTCCTCGACTCCCAAGGCATCCCTCACGAGCTCCCAACAGGAACGCTCATCCAATTCCACTTCGGCGCCGCCTGGCGGAATCCAAGTCGCTGGTCCCCCCGAGACATTCCCACCGAGCAAAGATCTCGTCTGAACAACTCCTTCGCTTTAGACTTCGACCCCGACCGCTGGCTTCACAATCCCAACCTCATGCACGATGAGAAATTGAACGTGCCCAGATTCTTCCCCTTTGGCCAGGGCCCGAGGCAGTGTCCTGGGGAGAGGTTTGCCATGGTTGAGATGACGGCTGTCCTTGCGACTATGTATAGCAGGTATTCGCTTGAGCTTGTCGTTTCGGAGGAGAAGTTGAGGGTTTGTGGCGGTAACGAGAAAGCTGCGTGGGAGAGTACGAGGGATGATGCAATTCGGAGTCTGGGCGATGATATTGTGGCGAATATCAATTTGGAGTTGTTGAAGGAGTTGCCGATTAAAGTTGTTGAGAGACAGCTTTGACCGGCAGGCAGCTTCGCGTACATGCAAGTCTTCACCGGTTGTGTACGACTTGTATACCTAGCAGCCTTGGCGTAGGATGAGCTGCTGCCTGCTTCAGAGCTGAGCATCCAAGTTTCGTGCATCAACACTGTCGCTACTCGCTACTCACTACTCACAGCTCACAAGTCATCAGTATCACAGCACGATTTCAGTCGACACACGGAATGGCCGAACAAACCACAACAGAAACACCGCCCACCAACAAATGCCTCCTCTTCACCATCCCCGTCGAACTCCAACTCACCATCTACGAACTCGTAGTAATCTCAGACTCACCCCTCCTCCTCAACTGCCCCTGCAACAGCTCCTACCGCAACCGCAACGACCGCCTGCACGCCGACGAAGAAGCCTGGAGATCCGGCTTCGCACGTCCACCTTCGCAGCCAGAACTCACACAAACCTGTCGCTTCATCCGCTCCCTCGCCCTGCCCATCTTCTACAAAGAAAACGTCTTCCGGGCCTGCTACTGCCTTCGCAACCGCACGGTCGAGAAACCGATCAGATGGCTGAGGATGATTGGGCCGGAGAATAGAGAGTTTTTGAGACATTTTTATTTGTATGATCGCAGGGCGAATTATGATCGGTATAATAAGAGGGATTTGGAGAGGGTATGTGAGAGTGAGATTTTCTCAGAAATGGGCGCCAAGATGGAGACGCTGAGTTCGGAGGATTGTTGTGCGCATTTGGTCACTTTTGGGGAGTGGGTGAGGAAGGAGGGGGAGGTGCCGTTGGCGAGGGTGGAGGATGTGCCTAGATTAAGGATGCCTGGAGAGCTGTGATCATGAGGTGAAGTGAGGTCTGGAGGTCGGCTGGTTTTGTGCCTCGGGATACCGTGGAAGCGTGGTAGGTTCTCGGCAGAGAAGGGTCATACCGTAATCGAGAGCGGACTAGAGGCGCCAACGGTCGAACTCTCCGCATTGGAGATTCGCTCCGAGGTGTTGATACTTGGCATGTGCAAGCAATACCATCTGATTTTCATTGCACAGCCGTCTAGAAACAGGTCTCCTGAAGATGTTAATGCAATCGAGGGGCACAGTACTACCCCTGGGTTTATACCAACCAGCATGCGTCGGGCATAGCCAAGACGGGAGAGCGACAGCAGGCTCGCGGGTGGATGAAACGCTGACAGTCGTGGCCAATCGCGGAGTGAGAGGTAACTTGACACTCCACGGAAGCTTCGGGGCTAGAGCGACTCTCCTTCTCGAATTCGGAGCAACGATCCAGCTGCTTGGCGTTCCTGCAGCAAAACGCCTCGCTCTGTCGCCGCCAACGCGTGGAGTGCGCCACCAGCTCCTCCTCCGCAGCGCTGCACTGCACCTTCTCCGCGATTTGCATTTCCATCTATACCATCCCGCCATATCCATGCGTATCTTCACCCTCGACACGTCGTGATCTTCTCGTTGCTGCGCTCGTCCGCGTCGTCCGTTCCTTTGCTGCTTCCTTCTTGCCCGTCGCCGCCATGACGGCCACGCTGAGCCGCCCCTCGAGGCTGCTCATCTACATTGCGTGTGTCTCCGGCGCCATCCTCCTCTTCCGCTTCTGTCAGTCTCGAACCCATTCGCCACCGTATCTCTCAATACTTACAAAGCCACAGTCAAAGTCACAGTCCCAGAACCAGAACCCGGCTCGCTCGGAGGTCCCGGTCAGCCTCCCAAACCCGTCGCCGAAGGAATGGGCCTGCGAATATTACCACTGGGCGACTCAATCACGTACGGCGACGGCAGCAGCGATGGGAACTCCTACCGACTGAATCTCCACCAGGCTCTGAGATTAGGAGGTATGTTGTGCGGAATTTCTTCGGGGCCTGCTTGCTGCCGGGGAGCCTTGTCCTGGAGGACTCCCTTGCATGCCTGCAAGGCTTATCTCAACTTCTGTCCCCCACCCGTATGCATACTGATATCACTCGCAGGAAGCAAATCCGTCGACATGATCGGCTCTCAGAGTTCTGGAAAGGAAAACCTCGACAACCAGCATGAAGGCTGGGGTGGCGCGAGGATCAGTCATGTGTTGGAGAAGGTGTTGGCTTCGGGGACTCTACGGCAGCATCCCAACGTCGTCTTATTGCATGCTGGCACGAATGACTTGAAGGAAGCTGATCCTCCTGTACCGGACAATGTCGATGAGGCACCTCATCGTCTGGGAGTGTTGATGGATGCGATTCTTTGCGAATGTCCGGACACTTTGCTTCTGGTGGCGAAGATCACTGGCCAGAGACCGCCGAAGGCACAGGAGCGAGTGCAGAACTTTAATGCGGCCATTGAGGGTGTTATTGCGGAGAGGAAGGCGAAGGGTGCGCATGTCAAGATGGTGGATCAGTCGCATGTGATGGCGTTGGAGTTGGCCGATGATCTGCATCCAAATGATGGTTCGTTCATCAAGAAGTCGTACTCATATGACCTCGAACATACTGACGGTGATTATAGCTGGCTACCGAAAGATGGCCCAAAATTGGCTCGCAGCCCTCCAAGGCTCGCCCCTCGAATGGTTCAAAGAAGCCGGCGAACTCCCCACCGAACTCCCACCCAAAGTCTGCGACAAAGACGATTCCCACTTCACAGGACTAATGAAACCACCGCCACCTCCGGCCAGAAGGCGATGAATGTCGCAAAGAAACGAATAATAATCTTCTAACTTGAGAAAGTTTGGCACTGTTACCTTTCTATTCCTTCTTCGCTGCTCTCCCCTCCCCCTTCTCCACCCTCGCCTTCGCCACTTCATACAATTCCGGATTATCAAGCGGAACATCCCTCCGAATCACAATCTTGCTCACAACCCACCTTCCCCCTTCAACCTCAACGTCCATCAACCAAAGCCCATGCGCTGTAACACTCTCCACCTTCCCCCCTTCCCTCTCGATACAATGATACGCCCGCACCTGCGCTTTCACACTCGCCTTCGTGCACCCTTCCCCCTCAAAATTTATAATCATGTTGCCGAGCATATGCTGCGTCGCTGTGAAACCTGCTAGGTGGAGGTAGATTGAGTCCCATAGTTCGGCGGGGGTTATTTCGCTGGGTGGGAGAGTTGAGAGGTGGTTGGAGACGTCGAGGAGGAGGGGTTTGTTTGGGCTGAAGAGGGTTAGGAGGGTTGGGCGGTCGAGTTCGTCTTCGGCGTAGGCGAGTCGGTGCAGAAGGCTGCGGATGGAGGATTCGGCGATGAGGCGGTCCATGATTGTGGGATCTGTGCTTCAGGTGATGGACTCTGGTTTGGAGGCTGGCTGTTGGGCTTGGATGCGTCTGATTTTATGTTTGGACGTGAGGTTTGTGCGAATCCAGCAGTTGCCGAATTGGGATGGTATGGTGTGGCGAATCGGAGGATGCTTTCACTTCGTGCGAGGTGGTTGGAGGAGCTGACTACCTAGCTCATACCTATGTGGTATCGGTTGCGTCTATTGTTTGAAAGTTGGGCGGCTTGAGCATGAGGCTCGGCCTTCTCAGGATGAAAATTGAATTCGTAATCCATCATCAATCATACCACTCTGCCGTCGGTCTCCGACACATGGTAGGCTACGGCGAGTGTTAGCGGCTCTTCGGCACGGAATGCAAGTACCAACTTCACTTGATTTGACAATAGAACATTGACGCTTGCTTCCAATGCAGCTGACTATCCTTCTACTCCCATCATCCCTCAACCTCCTCAAAAACAACCGGCAACTTATGCCCCGGCCTAACAGTAACCCACCCATGCAAATCCATCCCCAACGCTCCCCCCTCCGGCCACCTAACCCTAAACCTCTTCATCCAAGCCGCAAGCAAACACATAAACTCCGCCTTCGCAAAGTCCTTCCCAATACAACTCCTAGGCCCATGCAAAAACGTCAAAAAGCCGAAATTATTCTTACAACCTCCTGAATTGGCATTGATCCAGCGATCAGGGTTGAACTCCATGGCATCGGGACCCCAGAGGGCGGGTGAGGTGTTCATGGCCCAAGGAGAGATGAGGAGACGGGTGCCTGCGGGGATGTAGTGCCCGAGGATTGTGGTGTCGACGAGGGCGTCGCGGACCGTGCAGGGGACTGAGGGGATGAAGCGGAGGATTTCGCTGCAGACTGCGTTGAGGTAGGGGAGACTTTCAATCTGCTGGGCGGTGATCGTGGAGTTGGGGTCTTTGATTGATGGTAGGGAAGTAAGGACTTCCTCTCGGAGGCGCTCCTGGATTTTTGGGTGGTTGCAGAGTTGGTAGATGGCCCAGGTGAGTGCGGAGGCTGTTGTTTCGTGGCCTGCGGCGAGGAAGGTCATCATTTGGTCGACGGCTTCGGCGTCGGTGAAGTGGCCCGATTTCATGGCGATGGAGAGGATGTCGATTTGGGAAACTGAGTCTTTCTCGAGGAGGGCTCGCTTCTCTTGGACTCTCTCGGTCAGGAAGCTCCGCAAATAGGCGGTGATTTTTTTCCCTTCATGCAATGGTGGCAGGCCAAGATAGTACATCATCTCCAAAGGTGCCCACATGCCCGTAAAAGTCCACTGGAAATTCGGGGGCTCATTGTCAAAAATTTTGCGGTAGAGTTGGATGATGTCTCCGTCGGGATTCGAGGTCGCGTTGAAGTCGTAGCCCATGCCGGACTGTCCGATGATGTCGAGGGTTGTTCGACTGGCCCATTCGTATGCTTTTTGCGGTTCTGATCCAGCACTGGAAGAGGTCTTTGACGCTTTTGCAATCTCCTCTGTTGACTCGCGGGCCTTGTTCCAGAAGAGCGGGTATAACTCCTTGATGTGCCGGAATGAGAAGGCTGGTAGCAAAGCTTTGCGTTGGCCCTATGATTCTAGACTCAGCATCAAGTTTCCAGTTATACCCTCTTGCGTCGTCTTACCTTATGCTCGGCGCCCTCTGCAACTAGAACCCCATTCCCAAGCAATGTGCGGAAGAGAAATCCAGCTTGTGCTGGTTTCGCAAACTCATAAGGTTTCGTCACAAGAATCTCCTTCAATGCCTCTGGCGAGGTCACCACTAGACGTTCTTGGTTGAATAGCACCCTCAACCGGATGATTCCCTCGTTTGGAACTTCCGTCATCCATCTTCGGTACGAAGGTCCATTGCGATCTTGCAGAATGTCTGCGGCATGGCCCCAGGGGAGTTTGGCGCCCTGTCGAAATGTAAGTCTAAAGTAAATAGCGTGGGAGGAGGTGAGGTACTGACCTTGGGCTCGGGGAATTTGCGGAACGGGCTGAAGAAGAACGGGTAGATAAAGACGAGGTACAGAAGGTAGCTCGCCGGCAAGACGAAGGCTATCCCCGCAGAGTAGGGTACTGCATTGCGAGCAGCGACATACGCCGCTGCGATCGAGAAGGCCGTGACGTACAGGAAGGCCGACATCTTCGTACTCCTTGTCCGTGTCTGTCGGATGGTATAGGGAGCCTAAATGTCCAGCGGCTTTATGGCGTCTTCTTCTTATAACATCGTCACACCTCTTCACCTAACGTCCCACAGTCCCGCCTAGAGACATCGTCGTCACAAGGCTGTCCCCGCAGTCTTCATGTCCAGCTTTGGGAGTCGCAGCTGAAGTAGGCGACCACGAAAGCGAAGACGATCCGCTCCCGGAATCCGTGGCTTGCGGTCGCAGCTATAAGCTGTACGAGTGCGAGCGGGCCAATTCATTGTTTCTCCGGTGTATTCTTTCTTTTGGTCCTTGATTGTGGCACATAGGCAAAGTGATTAGTGATGTCTGAGAGGCTTGTTCTCGTTGGTGGTTGCGATGAGACTAGGCAATTAGAAGGATGCAGTGCGATCGATGTTGAGCTTTACGCACGAGAGCTGAAGGGCGCAGTGACTTCACTGGCTTTGCTCGCACGGCCCCGCTTTTCACGTGCAAGACAATGACCCATTTGGTGATTCTTCGAAGTCGAATTAGATAGCATTTAGTAACAGAGAATGTCTTCTTCCCACGGCTGATTCGAAGCTCGCGGGGCTGACGGGGCTCTTGGGGCTCCTGGGGCCTTCAGCAGGGCCACACCGTCTCAAAGTTGAAGTTAGAGAGGCAGTGGACAGAGGAAACAGCAATGTACGCACCACCTCTTCATGAAGGCGTCATTCTTTTGCCCAATCACTCCGTCTTGCTTGTGAACCGAGAGTCAAAGGACTTGCACGTACCAGAGTCCTATCATGAAAGAACCTCATGACGACAACAGATCGTCCTCAGCAGCGATCGTCTGTGAGGAAAAGACGAAAGCAGAAAGCCGCCCCATACCACTGCCTTCGAAACACATCAAACAAAACACCTGCTACAACAACAGCAGTGATCCGGCAACATCCCAGAACCCCGTGTCAAAGTTCATGCTAGTTCGTGGTTGCGGCTGCAGGGTACGAGTCAGGCTGTGGTTGGAATCGTAGATGGCGCATGCGACTCCAAACCCATTGTTTGGGAGACTACCGAGACCGCACAACGGCCCGGGTGATCACATCACCGCCGCCGCTGGGGCATATGGGTGTTTGATATTGGTGATGTGATTGCAAAGTTCGGGGCCGGCTAATGAGTCGTGGGTTTTGTTGCGAGTGAGGCTTCGCGGATGTTGACGCAGTCTGTTGTCCTCTGTTGCCCGTCCAAGACTTCCCCCACGATGCGTTCAACGCTTTCCCATCACCCTCCTGCTCTTGAGCTCATGTGATGGACTGCATCTCAAAACAGCTCGCCTTACTCGAGGCTCTTACCGTTTCCAATAGTTGCTAACGGCACCGGCACATCCTGTCGAGTCAAGGAGCTGACATACGGCAGGTGGATATGCAAGACCGTTCACAAGATCCACAACCTCCCTGTTCTCATCTCAACTGACGATTATGACATCGTCCAAGAAAGATCTCTGATGCAATCTGACCAAAGCTGAGTAGGAGTGCCATCCGAAGTTCAAACTCGCTCGCACAGACAGAGACCACGACTCGCCGAGTTCAAAACAACCGGCCCGGTGTTTGACTTTCGAGTAAAGCCCCGGGCCGAGAGAGGTGTCAGATCGTGTGTCGAAACGAAGACTCCTGCCTGCAACATCAGCAAGCTATCAACACCTCAACAACCACGTCTCATGCACCCACTCTAGCTCCCAACGCCAAGTGGATGAAAGCAGCATATGCAAAGCGGAAGTGAGCTTATCTACCAACCTGCAGACCAACCACAAAGTGGCGCAAAGATCTCGAGTCGTTCCCGAAACAGCTCCCTGAATCGCCATACCGGTAAGACCCCTTTGGAACCGGACACGGCCTCTGGAACCGGAGGCCAGAGCGTGCTATTGCTTGTGGTAGAGCAGGAACCCTGGTATAACATGACCTTTTACCAAGCTACTCGCATGGACACTCTTGCATTTCACCTCCAGAGGCCGATGTATAGCAGCGTCGCATAGCAGGCCCTAAGCTATGGCGCTCGTTCGCAATTTGAGACTTTTGGGCATCCCTGCTTTGTGTTGACATGCACGGTGCAGCGATGCAAGGCCGTTCACGTGGGGAGAGGTAGAGGTACCTGTCGCCTCACATCTAGTTCGTCACATCCCCCTTGTGTCGTTTCCTGTCATCTTCTCTTCTCCCTTGTGCTCGTTCGTTTCCGATCATGGCGGCCTCGCAGGCGCCAGAGGTCGACAACGGCAGCAGGCAGCTGTTGCTGATCGTGCTGTCGGTGCTGTTGATGGTGGTGACGACCTTTGGCATTAGCTTTAGGTTGTACTCCCGGTTCTTTGTGTTGAGGAAGATGTTTGCGGAGGATGGTACGTATTCGAAGGGTCGAATTAGTAAGGCAGCATGCTAATATGGTGATAGTGCTCATGGTTATTGGAGCGGTAAGGGAGTCCTTCGCCCGTTGCCATGCAGTACATGGGCTGACGTTTCTATTTCAGGTCTTCGCATTCGGACTCTCCATAATCTTCACAATAGGTCAGTCCATCCGCGGGAGTTTGTCGACAGGATGCTTACTGCAATAGGTGCTTTCCATGGATTCGGAACTCCAAGTATGGCGCGACTATCCTCGTGGTCACAATTCCACCTTACTGACTTTGTGCGTGTAGCCGACGATGGGCAAAGAAATCTTTCAACCGCAACACTACTTTACGATGTCAGTTGCGCTGATGTCAAGGCTCAAAATCCGCAACACTGACCATCTCCCAGCTCATATTTGCATCCGCTTTCGTTTACGCTGCAGCGACTCTCTTTGTCAAATTCTGTGAGTGCAGAAGCTCTGCCTCCGGGGCAACAAATGCAAGGGCTGACTTCTTCCGTGTCGACAGCATTTCTAATGTTATACCGCCGAATCGACGACCGGAAACCGATGCGCTGGACCGTATATACCCTAATAATTGTCATCTTGGGCCAATTCGTCGCGACCATGGTGGTGATGCCGCTGTCCTACATTCCACCGTCCAAGCTCGTGGATTGGCCGAACAACATGGAAAAATTGCCGATCGATCCGATGACGGCGAGGGCGTTCTGGAACGCCACGGACGTGATGTCGGCGGTGACTTCCATCGCTGTCTATGTCGCACCTCTGTTCATCTTGAGAGGACTCCAGTTGCCTTGGGTGAGTTGGCTGTCGATGCGAATATCTTCGTGAAGCTGACCATCTCAGCGGCAAAAATGGGGCGTGACAGCCTTGCTCGCTCTCGGAATTCTGCCTGTTGTCGGTAGGTCTGCGAAAAGTCTAAAAGAGCCTAGCAAAATACTCACATCAGACATAGCATCTTGCATCAAGACTTACTACATCTGGACACTGTGGTTGAGCCGCGATGTCTACTACGACGTTGTCGATGCCGCGATCTGGAACCAGGTCGAAGTCCATCTCGCGATTCTTTGCGGTTCAGTCCAGACGTACAGAGTCTTGTTGAGAGGCTTCTGTCCCCGGTGCTGTCGAAGTCCTGACGATGGATGTATGACGGATCCAGAGCCGCAAGTTTCAAGATACCCGCCGCAATTGCCGCCGCAAAGTGAACGTAATGCCCACTCCCCAACGGGAACGATCGATAGCTGGGCGGACTGGAGACCATCTGTCTCAGAAGTGTCGAGTGCGTATGTGAAGGGCGGGATATCAAGAACCCCGAGTCCAGCAGAGTATCGTGGAGTGGCTACTCTGCCACCAGGTGTGAGGCCGCAGTTTCCAAGTAAGTAATTCAACATGTGGAAGTGGCTTTTTTGATACGAAGTGCTGACCAGCATGCTTTGGTAGATATAGCGACCAGAATCGGGAGCGACAGCAACAATGTGTGGCTGTTCGAGGCTGCCAGTGACAAAAGGTTCAGTCCGCCATGGCCTCTTCTGCGGTGATCAGAGCCGGGAACACCAGGCAGGCATGTAATGAGAAGACAGCTCTGAAAGCTGAACGGCCGATAGCATCCAAGTAGAACCTTCCATAATCGAGCCACTGGGCATCAAGATGATTTGTGTATTTCCATTGTAAAGGCCTTGCCATTCTACTTCCGCGTTGAAGCGGCTTCGGATTGACTTTCGTACCATTTCATCGAAGGTAGGCTGCAGTCATTCGAGCTTTCGAGAAGTAGCTGCTCGTGATCATCGCCCATTCCAGTTATCAAACATGGTGTTGTGATGAAGCAAAGAAGACCAAGATCGCCCGGGCTCCCAGCAAGACGCGGCAAGAAGTGGCAGCTTGAGACTCTGCGCTAACGGATCGGCCCGGATGCGCGAAGATTCCGCGCGCATCAAGTCCGAACCGAGATGGATCTTTCGAGTCTGTCTCCAACTTCAACTTCATCCTCTCGTCGTTCATTTTCAACAGCGCGGCATGGCGCATCGGATTATTAGCCAAGTCGTCGTATGTACCATCATTACTCTCGCGATGAGCACTACTAACGGAAGCAGCTGACCGGCGCACGAGTCTTCGGGAGAGCCTTTGCAGAAGCGTAAGTTCATGGAGGCGCAAAAGAAGCAGAACCGACAGACTGACCATCAGGACAGATATAAGCAGGCATCGGCATCACAAGTAATGCCACCCGATCTCGCGAACCTGCCAGGAATCCACTGACGAGGTATCGCAGAAATATGCGCAGCAAATGGGCGGCAACGGCACAGCGGCGAATACCCTCTCCTCCTCTGGCCTAACCCTCGACGAAGCCTGCCGTATACTGAACGTCTCCCCTCCAAAAGCTGGTCAAGCCGATATCAACAAGATCCACGACCAATTCAAGCGATTATTCGACCTGAACGATCCTAAAAAGGGCGGCTCCTTTTACCTACAGAGCAAAGTGCTAAGAGCACGGGAACGGATAGAGATGGAGGTACGTGAAGCGGAGATGGCTGCGGAGCGAGAAAGAGAGCTTCGTGAGGGGTGGAAGCCGAAGCTGTATCGAGATTGAATGAAAGATGCGGGTATGTTGAGCACTGGCTGATTGAGTGGATATTGTAGGCACAGAGACTGAGGAGTCAGAGTCAGCAAGCAGCGAATCCAGGTCCTGAGGCTGGCGCTAAGCAGCAGCAACAACCACCGCCATCGAGTTGATATCGGCGATATACCCCCCATGATTTGATGGCATAGCGCGGCGTTTGATGGGTTGAGAGCATTTTCAAGAACATGGCGTGGAGTTGATGGGACTGGATTTCAAGATACGCTCTCCGCTCTCTTTGCAACAGTGGCAAATGATTGCTTCAAAAGCATGGGACAGCCATTCAAGTCGACTGCAGAGAAGCAAGAGACAGTTTTGTACTGGAGATAGTGCCGAAAAAGAAGCTCATGTCAATACCTGGATATTGTGCTGCCATATCCCGAGTACTTCCTCAAACGAGACGTTCCCGAGCCGACGAAGCCCTCGAATCGTCCTCTAACATTACCTCTAGCCCCAATAGACCTCACGACAACATCCCTCCAAGGGCCTCCTCCTACAACACCGCCCTTCTGCAGACATCGCTGCTCACCAAGTTCGCCCTCGTATCCGTAATAAGAGCCACGATCAATCCATACAGCCCTGCATCCCAGTCAGCCCTCAACACAGCCTTCAAACCCATCAACTACTCACCAAGAACCTCCGCAAAAATCAAAATCAACACCATACTAACAAACAACTTCGGCTGCACCGCAACGCCCCTAACCCCAACATCGCCCACAATCCCAATCGCAAAGCCCGCCGCAAGGCCACAAAGCCCGACACTCAACCCACTGCCCAGATTAACCAGAGCAACGTAAAGCGGCAGCTCAAGTTGAATATGGTTCGCAAGCAGAACCGCCGTGACGAGTCCATAGATTGCGAGAATCCCGCTGAAGACGCAGGGAAGGAGAGCGCGGACGCCGAGAGATGGGTGCAGGGTTTGGGCGGCGAAGACGCCGAGGGAGGATTTGGCCGTGCCGTAGGAGGCGCCGAGGGAGGTGAGGGTTATTGCTGAGATGCAGCCGAGGGCGGAGAAGAAGGGCTGGAGGGGGTGAGTAAGGGAGGGGGGGAAGGGAGGGGGGGACGGACTGCATAGGCGGGACTGTGAGGAAGGTCAGTTTGGGTGGTGGAAAGGGATGGATGAGGAACTGGACGAACCAGAGATCACTTGGGATGAAGTCTCCTGAAGACATGATGTTGGTGAAGAGAGGTTGTTGTTGCATGGAAATCAACCGGTAGACGGAGTCTTTTGTAGCCACAAAAGCAGAGAATCTTGAAACAAGGAGAGCTCAATTTCTCAAAGTTCTCGCAGAATGACATCTCAATACACATATTGGGCTCAGCTCCGTGTTCTAGGCTGCCGGATTTCAATCGCATTCGCCAAACGAACGAGAGAAAAAACGCCTTTGAGCTGACATTGTGCTACCCACAACTAGGCAGCCTCTTTTTACTGAACTTGTCAGGCGCATGGTAAAGAAATCGCTGGATGATGTTGCCGGTCATGCTTTAAGGAAGTGAGGTCAAAGAGGCTTCTTGGCGTGAACCATCACAGTCCAAGTCCGACATGGTGTGAGCAAGTTATGCAATGTGACTACTTCAAAACTCGAACTTGATTTGTTTTCTCGACTATTCTCATAACTCATAACGCATCACTGCTGCTGTCTCTCTCCATACCGCATCGAATCGCATGCTTGCACTATTCATACAATCGCATCATTAAGCATCGCATCATTTTGATCTTTCTTCTCCCCTCCCTCAACGCCGATTCCTTTCCCATCTAAGAAGCCTTTGGGCAGCTGGCACAGGCGCACTCGCCTGGTGCGCACGGGCACTTCGAATCGACGCCGCCACAGTTGCACTTGGTCTTTCCGCCCTCAACTTTCTCGAGTTCAGCGGCCTCGGCAGACACGGTCGAAGTCTTCTCATCGGGGTTCTTGGGGCAGCTCGAGCACGCGCAGTTACCTGGAGCGCACTGGCAAACACCAGCATCAGCCTGGCACTTGCACTGGGTGCGAGAGCCACCAGAGACTGGCTCTGGCTTGCCATCCTTGCCCTGCTTGAGAGCAGCCAGGTGCTTGGCCTCGTTGTGTACATCCAGAACCTGCTTCTGACCCTGCTCGTAGAATGCACGCAATTTCTGGCCGGTGGGCGTACCGAGAGCCTTCTCGAAGTACGAGTTCAGACCCTTCCAGCCTGCATCGGCACGTGCTGAGACACCGTAGCTCTTGTCGGCTTGCTGGGCGCGCTCCGTGACCTTAAACTTCTGGTCGAACTGGGTGAGGGCAGTCTGGAAACGGCCGCTGATGCCGTGCTGCTGGTCGAGGGCGAGTGCGCGCTGGATGGCCTGGTCGCTCAGGACGTAGCCATGTGCGAGCATCTCAGCTGCAACACGGGCACGCGGCTTGTCCTCTTGAGCAATGTCCTCCTTGGCTGGCTCATCCGCAGAGCCGGCAGTCTTACCGCCGGCGATCTGGTCGAGGTTCTGGGCTGAGGAGACATGGACCTGGGCGGGGCCGAGTTGGGTGTTGTCGAGCAGAAGAGCGGTCTTAGCGGCGGTCTCTTTCTCGAACGTCACGGCAGCTGACTGCGTGGCGCCCGTGTCGTTTGAATCGGGAGTGACGGAGAGGGATGAGATCTTGCCGCTGGGAAAGAGTCAGTACAGGTTCACATGCGTCTTGAAGAGTGGTTGATGCTTACCAAAAGCTGAAGAAATCTCGGACCTCCTTCTCGCTGGTCTGGCCGCTGATGCCCTTTACGTGAACAGTCGTCATGATGTCGGTTGAAGGAATTGAGATTCGTGGATCTGGTCGGTGTTTCGAGGTTGGTGTTTGTTACAGGTTGGTGATAGGAAGATCGCAGGCTTTTAAAGGTAGGAGCGGTGATTGTGCGTGTTTCCTTGCTGTGGACAAGCTTTCCCAATTGACACCTCACCACGCACAAGTCGCGCAGCGCCACCCTACGTCATCAAATCCATGATCGATGGAGGGGTCTTTGTGGCGGTGCTGGCCAGCAGATGCACGATTCTTCTCGAACGACGACCACATCCCGATAACGACTTTCGACCACATGCCGTTCTGAAGGAGGCAGCAGCTTTTCGTCCATGGCATATCTCATCGAGTTCGCATACTGAGAGGCGCGGTGCGAGACGTATCTTCACGACATGGACATGTCCTTGTCCTTGTCCTTCGGTCATGAGAACCACGCCGAAGATCGTGGCGAAATCGTCTGCCTGGGACGAACATCATCAGCAGAAACCATCATAAAGGTTCGTACTCGAGGAGATACGGAGACAATGTGAGAGAATAGGTGGCGAAGAACTCTCGGCAGGTGAACTTCTGGACGCTTTCCTACATCAGCAGATCGTGTCTCTTATCATGGGCTTAGGATCCATGGGCTCCTGCAACACTTTCAGAGCGGACGTTCTGTTCGATCTTGCCCAGTCGAAAGGTGTACGGACGAGCAGGTTCTTAGGCGGACCTGTGTCCGCCGTTCTCTTGAGATTCTTCGGGGCCTCAGTCGTAACGGACCGATGTCTTTTATGAAGCCTGGATTGGCCATTGCTTACACGAATAGCCGAGCGTCAGCTAAGAACCACTTGCCTTTGTATCTCCTGTGGTACATATGTTATCGTTCAGTCTCAATCAGCTGAGTCGCGGCTCTCAAGTTTCGACTCCTACAGGGAGGCCTCATACGTGCTGACGTGAGGCTAGAAGGTGGATACGAAAAGTCGAACACTTCATTCAAAGAACTCGATGTGAGAAATGAAGGTCAAGAAAAAAAGGTATCTCCGGCCCTCTGATCCGTCTCTACAAGTCGAAAGGACCAGAGAACGGCACGTCGTCGAACCGTAAACAAGGATCTACAGCCCTTGTTCCGTTCATGCTCGCGCACAGAGAGCGAAAGCAACACGACTTTTTCGCTGTCATTCGTCAGCGGGCGGAGCCAGATGACGACTCCCGAAGTTGTTTCGTACACTTTGATATGGCTTGGCGACCACGTGGGCCGAACCATCCGGACGACCTGAAGGCACAGGCTGTGCAGGTACTACAAAAGGTAGCAAACACTTTCTGTGCTTTGTTGATCACCTACTGCTTTTATCAGGACTCGAAGTTCAGACCAGCATCGCTCGAACCCATTGCAGATCCGCTGCTTGTTCGAAATGTTGAGCTTCTTCCACAACCGTCGGTCGAGTAAGACCAGCTCTCGCGACTTCGACTTCTTCGCCCGAATGCACAACAGACATCCTGCGCCTCGTGATTCGAGCGAGAGACAGTTTCTAAATCCTCTCCTGGATGAGGAAGGAACAGACGAGAGGAGGTACTACCGCAGCGCCGAATTCCAGCAAGCACTTCTCGAAGACCAGATCGAACGCAACCTCACGACAGCCATCGACCAGCTCGAAGCGCCAGCGCAAGAAGAGACCGGACGAATGTCGCGCATCTTTCGACGCCGCAGCACGGTAGCATCCAAGTCATCCGTCTCGCTGCCGCTCTTCGACCAAGACATTGAGCGGTCCCAACAGGAGAACACAGACATCGCTGAAGAGGAAGAGGTCCCGCCATCAGCATATAACCCGGACATCCCATCAACCACGCATGGTCCAGAATCCGGAGCATTATCGAGCGATGGCTCCAGTTCCGAGCCATCACGCTCGTCCAGTCGTCCCAAGCGTCGCATGAGCATCAACCCATTGATCAACTTCGCGCGCAGCAAAAAGGAGTGAAGCAGGCAGGGTACTATAAGTCAGAGGCTGTGCTGAGGTCCGGTCCAGTCCTTTGGTGTCGTGTCGTGCCGAGACTTTTAGCCGTTTCGGTGTCCTGCACCCCTACCTAAGCGTTTCGCGATGCTGGTGACTGCCAAGGACATGTTCTTGCACGGCGGCAGTGCGGGTGTTCAGATTCCCGAGCATTGGAGTTGGTGAGAAGGAAGTTGACCGCAGCGGCAAAGCAGTGAGAAATTGGGGCGGCAGCGGGTGGTTTTGCTGTTTTACTGTACGAGAAACGCTGGGTGGAGCATTGGTCGGGGATGCAACACAGCGTCTGGCGGCCCGGGCGACCATCGAGGTTATTGGCTTGGTGCTGACGCTCACACTTGCCCAAAGAGCTGATGCAGGACAGCTGTCAGACCGATGCAGCGCGAGAAGACGCGAGAGGCAGGCAGACACATGGCGTGGTGAGACGGAGGTTGAGTTGTTCGCAGAGGTTGGTGAATGTTTGCTGCAGGAGACGACCAATCCCCAACCTGTCAACGTGGCGGCTCAGCGGCAGGAGCTCGCTAAGAGCGGGCCGGATCTCTAGCGTACCGGAAATCAGACATCGATTGGGAGATTCGTCTGATCACGAACTTGGCATCATTCCTCACACACGCGCTTGAAACGCGGCCAGGGGCGCCAGCGTTTTCTTCAGGTAAGTCACAGTCCTATATAGGATCATCACGCCCCATCATTCGCGTTCGTCGTAATAGGCGGACTCCGCTAGTTGTGGCCAGAACGTCAGCGGCCTTTTCATTGTTCGACTTCACTCCTTCGCCAGCAGCGGCATCACGCGGCCACCAAGGTTGGTCGCCTTTCACTCCGACATCACCTTCACTTGAGCGACTTCACATCCCCATCTCCTCATCCAACAGCTTCATTCGACCCATCGCCATGTCCGGCACGACGACCGCCATTGACATGGCCACCAACGAGAAGATTACACCGAGTGCGGCGGCCAACAGCATTCCCGGCTCCTCGAAGGGCACCTCATCAGCTCAGGGACAACACGATGACTTCGTTCCGACTCCAATGTTTCATGCTTCCACCTACCACAGCGTCGATATCGAGGACTACTTCCGTGGACCACGAGACATCAACCGCCACTCGAAATGGCCACAGTTCTTGCGGCTGCATGGCAGTGTCCTGCCCAAGATGATCGTGCCGCTGACGTTTGTTGGCGGGTGGGCGACGTTGATTGTGTGCATCTCGCAACTGGTACAGTCGCTGGAGGTGCATTCGGTTCTGCTCACTGTGCTTGGTATGTTGTAGATCCTGGAATTCCGCACCTGTAAGATCCGACTGATCATGCTTTTAGGTTTCGTGGTCGGTCTGTCACTTTCTTTTCGCTCGACGACTGCATATGAGCGCTTCAGCGAAGGGAGACGTTACTGGGCCATTCTCATGTTGACTTCCCGCAACCTGGCCCGACTCATCTGGGTCCATGCCCAAGAACGACACGAGGAATCCGAGGAACTTGGAAAGGCGGACCTCCTCGCCAAACTTTCAGCTCTGCAACTCATCAATGCTTTCGCCGTGTCTTTGAAGCATCGCCTGCGATTCGAGCCTTCGACCGAGTACCCCGACCTTGCGCCACTGCTTGTCAACTTGCGGACCTTGGCTGGAGAAGCCGACCAGAGTGAACTCCGAGAACGCAAGGTCTCATCCTTCAAATCTGCTGGGCAGTACCTGGGTATTCCCATGGCAGAATCGAATCCGCGCAAGATTCTCAAGAAGACCAAGGAGAATCTGGGAAACACGCCACTGGAAGTTCTCACGTACTTGTCAGCGTACATTGAGAATCTCTTCCAGGCAAAGACCCTCGCCCTCCCAGCACACCAAACACAAGCCATGGTCTTCCTCGGCACTTTGACGGACCTTCTAACCAACGTGGAGCGCGTCGTCAACACTCCGCTGCCCGTTGCATACTCCATCTCCATCTCTCAGATCACTTGGGCCTACGTGATTGCACTTCCCTTTCAGCTGGTCACCTACCTGGGATGGGTGGCCATTCCAGCCACCATGCTTGCGGGCTACATCATTCTCGGCCTGGCACAAATCGGCCGCGAACTTGAGAACCCATTCGGACAAGATGTGAACGACCTGCCCCTCGACTCCTTCTGCCACGAACTCGCAAACGACATCGACGCGCTGACGAGCATGCCCGCCCCCCTTAACAATGAGGACTGGATGCGCGAGCGCGGATCGAAGCCGCTGTGGCCGCTGAGCAACATGGAGTTCCCTGCCTGGGAGAGCCACTCGGTCGAGGACATCAGGGCGGCCCTGAAGGCCAAGGCTATGAGCCGTGATGTCAAGAGGGACCGCAAGGAGACGTTTGTCCAGAGTGAGAACTTGACGACTGGTGTGTAATAAAAGCATCGTATGATAATGGGACGGCCGGTGGAAAACAAAAGCATTTGATGGTATTAGCGACTGAGATTGTAAATTGAGCGAGAGCGTTTGGATTGTGACCTCCTTCGGGAGTCTTCTTGCGACTTGATTCAACAACCCCATCTTTTGACGAGATCAGAAACACCTCATCGGGACCAGGACCTGCCAAGCTGACGACAAGATGCGATTCCATGCAACATGTGCTATGACGATCCTCGAGCCATGATTTTCCACCAATGACGCCAGAATTCGTCCTCAAAACACCTCCTCCATCTCCACGTTTCCCCACAATCCCATCTATGGATACGACAATATAGCGCCCAAAAGAGTTCGAGTAAACTAGCGGATGTTCTCGTCCGTCCGTCTGGACCGCACATTACCCGTCATGGCAAAGTGAGACATAAATGTTCTGGATCTGCTCCTCACGATTCCTCTCTTCCCAATCTGAGCGGCTTCAATCCTTAAGTATGGCTTCGAAGACTGTAATAGCCACACTTCTGGCTGTGCCTGCCCTGGCACTCGACAATGGCTTCGGCCGCACACCCGTCATGGGTTTCAACACCTATAACGACGTCGGCTGCAGCCCCAATCAAACCTACATGGAAACCACAATGCGTTCTTTCGCAGCAAAAGGTTTCGCCGATCTAGGCTACAAATACTTCCAAGTACATCACCACCCTCACACCCTCACCACCACATCACTGACATGTTTAGCTCGACTGCGGCTGGCAAGCCTACTCCCGGCAATCCAACGGCAGCATCACTTAC
Organism: Zasmidium citrigriseum; assembly: GCA_002786025.1. Taxonomy (NCBI): domain Eukaryota; kingdom Fungi; phylum Ascomycota; class Dothideomycetes; order Mycosphaerellales; family Mycosphaerellaceae; genus Zasmidium; species Zasmidium citrigriseum. The sequence goes on along the minus strand of NHNW01000045.1, from coordinate 218,123 downwards.
GACGCCACTGTCTTCCCGGACGGCATCGCTCCTTTGAGTAAACTTGCCAGGGATTTGAGCTTCGAGTGGAGTATGTACACCGATCAGGGGGTTTACTCTTGCGATACGAAGAGTCCGGCGACGAGGACGGGGAGTCTGGGGTATGAGAGGCAGGATGCGCTGCAGTTTGCTGGGTGGAATGTGGCGTATATGAAGGTGGATAATTGCTATATCACGCCGGATCAGAATGCGCCGAAGGATCCTAGGACGGACTTTCCGGAGAGGTTTGGGAATTGGAGTCGGGCGCAGTTGGCTGTGGGGATTAAGGGGATGGTGGTTTGTCAGTGGGTGAGTAGTACTTGCCACTAAGAGTTCATCTGGGGACTACAGCTGATATGATATCTAGGGCACTCCATACCAAAGCCCGACTGGCCTTCAAGGTCCCGCTCAATGGACGCCGCCCATCTCGAACTCTTACCGCTTGTCGGACGACATTGCTCAGGGATGGTCGAATGTCATGAGAATCATGAATCAGGGTATTCACGTCAATCTTTACGGCTGGAACGGTCCAGGTCGCTTTTCTGACATGGTGAGTCAAGTATTCCAATTTCATGACTGAAATAGCTCACGATTTGCGCAGGACATGCTTGAAGTCGGCAACCCTGGCATGACGAACGCAGAACAAGCCAGCCATTTCGCCATCTGGGCTATGTTCAAGAGCGCTTTGATGGTCTCGACCGCTGTGCCTTCGATGTCGGACGCTACAGCAACGATCTTGAAGAACAAAGATCTGATCGCCATCAACCAAGACCCCGTCGGGCAACCCGTCAAACTCATCCAACGCTTCACAAACGACTACGACCTCTTCGCCGGCAATCTCTCCAACGGCGACCGCGCAGTCCTCCTCCTCGACCAGTCCAACAAAACCCGCACCCTCTCCCTCGACTTCACCAAACTCGGAATCTCTAGCGCTACAATCAAAAATCTTTGGACCGGACGCACAACCGCCAACGCCAAATCCTACTCCGCCCAAGTCAGCCCCCACGGCTCTCTCCCTCTCCGCCTCTCCAACATCAAGACTGTCAAATCTACAACTCCAAAACTCACCTACATCGAAGCCGAATCCGGCACCCTCTCCGGCGGAGCCAACATCCAATCCTGTTCCGGCTGCTCTGGTGGCTCGAAAGTCGGGTACATCAGCTCCAGCGGCGGATCCCTCACGCTCTCCGGCATCCGCACCTCCCAGGCCACACAGGACGTTCGATTCGACTATATCAACTGCGAGGTCGGATATCTCTACAACCCCGGCGGCGAGAGCAATGGACCCAATGTGAGGGGTGCGAGTATTAGTGTCAATGGAGGCCCTGGACAGAGCGTACTTTTCCCGCTGACGGGATATGACTGGGAGAAGGATGTGCTTAAGAGCTTCTTGGTGAGGTTGAGTGGGTTTAGTACGACGGGGACGAATACGATTAAGATTGGTGCGTTGGGTGGGAGTACAACTTATGCGCCGGATTTCGATCGAGTTGCGGTCGTTTCTTGAGGATGAGTTCCTGTATTTGGATTCTGTGCTCTCAAAGGTGTGTGGTGAGGGCAATGCCCTGGTGTTTCCCCTGAGCCGAGCGTAGCGAGTGGCCTTGTTGAATCGATCGAAGACTTGAAGAAACAGTGTAGAGAGATCATTTGTGGCTTTCACGACCATTCCGGTCTTCAGTCGTCAGTCTGGCCGACAGGCCTGCTATGCTCCTTCGAACATTGGAGCTAGATCTGAACTTCGATTCACTCTGCAGGTCGCTGTTTGAAGGGATGCGTATTGCTGACGGAGCTACTCCGTCCTTTCGAACAGTAGGTTCAGATCCTGAACTTCGTCTCGCGTTGCCCCGCGCCTCTTGAAGGGGTCAGAGACTCTTTTCGTGGACTTGCGATCTGTTGTGCTGCTGTTGGCCCTTTCATCCCCTATTGTTATCGTGATCACACATACTACATCACCATAAATTTCTTTCGGGGGCGCGCATGTTGCCGATACTCCAGGCACAGGAGCTTCTGTATCAATGTATGCTTTCCCACCAGTGGCTTTGGCACACACGAATCTATTGTCTCGTTGGGGATGTGCAGAGATCACTGAGCTTCTGCCTTTAGATGCTAGCTCTTCAGCCACAAACGTGAGGTAAAATCTGGTCTTGGATCGTGTAGTCTCAATCAGGACCGACACGTCTCCTAGGCCAGATCGCCAACGAGCCGAGGGATCGTCCTCCAGCGAGATGGGAGGGCACATGACCGCTGTCGAATGATTCCAAAGGGCCTTCGGGTAAGAGTCCACGATTTCGAATCTCTCCGAACTTGACGACGAGATGACCAGCCAAAACTTTGGCAGCTCGTAACCGAACATTTCTGGCTTGAACCTCTCGCCATTCTGCCTGGGTGGACGATACCTGAGGAGTGTGAACTTTCGACTTGACTTCCGCGCCTCTCGATCTGGACTATAGACGATGAATCGCTCACGCAAGTTCTTGATCCAGAAATCGTTTCTACCGCGGACTTTTTTGAGGTGAGACTCGATCGTTGTCGTGTCCTCGTCTCTGTTGCTTAGACGCAGAGCAATTGCGCCCCTGAAGTTATCTTCATACCGACAGTTCAGGAACGCGAAAGAATCTTCTTTCGTCTCAAAGAAGAGGAGGCCCTCGAACGCGATACCACGGTTCGTCAGGCGATAGTCTTCATCAAACAGGTTGGTCGTCCAGCCAACCATCCTTCCGCAGTTGGCGAAGTTACGGGGAGATGAAGCGAATATCAGATCCCTTGTTTTACCCATGAAATCCCGCGAACGAAAGAAGGAATTGCTCCAGGCGAATATGCTATGATCGGTCGACGTCCTAACGATCTCTTCCTGGAGCCTGATGAATGCCCTTGCGCCCTCTCCATACAAAAGAGGCATGTTCACGCCGAAAATTCCGAAGAGTGAGTAAGCACGGTCTTCCAGCCTGGTCGTTGTTCGTTCAGCGGCCCAGGACATCTTCCTGGCGATAACATAGTTCGAAAGCTTTCCTCGAGATTGTAGTACTGGGGCGTCGATCCTGGTTATTTGCGACAGCGTTCGTAACATTTTTGCCTTCTTGCCTAGTGGACACCAGGCTGCGTCGAAGAAAATCAAGTCCGATGGAGCTACGAGTGAAGATTAGCACTGATGAGGAAAGGACGAGCTTGGACATTGTTGGGGGGTTGGGACCTTACCGATGAGCTCTTGCAGCGTCCACCCTCGAGTGAACCATCTGCTTTGAGAAAGTCCACCATGGCCGTTCGCATCAATCACTGCACCGTCACGGGCAAAGTCCGGATGATTCTCATCGCTCAACTCACCAGAGATGGACTCGACGTCTGACAAGTAAGCATAGCAGACTTCTGCGTAACAATACCACTGCCACATCGAATTGATAGACTCTGTGAGCTCGGCACTGCTCTCCTTGTTGATGCAACAAGTGTCGATCCAGGCAAAACCAAAGCCATCCTTGAGAGCTTGCTGGCAGGTCTTGACGATTTTCTGATATCCCTTCTTATCAAGGCCCGAGCCGTCTTTGATTTCCTGGAAGGTGACCTCTTCCTGCCCCCAAGTGTGAGAGAGGATGGCGTATCTCACGTTCTCCGGTCCATTAAAGTACTCCAATGCGAGGGTACGGACGTTTAAGAGCCACATGTTCGAGCCGCGATAGAGATATGCTAACTGTGTTGATTGATGCGGTCTCCAGAGGTACGGCTGAAAAGCAACAAGCCAGAGTAGGCGGCTCTGCGGCGTCGATCGTGGCGTCGAGAGCCAAAGGTGATTCGCCGCGAATACTGCGGTCTAGAACAGTCTCAAGGCCGCAAAGGCTGAAGTACGAGCCCCAAGTTGGCACGGTTTCTCCAGAAGCCCCCAAGAATTGTTGCATTGCCACCTTGAAGGATCGTGTTCTCAAGAATCTCGAAAATCATTGACTCCTCCCCAACCACAACGTCTTATAGACGCTCCAAGCCATCTGAACTTTCTCCGTCGACATCATCTGCTTCCTCGACCTCAAACCCTCCACGTCGCGCTGCAACCCCTGCTCATACCCTTCGATCCAGTTTTTGACTTCACAACCTCGTCCCTTCCTCACATCTCATCTTTCGGCATTACAGCCCTTCTCGCCTTATTCAAAGGCGAGACCATCGTCTAATGAAGACTTCCTTCGCCCGTCATCAGCGATCATGGCGTCGCCAGTCGGGCTTGATTAATCGGGGCAACAGCAGTCTGGAACACAGCTATCCATCTGCAGCAGCTGAAGAAGCAGTCCCGTCTCGCCGCATCGCTTTCCACACTCTCCAAGCCATCTGGATCTTCTTCGCCGCCGACATCTTCTTCTCCCTCGCCCTCAAACTCTCCTCATCCAACTGCCACTCCCTCTTGATCCCCTCAAGCCAATCCTTAATCTTCACGACCTCCTCACCAACCCACATCTCATCCTCCGCCAAAGCAAGCCACTTCTCCTTGTCAAAAGGCGGAATGTGAATGAAAGTATGGTTCTTGTTGCAGATTGTGGGGTTGAGAGTCCCGTTCTGCAGTTTTTCGTAGCAGTTCGCTTCAAACTGGAAGTCGAGGCAGTCTTTGCAGGAGTAGAGGTTGTCGACGTAGGTCCAGGTGGTGCCGCACATGCCGATGCAGTGGTTGTCGAGGATACCGTCCGGAATGTCGTCGTCGAGGGTATGGATGGAGCTTTTATCTGCTTGTGCTGGATCGTCGTTCAAGTCTTCTGGAAGGGTTTCTTGGTTAGAGCCCTCCTTTTCAACCTGATCTAAGTCCTGGGGGTCTGTCTCTGGCGGTTTCTCTTGCTCGCTGTCTGTCAGACCTTCGTGGCCGCCACTTTCTTGTTCCTTGTGGTTCAGGTCATCTGCGACAAAGTCTGAGTCGCCATCTCGCTCTGCGCCTGCTGCAGCCTGCTCATCTCCCTGCCCTTCCCTCTCGTCTGCGACACTTTGAGTAGCACTCACACTGGCCGTCTCTTTATCCACTTTGCCTACGCTACTTCGTCCATCCTCGCTGCTACTGCTGCTACTATCATCGCTGCCATCCCGCGATTTCGGTTTGAAGCATCGCCAGGCCGCAATCGCATTGACATCGTCATCCATCGCCTGCAGCACGACAGCGATTCGATACAGCCCGTCCTTACAATCCTCAAAATCCTGCTCTTCAAAGATCTGTATCCCGGTTCGCAATAAATCACGCACGATATCTTTCGCCCCTCCATCATCGCCAGCAAGATGATGGAGCCGAGCAAGTGTGATGCGAACATCGTCGAACGTGCCGCGAACGTAGTCCGGATCGCCATGCGTCAACTTCTCCAATCGAGTGGCGTACTCCTCAGCAGCCGGACTCAAGGGTGTGCTCAACCCAACGTGTTTCGCGGAATCAAGGAGTGCAACTGCGAGCCTTGGTGCCATCATGGTTCGGGCCCAGTTCACCAGGTTGCTGTCATCCGCGCTTTCTGGCACCTCTGCATTCAAGTCCTCTTCCCACATATCCAGGGCAGCCTCGTTCTCTTCACGAGTTGGTTGGGCCCACAGCAACAACCCCAGCCAGTATCGCAAATGCATGTAAGCACCGAACTCCAAGTCGTTTGAACGAAGAGAGTCTACAACGACATGGTACTTCTCTGTTAAGTCTCGCCATTGGTCGACATTATGAGCGGCCGTGAAGATGCGGTGGTGTAGCTCATCGGTGCCTGCGTAGAAGTGGAGTAAAGCAGAGAGCCGATTCCCTCTATCCGCGTCTACTCGACTCTCCAGGTCAAGCAAAAGGTCAATCGTTTCCTGGTGCTTGGATTGCAGGTTCAGCACTTTTGTCATCATCAGAGCTGCGTTCTTCCCGAAGAATTCGAATCTTAGCTTAGTCTTGCATTCGTCGAGCATCTTCTGGTATGTTAGCTCCGCAGCAGCAAATTTGTTCAACTCGATGTTCCATTCGCCGATCAGATCAAGCATCTGGTCCCAATAAGCATCCTCAAACTCCTGGTCCTCTGTATGAAGGTCTGGATTATCATCGATGAGCTTCTCGAGGGTCTGTACTGCCTCCTTGTGCTCTCTGTTCATTCCAAGGGCTCGTGCAAGTCCAAATACTATCCTCCAATGATCTGGTATCGGTTCCTTGGGTGTGATTTGCAAGGCCTCCCGAAATCTAACGATAGACTCTTTGAAGCAATCAATCCCGTAAAAGGTCTCGGCCAGACAACGGTGACGAGCTACTTCCTCAACACCCGGAACAGCTTCCCGGGCCCATGCTTCGACGACACCAGCATCCTCAGCGGTCGGATCAGTCCAGTAGTCCGGTTCCTTGCGCTCTAGCTAAGATGAATGTTAGTGAAGAACAGGATTGTGAATATCAAGGCGCACATACGAGACTGAGATATCCACGAAGGAAGACAAAGGCATCATACCATCTTCCAGGCTCTCGCGCAAACCATTGCCGTGCTACGTACTGAGCCACAGTCTCCAAGAGCCTAATAGGAGAGTCAAGATCTGCCGTCGTCCCCGTTGTCTGTGCAACCCATTGACGCTCGGAGGGCGTATCGGAGCAACTTTTTTGGACGATAGGGTCCCTCAGCCACGACCCCACGACATCGATGCACCATTTTTCGTATGCCCATTGTTGGATCAACATCGAAGACTCTGTCCACCAGGTGCTGATGAGTCTTTCGTCGCGTAGCATGCGAACGAGCTTTCGGCCAATGTCTTGCTTTGTCGGCGTGTCTATGTCTTCCAGAGAGAAACGCAGGAACCCCAGATGGAAGGCGAACCAGTCGAAAGAATAGCTACGCAGGCTCCGATAGGCATCTTCGTCCGGGTGGTCACAAGTGACTGTCAAACAAGCCTGTGCGACTCTGGTATGGTTTTCGAAATCTGCCACCAACCGGATGCGAGAGGCTTGATTAGTTACTTTCGATTCAAAGAAGTCATCAAACCCGAATTTTTCGTACATGTCGTCAGCACCGAAGATGTTGAGAAAGTGCGTCTTCAAGATCCTCTTCACAAGTGTGACCTCGCCTTCTGAAAGTGCGGTGTCCGGTCGACGACTGACGTTGTATCGAGAGGAAGGCGTTTCGTCTTTTTCTCGCAAGTACTCTTTGATGTCGTAGGACTTGAGTGTGACGATCTTTTCTTCTGGCTTCTTCCCATCAGAGACGTCGAACAGTGAGGAGTAGCGATCGCTGATCTGTTTGGCCAAAGACACGAGGGACCAGTCGTCTGCCTCTAGTCTCAGTACTGCCTCAAACTGGTCCACGGAGAAATTTTGATAGCAGACACTCTGCCACGCGAGCAAGGTATTGACCTCTTGTATCTCGTCTTCACGCAAATTCTCGTTGAGCTGGTTGATCTCCCGAGCAATAGCCTGAGACCTGTCTTCCTGAGCGAGACTCAGAGTCTCCTCAACATCACGAAACGTGCGACTTTGGCTGAGCTCATTCAGCTTCATGTCGAGGGCAAAGTAGTCCCCTTGAACGCCCTCGCCGAGCTCATTTCTTGCACGCTCTTTCAAATCAACGACTTTGGTTCGGCGCCCCTCCAGATTGGCATTTTCTTTGTCGTCGTATTTGAAGATGTCCATGTCGTTCAGTCGCTGTTCCGCATACAGCATGATGTCACTTTGATTCAGTGATGGCTGTGCGCGAGCGATAGTGATCTCCGGGATCTCGCTTCCCACCTCGTGAGAAACATGGCGAGCTAGACTGTCGAGCCCGTTGGGCCGGCCGGTCATGAAGAGGCGAATCTTGAGTTGCGAATCTTCTTGTGCTGAGAGCACCTGGCTGACAATGTTAGCGAGTGGCTCGACCTCATCTTCATCGACACCATCGAGCAAAATGAAGAAAGTCGCGTCCAGACTTTTGCACAAATCCGCAATCAGTCGCTCCCAAAGGTATGTCGTCTTGCCAAAGTCAGTTTTGCGTTCGCATGCCTTGTGCACTAATTTGGCGTACTCCCGCGCGACTGATGTGGACGCAGATACCAGCTGATAGATAATAGTTTTCATGGCCTTGTTGACGGGGTTCTTGTCCTGCACGTCTCTTTGAAAGTAGTAGTATGCCACGACCACGCGAGGATCCTCGCGATGCTTCTCTTGCAGATGGCTGATGACGATGCTGCAAAGATGGCTCTTCCCATATCCCTCGTTTGCCTTAATTGTGAGGACTTTGGTGCTGAGCTCGTTCGGGTTCGACCATCTCGAGAATGAACGGTACTTCAACAGCCAGTCTCCAGTGCCTTCAATGTGCTTGTCTTGGAGCTCATCTTGCCTATCAACCCAGGGTCGCTTGGTGGCATCGATGTTCAGAACTTCTCGGATTTTGCCCAAACGTTTCTTCTCTTCTTCGTCTGCAGCTCGGCGCTGTTCAGCGGTTACAAGATGACCAACATCCCGGTTGGTCTTCTCCTGGGCATCTGCGATCTGGTCCAGTTTCTTGTCCATTCCACGAATGTTCTTAGCGGCCTCGCTCAAGTCCTTTGCAATGACCGAGATCTCCATGTCGGTTTCGTTCGAAATCAGGGTCTCCAGTCTCGCCATGGCATCTCTCACGCCATCATCTTCACCAAACGCGCCGATCTTTGCAGCAAGCTTCAACTTTCCTTTCCATCCGCGAGTCAGTCGATGAGCAAGACCCATGATGGTGATGAAGTGATCCAGAACGTCGTAGACAGCCCGCCGAAGTCGCTTGTCCAGCTTGATCTCGGCCTCCGTGTCGTCCAGAAACACCCTTAGTCTTTCGAGGAAAGTCGACACCCTCTCCATGAGTACGGTAAGATTATTGAAGACCGCATCGTAGTCCTGGACCGCGTTGATGACGAAGGAAATGGCATTGAAACATTGCTGGCTCGGTCCAAAAACCACGTTGGCGCTCTGTGCAATCAAACATCCAAATCTCTGCACGCAGACCAGGGCATTGTTGAAGACTTTTTTGGCCTTATCCTTGACCTCGGGCTTTGGGTTCTTCGGCTGATTGATTTTGGAGAGAATCTGGTCGATGGTGACGTTGCCCTTCTCGTTCAGGTCCCATTTAGTGATCTTGTTGCACTTGATGATTACCTCATCCCACACTTTCTCGAGATCGTCTTCCGCCGAGAAAGAAGTCATGGTGTTCGGTTTGTCGACCGCAGACGACGCCATCTGGAAAAGCGTCGAGGGTCAAATAACCAGACGTCTGAGGCTGGGCGCTTCGAGGCATCTTATCGACAATGATTTGCATGCCGGCTAAATGGTGGTGGCCCTGGTGGGCGTGTGGGCCTCTCTCAGCCGCACGGCGGCCTCCATGCACACGCACGAGCAACCTCGTCGTCCTCCCACTGGGCGGATGCAGCGAAAAGAGCCATTTTGGGGCCAAGCGGTTGGCGTATGCAAATAGATGGTAACGATGTGCAAGCGAAGTGATACAGAAAGGAGGCGTGTGGTGGAAAGAAGGTGCTGGCCGCGGTTCCACTTGCCGTGAGCCAAATTTAGCTCCAACCAAGCCACGTTTATTGGCAGCAGTAGCAGGCATACAGAACAGTTGTACCAGTCTGCACCTTGTATGGCAATTGTTGGCGCTTTCAGAACGATGTAGGTATACAAACAATCTGTACAGACACAGCTCCCGGTATCCAGTTTGCATGCGCCAAACGCCAGTGCTCTGTCTCTTCAAAAGCCCATCGTAACACATCTAAACGTCTTCCGTGAACATACTCCTCCGTTCCGTGGGACTGTTGTCCGCGCTGCCAGTCGTGCCTAAGCTGTTGTTTTGCTTCTTGTGCGCACTCACTCCTCGATTGCCGCCGTGATACGAAGTGTCCATATCCGGTCGCGGCGAGACACTCCGTAAGCTCATGTTGCTGGGCTCCGCGTTCTCGCCGAATGGGTTCAGGTTCGAGCGTCCGCCGTGCATTTGTTCGTCGTATCGCTCGTCGAGTTCTCGTTGTCTTGATCGACTTCGACCTCGGCCTTGTTCGATTCCGCCGACTCCTACGTCACCGTATCCTCCGCCTCCGTATGGGCCATGGCCTGGGTCTTGGAGACCAAGCTCTTGCTCTTCATAGTATCCACTCGCCTCGTTGTCGACTCTTGCATCCCACGCCTCGTCTGGATCAAGTGGTCCAAAGCCCCTTCTGCCACCAGATCTTGTTGACCCGCCGTAGCCAGTGCTCTCATATGCGCCCCCTGCCGTTCTGCCATTGCGCAAAGAGTTCCACTTGTCCGTCACCCACCCCTTGATGCCTCCAGGTGCCGGCGCAGGCGCCCGGTATGTTGCATTGTCGCCTCGTCGTTTCGCGAAAGGGTTGAGATTCGGCGGTGGTAAGCCTAGTTTGCGCGCTCGATAGTGTGCATAGCTGCGCAAATTATCAGTGCTCGGAACATTGGCATATGCTTGGTCGCTGCTCACGCGACATATCCTCCGCCACCTAGAAGTACCAGCAAGACCAGTATTATCAGGAACACGCCCCAGCCCTCCATTTCTTCTCAACTACTTCATGCAAGCGGGACGCTGCCCAGGAGCTGACCCGCCGCTCGGCGTACTCGGACTCGCGATTGATGGCGTGATTCGAGTGCTGAAGCGTTGGTATTACTTCTCAACACTTCTCGGGATTCAATACGAGGTGGCCTTTTGGAATGGCGATGTCGTGGTCGAGGATAGTATAAGTCAGCAGCAGCAAGACGTCTCTCGTAACCTGCCTTGAACCCTTGGACCCGGCTGGGCCTTCCTCCTTCCAGACCTCGTGCAGCTCGCTTGGCAACGGCTGATTGGTGGAGCGACCGTATCTCGAACTCGACTTCAACAACAATCGAACACGGAGGACACGGCGGAGTCTTTTGAGTAATAATGTCTCGCTCTCGCTCGCATCTCAGAGTCTAAACAAGGTGTGTTGGGTATCGAGTCGGGGCCGAAGTTATGACCCTCGGGGATGGTCAGTTACATCAGCCACTTGCCAGCGGATTCACCTCCGGGATCTCTGCCTTATAAATGCTGAAAAGACCTGCGAAGGAGTCGAGGAAGATGCCATCAAATCTTGCTGACTTACGGCGCAGAAAGTGTGAGAATGGGCGCCGACCTCTCCTCTCCAGCTCACACCGAGGGCAAGATCGATGGACGACCGGCCACTTTCTACTACAAGCGAGGCGACAGTGACGAAGAAACTGGGTTTGCGTGGACAGAAGGATACAAAGTCTGTACGTTATGGCTTTTAAAGCCTTTCAGACTCTTGAAGCAAGTACCAACTGACACGCGTCCTCGCTCATCAGACCCCACCTCACACTGGGAAAAGATACCCGCCAAGAACATCCTCGTTATCGCTGGCAAAAAGGGCACTCAAGACGACTACGACTTTCTGTACATCGAATCAAATCCAGCAGCCGAGCAGGATCCGACTGCTTCACCCATATTGTTCAGGTCCTACGTTCTGACCAATCCTCCCTCTTTGCTCATCAATGATCACAGCCTACCTTCTGGCCGATCATGTTGGGAGTACAGACAGACACACAATGCAATCCAGCCCAACTTCTACGTCATCCTATCGACTGGCTCTGGCACGGGTCTTGCACGGGCGGTATATGATCAGGCCTTGAAACCGATGTTCGAGCAATGCCAGATCGTTGAGGGTAAGGACTACGTCCTCCACACCACGACTTCAGAATCGAGCATCACTGAATTGGTACGTGACATGATTTTGCCACGAGCGAACTTGGGCGTCAAACAGTCCTTGTTCTTGATGAGCGGAGATGGAGGCGTCGTTGACACGATCAATGTCCTGCTCTGTGGCGAACGAAGCAAAGACTACAAGAAACCACATCTTTCCGTCCTGCCCCTTGGGACGGGTAACGCATTGGCACATAGTTCCGGTATTGCCGCAGACAACACCTTGGGTATCAGATCTTGGATGTGCGGAGAGCCTCGAGAGCTGCCGGTGTTCGTAGCTAAGTTCTCGCCTGGTGCAAGGTTCCTTTTCGACGAAGCACGGCAAGAGCGGCCACTACACATCGCGAATGGTGTTCAGACCGCTTATGGAGCTGTGGTCTGCTCATGGGGACTACACGCTGGCTTAGTAGCTGACAGTGATACGGCCGAATATCGCAAATTCGGCGTTGAACGCTTCAAGATGGCTGCCAAAGAGGCGCTGTTTCCAAGCGACGGATCGCCACCACACATTTACAAAGGAAGAGTCACAATACGGCGGCCCGTGCAAGATACTTGGGAAGAGATACGACAAGGTCAGCACAGCTACGTTCTGGCAACGCTCGTCGGCCAGCTGGAGAAAGGCTTTACGATCAGCCCGTCCTCGAAACCCCTGGACGGAAAGCTACGGCTGGTACATTTTGGACCGGTCGATGGCAATGAAGCCATGGGGATCATGACGAAGGCCTACCAGAATGGCCAGCATGTTGAAGATGAGAGAGTCGGATACGAAGAAATTGAAGGGCTCAGAATCGAGTTCCATGAAGAGGATGCACGCTGGCGGCGAGTTTGCGTTGACGGTAAGATCGTCAGAGTTGAGCAAGGAGGATGGGTCGAAGTCAGCATGGGTCAGAAGGGCGTCGTGGATCTCATTGCTCCTTGAGGATGGAAAATGGTCAATGAAAGCCTCCGCTTGCCACACATCGAAGGATGTGGCAGCAATGGTTTCTGAAAAGGGGCCATGACGAACCTCTGTTCTGCATCAGACGGAGTCACGATCAGCGGCATGGTCAACGTGGTAAGTGCTGTTCAAATGAGAGAGTCAACGGCATTCTGACAAGGTTGCTACTTTTTCAAAGCGACGATCGCACGTGTGCACCCATTTTCCTAGCAGTGGGTCGTCACTGGCCGTCCACATGCAGCGCCTTCCATCTTGCCGCCAGGATCCTAGTAATCCGGGCAATTGACTAACACAAGACTGTTAGCTCCAACATCGGGTCAAGATCACTTTCATACTCACAGCCATTGATCTCCGTAAACACACTCTCCAACTGCTGATTCAACCAATCCCCATTATACCACCTCAACCAAAAGTCTATCAAAAAGTCTATCACCAATCAGCAACCCCAACCCCAATCAAAACACAAAACACAGAATTATAACTCACGACCATCATGATCCTCTTCACAATCAAAATCCCACGCCCCCTCTTCAATCGCATGCCACGCTTCATCGCATTTCGCCCTGTCCCAGTCCATGCCTATGCGGGTGTGGTAGTGGACTGCTTCGCCTTTCATTTTGCCGACGCAGGATTGTGCGCCGTCTTCGACGCTGTTTTCGAAGGGGCGGTCACGCGTTGCCAGGGGTGAATGGGCGAGGGCAAAAGGAAGGACGGTTAGGAGGAAGGGGATTTGAGATTGGGGTTTCATTGTGCGTGGGGAGTGTGTGGATGGTGGCGAGATCGAGATGGGGAGTTCGTTGGATGGGATTTGATTTATGGCTAGTAGGGAGCGTGTTTGCTGCATCGTTGCAGTGGGACGTTGCGAGGGAGGGGATGGTGCTTGAAATCAGGCTGTAGAGGTTGCGGTCATTCTCTTGGACCATCTAGACCCAGCTATTGGTGAGCTGGCCCCGGTCATGACTTGCTAAAGAGCGATATGGAGATCAGTGGCGAGGTCGAAGTCGTTTTGAAGGAGCATTGGTGCTGATATAATCGCTCTAACACTTCTTGAATCGCTTTCAACTTCCACAATCACTCGAATCTCCAAATGCTTAATCGTACAATCATCGCTACTTAGAACTCCCTCACTGAGCTGAGTCAGGACAGTCGAACTCACTCTCCAGCCCTCTCCAAGTGTAGTTAAGCGTCCAATTGATGTCTTCCGCATTACCAGGCGTGGTCTGGAACACGATCCGAGTGTCTAAATCACGATCAGTCTGAGTCTCTCTGCGAGCAAGGAACAATCTCACTGTTCATGACACCCTCGCACTGGAATCCATTGAGCATGTCAAAGCCTCCCTCCTCGAAGAAGAACCTTGTCGTGGGACATCCTTCTGAGGAATCTCCGATCTTGATGATGTACCAGAGGGTATTGTTCGCGCCGGCTGTGGCGGTACAGGTTTGGGTGTTGGGTGAGACGGGTTTGTACGTGCATGGCTCGGTAGAATTTGACGCGGCAAAGGCGAGGGCAGTCTGCAAGACGATGAGTAGTGTGGTGATGAGTTGCATCTTGGTATCATTTGACGGCTTTGGCTGCTTTCTGGGAGGGAGAGTACAACAGCTGGCCTCGCTCCAATGAAACAAGAATGGAGCTTCTTCAAGTACATGGTATAAACCGATTGTTTGCTCTGCTCATCTTATTCAAATCAAATTACGCACACTCGTGGCACTGTTGTAACACCTGATATTTGTAAAGCCTTGTAGCAGCCGTACAGCCGTGTGCAACATCACATCCAACCTCCAGTCTCAACCTCGCCAGTCACACTAGCTCAGTAATCCGGACAATTGACTACCATCTCGTCAATATCATCCAACACTCCGAATAGAGCAAGTAATACTCACAACCATTAACCTCCGGCCACGTCTCCCCCAAAACCGTATTCACAGCCACCCCCATGCCCCTGACATCCGTATGAAACTTCACCAGCGTATGCCCATGATACCCCATACAATTCCACATATCAAACCCAATCGTATCCTTAATCCCATCATGGGCCGCATCGCAGCGTGCTTGGTTGAAAGGCTCGCCGATTTCGATGATGTACCAGAGAACGTGGAAGTCGCCTTGGACGTGGCAGGATTGGGTGTTGGGGGCCAGACGTCGGGTAAGGGGCGTGGCGAGGGCGAACGGGAGGAACGTGATGAGGTGGGCGAGGTGCATGTTTGCTGCGAGGCTGTGGGGTTGGAGTTCGCGGGTGCTTGCAGGATTGTGCGAGTAAGGGGGACTATATAGCGACGGTAGGGAAACATGGTTCTTGCCATGGCTCAAAAGGCTCTTGCAGTGTTCGAGGCAGCTCTTGCTTCGAAGGTAGTACAAACGCAACTTCGTTTCTTGATAGTACCTTAGTGCCGATCCTACGCTCACAAATCACTAAATTGCTCCAGGCATCGTCGTACTTTCCTCATTGATATCAAATCATTCTGAGCGAGTCAAAATCGCCGAACACCCCTGATCCTCGAACACAAGCAGCAAGTTGGAAGACTGCGAACTTCAAAGCACAATCAAGCAGCCTCAATATCACCGTACCAAGTTCAAAAGTCCGGACAATTGACTACACAACCACATCAGCAATTCCTCCCTCAAAGTCACACAAGAAGATACTCACACCCATTAACCTCAGGCCAAGTCCACCCAAAAATCTCATTAATCGCATCCGCGTGCCACTTGGTCGTATGTAACCTTATAATAGTATCTAGCCGCAAAAGCCATCAGCCACTTAAAGCCCCAATACTTCCCACGCCGTCACAACTCACGAGTTGTCTCATAGTCCGGCGCCCACGCGCAATACCAGGCCGTGAAATCCGCTCTCTCTTTGACCTGGTCACGAGCTGCGTCGCACCGGACGTCGTTGTAGGGCTCGCCGATCAGGGTAATATAGTGCAGAATTGAGCCGTCTTGATTGCCTATGCAGCTTTGTTCGTGGGGTTTGGGAATATTTAAGGGGCGGTCTGCCAGGGTGAGGGGGATCAAGAAGGGAAGGAGGGCGAAGAGGAATTGCATAGTGGCTTTGGTGGTCGATCGTGGTTGTTGTGATCGTCGGCTGCCTGCATGAGTGTTGCTCCCCTGCTTCAATTTATAGACGTCGCTGAGAGACCTCGTCGGTAATTTTTTCCGTATGGTTAGCATAGTTGAAGTCTTGGAATCGATTAGCAGGCTTGGTGAATTGGATAGCTTGATCTTTAGCTGCACAGGTAGCTACATGTGAGATACTCTGCAAGCCGTCAAGACTTACAAGTTGCCTTGGAATCTGGCAGTATCGTACAGTCGCTTGATGTCTCCATTATTGAAGGCAGTCGAAGTACCAGCATCGTCTGGAACAAGAGTCGTCAGGTTTTTCGGCCTTGTGCCACACTATCTTGGAGGGTATCAGCATCATCGCAGCATCATTACTGCGTCTATGTCTATTCGTTTTCGGTTTCTTCACCGCAACAACTCTTCCTGAAAATGGGTCCGATGTAGCCAGGACTTCATGTCGAGGGTTGTCCACCCCTGCCGCGACGTCCCTGGCCACGACCACCACGATTACGTCTGGCCCCATCACCTCTGTTCTTCTCAACACGCCCGCCTTGAGTGCTTTGCGAACGGCCATTACTACCCTCGCCGTTGTTCTGTTGGCCACGACCGCCCTGACGTCCCTGGCCTCTGGAGCTCTGACCTCCACGACCGCCGCCGCCTCCTCCAACATGCTCAACATGTCCGACGTTCAGGCCTCTGACACCCTTCAGTCCCATCTTGCCCACAACTTTCTTATCGATCATCGGTGGTTCGGGACAGCCAATAGCGGAAGCGTAGAGATTGGCCTCTTGGACAAGAGTTTCGTTCGTGAGCTGGAGTTGCTTCGTAAAGGATTTGTTGAATCCTAGCCAAGCTTGGTAGGCTTTCGCCTTGGTCGCTTCGTCTAATTGGTAGAAGGCAGAGAGAACGCTCTCGTTGAATGATGCTGTCTTGGCCGAGAGATCGACCGGGTATGGCGTGATCGGAAGGCGCTTGTTCACTTTCAAGAAGAAACGCTCACGTTCGGTGAGGATGATGATCGCACGGCCTTCGTTACCTGCGCGGGCTGTGCGGCCCACTCTGTGTACGTACTGATCTCCGCTCGACGGAAGTCCGACTTGGAATACGTGTGATACGTTCGGGAAGTCCATACCGCGGCCGATGACCTGGACATTTCATCAGCTAGGTTTATCCAAATGAAGAGGTTGTGTCAACGTACGTCACTCGCAAACATGACACCAGCCGGGGCTGCTTTGAATTCATTCGTAGTACGTGTTCTCACAGCTTGTGAAAGACGCGACTGGAGTTGGAAAACCTGCATGTTACTACCGGTTAGAAGGCTCGAGAACAGCGAGTGCATCAGTGCTACGCCGTTCGCTGTGGTACCAAAGACAATGGCCTTGAAATTGTTTGGCGATGCCTCGTACTCTGTTTGAAGAAGAGCCCACAACGTGGGATACACATCGGCGACTCCGGGCACAACCACCGAGTGCTGCGGAACGCGATCGATCGTCGGAGTCTCGTCTGGGTCAATGGTCGACAGGTGAGTGTATCCGGCTTTCAGGACCTTCGGCAAGACTCCCGAAATCTTCTGAGGCATAGTAGCGCTGAAGCACATGCCTTGCCATCCAGCTTGTGCTTTTTGTGGGAGGCGGCTAAGAATCTCGTTGATGGCAACCAGGAATCCTGCTTCGAGCATCTGATCGGCTTCGTCCAGGATGAGTGTTCGTATCGAATCGAACTTGCCGGCTACGTACTCGTCCGAGAGGTAGTCATTCAAACGGCCAGGAGTAGCGACAACGATTTTGGGGTCGCCATTCAAGAATTGCTTCAGATCGCGCTCTTTCGAGGTACCACCGTATGCTAAAAGTAAAGGGCAGAAGGTCAGCATATGTCTCGGACATGTCGCAGGGTGGGCTTCTGCCCTTGAGTTTACGTACCAGTGTGGCATTCGAGCTTCTGTTGGAGGCGAGCCGTCACCGAATTGCACTCCTTGGCGATTTGAAGCGCAAGCTCGCGTGTCGGCGACATGATCAGAATTGCGACTTGGCCTTTGCGTAGCGCAGGCCGCGTGAGGAGTGAGTGAAGAGCAGGCAATAGAAAGGCTAGAGTCTTTCCCGTGCCTGTCTTGGCTTGAACGAGGCAATCGGACTCGAAGGTAGGTAGCTCAGTCAGCACCTTCTGCTGCACAGGCGTCATGAATCTACGAGGTCAAGTCAGCGATTTGAATAAGGAGCCGGTCGGTCTCCAGACAAGTCTCTCACTCATAACCCATGCCGTCGCGGACACCTCGAACAAGGCCGTCGTGCAGCTTGCCCTGCATCGTCTCCCACTTCTGCGCATCGGGCGCAATATTGTCAGAGCCCGCCATTTTGATTTCGTGGCGACTTCTTGTGGTTGGATATTGTTGATGAAGTGTTTACTTGGAGGAGAGAAGTAAATTCCAGAGCAGTTTCCAAGGCAGGGGAAGAGCAGCCGACAGGGATTCAGCGGAAGGAACCGCGACTGAAAGTCTATTGCTCTGAGGCCAATACAGTCTAGCAGCGTCACATGCGTCAGGCTTATGATTGATAGAAATTGACGCCATGCGAGAAATGAGACACGGTGTTCGGATGCTCCAGGTAGAGAAGCAAAGGTCTGAAAAGCACGTGAAGCATTCATGAAGCAATAGATCGCTTCCTCACTCATCAATACCCATAGATCTGTCGTAATATCTACAACTTGCTATTCCCACTCTTAACCTTCATCTTCGCCCTTCCATTGCTCAAACAGACCTTTCCACCCTTAACACTCGTTTGAAACCTAATCTCCTCCCAGCCCTCAGCATCCTTATTCCCCGTCCGCCAAATCTCCGTCACCGTAGTATCTCCCGGCTTAACAGGGCTAGCAAACCGACACGCATACTCCCGAATACTCGCAGGGTCACCGCCGCCCAACATCTTGACCAGCGCGTGACACGTCGTGTTCCATGAGTACAAGCCGTGGATGATCACGCCGCCGAAGCCCATCTTCTTGCCCGGTTCCGGGTCGATGTGGAGGGGGTTGTAGTCGCCGTTGAGACGGTAGAGAGCGGCGGTCTCGTCGTTTGTGGGTTGTTCGTAGACGGCATCGGGTTTCTTGCCCTGTGGTGGAGGGAAAGACTCCGTCTTGGGGCCCTTGGGACCGCCCCAGTTGCCCTGGCCGACGAAGAAAGCACTTCCAATAGCTCTTGCATACACCTCTCCAGTCTCTGCATCCACGATATCGTTCTGTGTCTCCAGGACAGTTCCTGGCTTGCCCTTGTCGTAAACACCAATGACCTTGCTCCTTGACTCGAACTTGCGGCCCTCGCTCGTCGTAGGGAGGGGCTTGTAGAAGATCATCTTGCGCTCGCCGTCGAGCACGCGCTTATTGTCGAGTTTAGGGATGCCTGGGATCTGAGGACGGCCGGCATCCTGGGCGGCGTAGAAGTCGATGACTTCTTGCGAGGTGTTTTTGAATGGGAGGATGATCGGGTAGGTTGGAAAGACGGCGAAGTTGGGGTGAAGCTCCTAAAGATTTCATTAGCCCAATATTAACGATCTTGTATCTTGCCGACGACGGGAACTTACATAGAGATAATGCAGCTCATCGGCAGTGGCTCCAATGCTAGCAGCGAAGAGCAACACGTCGCGCTTCAACCAGCTCACTGGCTTCGCTGGGCTCTCGTGGCCGGCGCCTGGGTTGTGCTCGGGCATGGTGAATACTCAGTTCAAACTTACTGTGAAGAGGATGGAGATAGTTAGTCTGCTATTAAGAGCAGAGAGCAAAGG
This sequence comes from Zasmidium citrigriseum, assembly GCA_002786025.1. Lineage (NCBI taxonomy): Eukaryota > Fungi > Ascomycota > Dothideomycetes > Mycosphaerellales > Mycosphaerellaceae > Zasmidium > Zasmidium citrigriseum. The sequence goes on along the minus strand of NHNW01000045.1, from coordinate 198,719 downwards.
CCACGAATCGACCGTGAGATGTCGTTGCCGTGGAAGCTCCAATCTTCCGGCCGGCAACTCCTCCACGCAGAACCTCGGCAAGCTTTTGATCAGCTCATCACGAGTCGGGAGCCCTTGGCGGCATATTGATCCTGAGCCTCGTCAGAAGGATTGATATGGACACCAATCGTGAGTTGTGGGATGATGAGAGACTGTGATTATGATGAGTTCAACAGTCAAGCTTTCATTGAATCACAATCCATGCTCATCACGTCAAAGAATACGATCACACCCATGCCACCCATCATTATCGCACATAACTCATGGATATCATTCGCCATGCCTTCAAAATGCATCAGAAAGCCTCCGTTCCAACTCATCGTTCCTCTCTACTCCTCATCATCACTACTCGTACTCTCCTCATCCCCAACCCCTCCAATCAAATCCCCCTCCCCACCAGCAGTATCCTTACTCAACTGCTTCGACCAAAGCGCAAAATACTTCCCTTCCTTCCTCCTAAACAACTCCTCATGCGTCCCCCTCTCAACAACAACCCCATCCTGCACCACCAAAATCAAATCCGCATGCTGAATCGTACTCAACCGATGCGCGACAATAAAAGTCGTTCGGTCCGCGGTAAGTCTCTTGAAAGCCCCCTGGATCACGGCCTCAGTCTCGGCATCGATCATACTCGTCGCTTCGTCGAGGAGGACGATTTTCGGTCGACGGACGATGGCTCGCGCGATGGCGATGCGTTGGAGTTCGCCGCCTGAGAGTTTCACGCCGCGCTCGCCGACTTTGGCGGCGTAGCCGTCGGGGAAGGAGAGGATTTTGTCGTGGATCGCGGCTGCGCGGCAGGCGTCTTGGACTTCTTCGTCCGTGGCGTCGAGACGGGCGTAGCGGATGTTGTCCATGATGGAGAAGTTGAAGAGGGAGGGGTCCTGAGGGACCATGCCGAAGGAGTCTCGGAGGCTGTCGAGAGTGACTTGGCGGATATCTTGGCCGTCGATGCGAATGGCGCCAGAGTTCACGTCGTAGTATCGGTAGAGCAGCTTCAAGATGGTTGACTTGCCACCGCCTGTCTCGCCTACTAGGGCCACTGTCTGGCCTGGTTTGACGGTGAAGTCGACGTCTTTGAGAGTCGGTCGTCGAGGATCATACGCAAAGTCGATATGATCAAAGACAACTTCTCCCTTTGTGACTTCGAGCTGCTTCGCATCAGGTGCATCGGTGATACTCGGCTTCGTCGTGAGCAGCTGCAGCAGACGCTCCGAGTCAGTCAACATGGACGTGATCTTGCGTACAGAGTACGAAACGTAGCCAAGCGGATCCTCAATGGCACTCCAGTATGTGATCAGTGTAACGAAGTTCCGCACGGGAACCATGCCTTGGGAGACGCGATAGACAGCCAGCACGGTGGCCGCAACTCGCCCGATGAACATGACCAGGGACTGAGCGCCACCTCCAAGATCGTAGGCCAGGTAGTATCGCCATTCGGCTCGGTTGAAGACGTCCACAGTATCGCTGTACCTGTCTGATTCGTATTTGCCGCGATTGAAATGTGAGACGGTCTGCCAGTTGTTGATCGCTTCGTTCTGCACCTTCGATTCGAGCCGCATGGTTGTGTTGTATTCCCGTCGTTGCTTGATGCTCCAGCTCGTGACTTTAGCTCCAATCCAGACGTACGCGACGCCGACAGCAACAAGGATCATAGCCATGTAGATATCGAAGAGAATCGACATGTAGACAAATGCCGCCACCAGATCGAAGAACATGGGCATGACTTCGAAGAACATGAAGCCAACGAGATCCTGGAGATTCGTACCTTGTTCGATAGCTCGCATCAGTTCGCCAGAATTCTTCTCATTGTGAAAGTCCATTGATAGCGTCATGACGTGACGGAAAGAGATTGTCGCAATAGCCTTGTAGCCGTACTGCTGCACGGGCAGCTGAGCCAGCTCCTGAATGAGCGGCACACCAGCCCGAGATCCCAGAGCTGCATACAGCGCCCAGAATCCCAGCGTGCGCCATGGCACAACTCCGGTGCCGGCAAATGTCGTGAGATCTTCCGTCAGGAAACCAAGTTGTCGGGGAACAAGAATGTTCAGGATTCGTTCTGCGACAATGCAGATGCCGACGAGACAGATGCAAGCCTGCACTCTGCGTTGCTTACTTGGCCAGACCATTGGTATGAAGATCTTGAATTCGGAAAGGTAGCTGATCCAGCTGCCAGCTTCTTGTAGTCGCTTCTTCTGCTGTGCTCGGAGTTTCTTGTCCTGTTCTGGCTCTTCAGTGTCCGAGTCGAACCCAAAGGCATCGTCGTCATCTTCGTCGCTGCTGCTTTCCGAATCGTCGTCCATGAAGAGAGAGTCGTTAGGAGATGGAGCAGGCTTGGACGCGTGTCCGTTGATGTGACCGTTGGTGTTGTTCCCATTCGATTCTGCTGCCAGCAATGCCTCACTCTCATCATCTAGCTTGACACTTCGATGTCGATCGCTGAGCATGAAGACGGCCGTGAAGATGCTGAGCACCAGTAGTAAGAAAGCCCTCAGAACACAGAAAGCCATCCGGCTTTTGGCAAAGTCATTCGTTGGTATCCTCACTCCTTGAAGCGCAATGATGGGGATCTCAAAGCAGAGACCAACAAACCAAGCCCCGAGGTACTGATGCCAGATAGGAGTGTCATTTTCGATAAGTCCTAAGGCCAAGCCGATGTGGGTAGCAAAGAGTAGCAATAGGTAGGTAATGTAGTCTTGCGATTGCGAATTCTCTGGTTGTTGAAATGCTTGTGATATTGTCGTGACACCCTCAGCAACGACCGTCACAGCAACAGCCAATGCCAGTAAGATTGCAGGGTATCTTCGCCATCTTGCTCCAGAATGTTTCGAAGGCTGTTGAAGGAGACATGCCGCCGTCGTCTTAGCCGCGAGGAAGTAGACGATGGTCGCAATCGGGGTTGCATAGTGTAGCGCCGCGAGGGCCGTGCTCGTTTGTGTCGTGACCATCGTGCGCTCCTGTTCTCTATGTTGTTCTTGTCAGTGGTATGAAGAAGGCTACCTGCCCAGAGCCAAGGCAACGAAAAATAGATATAAATATGCAAGGCAACGAGTACAACAAGCGAGCTCCGAGCTCTTTAGTATGTATGTCTCAACTGCGAAAAACACCAGTATAAGGCAATGCAGCACTCAATGATAGGCCATCACCATGACTAGATCAGGCTAAGACATGTAAGTTACGACCAAACGAGCACCCAAACCCTGACAGGCGGCGGTGTCTTAGAGTCATAAAGGACGCGCCGGCAGCGAAACTCGCCTATGACGAAGGGGCGACAATGGCCAGACCACGACAGCTAGACATACGTCTTTCTGCTTGTCTGACACCGGTCATTTCAGGCGGTGACTCAAAATGACAGGCGTCTAGCTTTTCGAGCCCTGCGAGCTGAACGAAGAGGGTGACGTATCGGTGGCTATGGAGGCCGCCACGTTCTCGACCGCGCACAGCAGTGGTGGTTCGCCTTGGCGGCACGACAGCTGTGCGGCTCTGGAGGTTGTATCACGACATGGCAGACGCGTGCCGGCTGGGTGGCACAATGGCGGCGGTGAGCGGCATTGATTGATGGATGGAGTTGTTGTTGTCGACGCGACGGAAAATCCTCAACGTTATCCGAGGCTAGCTGAAGAGAGGCCCGTGCATTCAGGATTCAGGATTCACTTGGCAAAGATTACGTTTCACAATTGTTGACTTTACGTCTTCATCTCTTGAACATCTATACTGTGGAAAGGAAATGGGAAAAGTCTTTTGAAAGACGAACCAGTCGTTTTCTTCTACTGTTACAGCACACTTTCTACCCTGCCATCACGCTGATGGTCTTACGGGCCCTTCTAATTGTACAAAGCAAAGCAATCGTATCCCGCCCATGTTCCGTCTCCTGGGCTCGTCATCCGTGAGTCGTTCGCATCATAAAAAGAAAAAGCAAAAGCAAAGCAAAAGCAAGTCGCCAGAATGTGGCGCCAGGCGATGCGAATGAGAACGCCGTCGAAGGAACAGCAGTCTCTTTCTAAACCCCAGCGCCGAGAGAAGCAACATGCGACCGGTCGAAGGCGATGCGGAAAGCCGCCCAGGTAGCGCCCGTCGCTATGCAAAGAACAGAAAGCAGAGAGTGATGTCGTTCACTCGGACACTCTGACAGAGCCGGTGAAGCACAGCGTGCCGTACGCCCGACCCTCCTCCATACGCTCGGCCGTGAAATAATCGTCGCCGATCATCTCATGACCTGGAGTTGGCTGCGAATGGATGTTAGTCGTGGAACTGGCCCTCACTTGGACTTATCAGTACTCACATCATTGGGCTCTGCCAGCAACGGCAAGATCTCTCCGACTCCGGTTCCGACTCTGGATTGCTCGAGGGTGTTCAAGTTCTGGCTGCCCCAATGCGTGGTTGTCATCGTGCAAAGAGCATAGACATTCAGAGCGCCGTGGAAGTAGCTGAAGAGGATCGAGACCGGGATGAACTTCATGTCGGATGGATGGCGCCAGAAGTGAGGGATGAGCTTGACGATCTTGGTGAAGAAGATCCAGGCAGCGAAGGCGAGGTACGCAGAGCGAGCCGTGGAAGCAGACTTCTCCGAGAGAGCCATGGTGAGGAAACCGAAGAGTGCGCCATCCCAAAGGAGTGCTGGAGTCTGGAACTGGCCAAGGTAGATGTAGTAGGCACCCCACCAATATCTCCAAGAAAAGGCATAGCCCTCATTCTCCATGACGGTGAAGTTGCCACGCCAATGAGCACGAGCCCAACGCATGCACTGAGAGAGGTACTTGATGTCGCCCTCGACAGTGGTCTCGAGGACGGAGCGTGGGTCGAATTGCAGAGCGATGTTCCAGCCACGAGAGTAGACGTAACGCGTCAGGCACTTGTCGTCATCGGAGTTCAGGGGCTTGCCGCGCCAGGTGTCGTTCGTGAAGTAGTGGTGGAACTCATCGGAGTTGATGATCTTCGAACGGTATGCGGCGGTTCTACCGGACAACGTGGACAAGGAGCCGTCGATGGCGTTGGTTGCGCAGTTGTTCCATACGCGGCGCTCGAGATAGGCAATGCCCAAGAAGTTCCAGAAATCAGGCTTGTCGTTGCGCTTGACTCGCTGGCGGGTACCTCCAGCTCCGACCTTCGGGTCTTCGAAGATGGCGAGCAAGTACATCAGGTAGTTGTTGGGCCAAAAGACATCGTCATCGGCGAGGACCGTGATGTCGGTGTCGATGTGCGGGACGGCCGTCAGGATCTGGGTGCGCTTGTTCAGCTTGTCAACACCAAGGGTGGTGATGTTGCTGGCAGAGACGCGACAGGCCATGATCTCCTGGACGTGGGCCACGTTGGCATTGGCGGTGACGATGTAGATGTGGTTCGGCTCATTGGCAAGGATGCCTCGAACGCAGGTGACGAGCTCGTTCGGGGTCTTGAAGGTCGTGGGGATGATGACGGACACGTCGTCGCCGGTGTAGGTCGGCTTGTCGAGCACCGGCTTGGGCTTATAGTAGCGGAAGGTGAAGATGCTAACGACCGTGCGGAAGTAGCGAAAGACGAAAAAGGCGACGAAGAGGACGAGGCCGACGATTGGCCAAACGGAAGCCATATCTGCTGCCGGAGAGGAGATGGCGGTCGGTTGGTTGGTGGTTGTCAGGTTGTCGGGGTTGGTGCTCGACGTGTTGTCGAGGTGGTGTTGGCGGGTGATTGCACGAAGGTGTTGAAGGCGGTCTTCGAGGTGGAGTGTCTGGTGTTGCTGAAGTCGCTTGAGCCAGTCAAGGCGATGTCAGTGTGGTGTGGAGGTCGGAAAGAGTGTGGTGGACTGGAGAGCCAACAACCGTGGTCGGTCGCTGGCGTAAATGCTCGAGGCTGTGGTGTTGTCGCACAAAGCCCTTGTTGGCGGGCGCTTTATGCGCTGCCCTCGAGCTTTGAAAGAGGCTGCAGTCGGTTGAATGAGATTGTGCCGTCAAAGAAAGTGTGGTGTTGTTGAATGTCGCCGGCGGGTTGCACAAAGAGCGTGGTCAATGGCTTAGAAGACGGCAGAAAGAAAGTGGACGTCAAGGGTCTGAGCACGTGCGGCAACAACGCGATTGTGAAGCCGAGTATTCACTCGCTGAAGGTGTTGTCTTGTGACGGTCGACACATGTAACGCACGTGTTCGAGGAATAAATGCCACGAAGTTGGAACTGGATCTGCCTCTCACCTTCTCCCCCCAAGCCAGTCTATTGGGTACCTCCTGCCGCTCGAACCAGCAGACCCTTGAGGAAACGACCACTGAAGGAAGTCGCGCCACATGATCACAAGCAGCCCTCCAGACCAGACCAACAACATGTGCTACCTCAAGGAGCTTCTCTGCGAGGACTGCGGCAGCACCATCATCATCTACGGAATCGACGTGTGTAGAGAGTGCACAGCTAACACTCCAGCGACCTGCGAGCTCATCATCACCAAGATCGTCGACGGCACTTGTGGCTGTCTCGAGCCTCCACCACCTCCTCCTCCACCACCGAAGCCAGCTCCTCCTGCCCTCACCAGTCCGCCCGAGCCCGAGAACAAACTGCGGTTCTTGAGCTGGAGGTAAGTCACGAATGACATGAGGCAATACAGCAAGCGTCAAGCTTTGCAACTGCAATAACGAGTTGAAGCGGGAATCAGCGAGATTCAAGAGGCGGAATACTAAGATCTGGCGGATTCAGATTGTTGAGGAGCTGTGCTGCAAAGAACGAAAGAGTAGATACATGCGTACAACATCTAGTGGAGACTGCTTCAGGTAGATCTGATGTCCATCATCATTGTCCTCCCAACCTCCTTTCCGACGAGCTCTGTTGTCACTTCAGTAGCGCAGCCCGCAGTCAAGCCACCAACATACAGCCACCAACAAGGGGGCTACAAGGTCTTGTTCAGCCTGACGAAGGCACGTAGCAGGAGCTGAATCGATCCAGCCGACATCTTAGGTCAACTTCCTGAATCGCATGAAGCCTTCCACCTTCCAGCAGCAAGAGCTTGGTCAAAGTACTTTGAGTGGTCGAATATCATTCAAAGATACGTTGTACATCGATGCGGTCACTCAAATCTATCCTGTTCGGTGAAGGACAATACGCCAAAAGAAGAGCTCTGGTGACCACGCGGATAGGGACTTTCGCAATCGAACAACTTTGACAACTTCAAGAATCAACAGACCGTACACTATAGACAGACAACGCGCGAGGTTGTGGTGACCATGTTTTGAGGATCTGAGGCGGTCGACTCGTACAAGAGTCTGGCTGAAGACTAAAGTGTCGTTGTGTTTGAGAATTTCTGGTTGATGGCTGGCTTTGGTGCCGTCGTGCACATTTTGCCCTTAGCATATCTTGGATCTTATCTACAGCGTTACTCGTCTTCCAAGTAGAAATCTCCAATTTACATATCTGAATGCAATCGTCATGTTTTCAATGGTGTCAGGACTAGGGGTCTGACTTCTTGTGCACGAAAAATAATCAGAAATTCTAGTCATAACTGTGAGTCCATTGAAATCCGCCATCCAAATCATGCAACCACAATGTCAAATCAAACCATCCATCGGACCGACTTTTTCACACGTGATAGCGAAAAGTGAAGTGAATGTTTCAACGATCGAGGGAAGTGGAGGCTTCAACCGACGGCTTCGCGGACAAATTCTTCTCCTTCAAGTCTAGTTTCACAACGCCTCGAGAGCTTTCCGATGTGGACATCAAATGGTGGGGTCGCGACGCAATGTGGGCAGCATCGTAACCCAAGCACAACCAAGTCGCTCAAATACTCGGCGTTCGACGGCTACAAAGGATTCCTCGTCACACGACCTCTCTCCTGAAACCCTCGACCTTTCTTCGACTTCCACGCATGAACGTAGCGACGACGAAACGACCGACTCCCTACACAGCTTGCCCTGACACTGGGAGTTTGAAACCATGGAAGTACCGACGACGAAGTCCCTCGCGGACATCTACCCTGAAGATGCGTTGAAGAGCCAGACGACGAGGTGGAATACTTTGTTGAAGACGTTCAAGGAGCGATATGGCAAGGCTCCAGATTTCGTGTCGAGAAGCCCGGGCAGAGTAAACATCATTGGAGAGGTGAGTGGTTGCGTGCCTCACTCTCGAGTATATGAGGGAGCAAAGAGAGGATCAGAGTTGAGAAATTCGGGCAAGAGACTGACGCGACTCTAGCACATCGACTACTCACTCTACGAAGTCATCCCCATGGCCGTCACAGCCGACGTGCTCCTCGCGGTAGCAGTCCACAAGAAAGAGTCCGGACCGAGTACTATGCGCCTCACGAACATCCATCCCACAAAATTCGAGTCGCGAGAGTTTCAGATCCCAGATACTGGCGACGTACACATCGATTCTTCGACTTTGGAATGGACGAACTACTTCAAATCTGGCCTCGTGGGAGCAACAGGACTTCTCCGGAAGAAGAGCAAAGACTTCAAATGCAGCATAGGCATGGACATCCTAGCCGATGGGACGGTGCCTTCTGGAGGTGGCCTCTCGAGCAGTGCAGCTTTTGTCTGTGCCAGTGCTCTGGCGGTGATGAAGGCGAATGGCATTGACAAGGTCGACAAGAAGGAGCTTGTCGAGTTGGCTATTGTGTCAGAACGAGCTGTGGGAGTCTTCTCTGGCGGTATGGATCAGTCCGCGTCAGTGTTCCCATTGCAAGGCTCAGCACTATACGTATCGTTCGTTCCAGAGCTGTCGGCGAAGAACATCGCCTTCCCAGAGCTCAAGTCGCCACTTACCTTCGTCATTGCACAATCGTTCGTCGCCGCGGACAAGCACGTCACAGCACCAGTCTGCTACAATCTGCGGGTCGCCGAAGTTACTCTCGCAGCAGTGGTTCTCGCAAAGATCTTCGGTCTCAGTGGTCTACCAGAAGACGCAGGTCCCCTGGGCGTCAGCTTGCGAGGCTTCCACGACACATACTTCCAAGAAAAGGAAGGCATCAAGAACAACCACGCCGTATCGAAAGCCGAGTTTCAGCAGCAACTACAAAGCCTCGTCAAGAAAGTCGATGACTATCTCACCCAGGATGAAGGCTACACTCGCCAACAACTCTCCGAAATCCTCGGCATGAGCATCGAAGAGATGGAGAAGAAATACATGAGCAAATTCCCCATACGAGCCGAACGCTTCAAGATCCGACAGAGAGCTATGCACGTCTTCGGCGAAGCCATCCGCGTCCTGAAGTTCATGGACCTCCTGAACTCGCCGCCCCCGCAGACTGAAAAGGAGAACACCGAACTCCTCAAATCCCTCGGCGAGCTCCTCAACGATACCCAAGAGTCTTGCAGAGAGATCTATGAGAACAGCTGTCCTGAGCTCGACGAGCTCTGTGATCTTGCTCGATCCGCTGGTGCGTATGGTAGCAGATTGACTGGTGCCGGATGGGGAGGCTGCTCTGTTCACCTCGTGCCGGAGGATAAGGTGGAGAGCGTGAAGCAGAAGTGGATCAAGGAGTACTACAAGAAGAAGTTCCCGGATATCACGGAGGAGAAGCTGCAGGAGGCGATTGTTGTGTCGAAGCCGGGCAGTGGCAGCGCCGTCTTTCAGGTTGACGGACGTGACGCGTTATGAGGTTCATGATTGATTGAGAAGCGTTAGGTAGCATTTGAGTAGCAGGCTCAGAGCATCATTACTGCATGAATTATAGCTCAATTGAAAGACCTGAATGATCGTTCCTCCAGCACATGTAGCTGTAGGTCTCCGTTCACCACCAGGGGTCGAGATGAGGCCCGTGCACACGCGACACGCTCCCTCCTTCTGTAACTCAGACTGGAAAATCAACTCTCTCCGCACCAACATATACGTCCACGCCATTGAAGAGCTCGTTGCACTCTCAACCCTAAGCCACAAACCTGGGGATTGCTCCGCCATGGACGAACCGTCATGCCTTCTCAGCCTGCCAAACGAGCTGCTCGCTCACATAGCGCTCTATCTGCCCGAAAACGAGCGTTTGAAATTGCGAGTGGTTCTCCCGAAGAGCCATGAAAAGTTCACGCTGGATCTGTTTGGGGATAAATTTCACCGCCTGTATTTGTTCGCTACAATGGGCTCACTGCATCGATTCCTCAACATTTGCCAATCAGAGTTCTACCAACGCAACGTGAGGGAAGTGGTATTTGTGTTGGATACGCTCTTTCAAACGCCGCTTTCGAAAACGGCTTCACCATGGCAATTTGCGAAATGGTTCTACACGCAGCGCGGGTCGATGAGTTCTGAGGAGAACGACGAGCACGGGGCGTTGGCGGCGAAGAGCTATGCGAAATATCTGGAATTGATTGACGAATGCTTTGCGACGAACGGTGACATGAGTGTCGAAAAAGTTATTCGGCAGATTTCTATTGACTGTCTGCCCAAGCTACAGAGGGTGACGATTTCTGCGTCTCTTCACCGCAACAAGCCGGGTATCAATAAGTCGACTTCGTGGACGGCAAATTGGTCGCGCCAGCGGCACGCGCCTTCGCCATCCGTGGCCATGACATTTATCGAACAGAACCATGACAAAGCGCTCGCCCTCGCCCACGACGGTCGGACGCTTGCGAGTCCCTGGATACCCCATTTCCTCCACCGACTTCACAACAGCCAGATCAAAGAACTTCAACTCGGAGATCAGACCAAGGGCCAACTCGACTTCCACCTGTCGAGCACACAGCCCTGGGCGGAAGTCGTTTCTAACATGATGGCTGAGGAGGCTTTCGCGTTGCCAGTCCTCAAGTCCTTGACCGTGAGCTGCAAGGATTCCGGCTTGTCAACCCAAGGCTTCCATCATGGCCCGATCTGGGCACACATGGCTAGTGCCGTCAAGACCATCGAGACGCTTACCATCCAGCTGGCGCACCGGCCAGAGCTGAGATGGCGTCGACAAGAGTATGGAAGGCGCGTGAGTAGAGGCCGGATAGAGCATCGAGAGTCTATCATCGCTAACGCTGTTGCAGGTCGTTGACGAGTTGCTCTGTTTGGGGCGATTTCCGAGGTTGAAAGAGTTAAAGATCACCGGCCCACGCACCAGGCCTGGTATTGTCAAGATACCACTCCTCCATGCTTTCCTCCTCCGCCACAAGCAAACCCTGAGCAACGTGCTTCTCGATGGCTTGCTCCTGATAGAGTGCAATGGAGATCAGAACGTGCCTCGGTCAATTCAATCATCGTTGACATACATCCGCGACGAAATGGACTTCCTCCAGGTTCTAGAGATGCGCGTGTATCGGAGAGATGAGCATCGGGCCGGGTGTTCTTGTGGAAGCGAATCGCATCAGGCGGGACCAGAGTGTGAGAGTTATCTCATCAGCAAAGACAACTGGATGCATCGATCTCGCCTCGAGAATTTGGCGACTGAGCTCGGCGTAGTGCTGAAAAAGGGCGAGTGGAACTTCGGCGAATTTGAATCGACTTAAAAGAAGGGCAGACTGTGCCATTAATCTCGATCTCAGTCGCCTGCTTTTCTGTGGATTTTGGGGGATCGGACTCCGCCATCGCCACCACCCAATCTGCTCTCATATCTTCAGATATATGCCCAGGACGTCATGCTGCTCCCATCTTCAGAGGCGTTCTGCCTCGCGTCCACGTTCCACCCCTGCAGACCCATCGATTCTCAGCAGTGGCCAGCGTCATCGGCAGCAGAAGGCTCTGAACAATCCGGGTGCTTTGAGCGCTAGGAATTTGTAGGAATTTGTAGCCATCTTCTCGTGTGTGAGCCGATGCCCTTTCTGTCGTATTTTGCAGCCTCCGAGAACGTTGCCTCGACTCGCCGTCTCATATAGGCGTTCCATCTGGTATCTCCTGCACCCTCCCGAGTTTGTAGCCATTCTATCTTGCCTTGGATTTAAGTCCTCAACCCACTCTCGTCTCACTTCCCCCTACTCTCCTGAAACTCCCTCCTCCTAACCGCCAACTCCGCCAACATCTCCTCCTTCTTCTTCCCCATATGTTTCGCCCGATGCTGCCACCAGAAATAGATAATCGGTGGCGTCAGCAACAGTCCCACAATCGCTGTAATGTAGATGTATCGATCCGAGCCGCTGTCGGTGTTCAGTTTGCGCGTCCGTTCGACTAGGGCTGCGTGTTGCCGGGCTGCGTCTGCACGGGAGGCTGCGAGGGCTTCGGCGGCTGCGGCTTCGCGTGCTTGGATTCGGGCGGCGATGAGGGCTTTATGTTGGTCTGCGGCGGAGGGTTTTGGTGGTGTGGTGGTGGCGGAGGGCGTTGTGGATTGGGAGGGTGTCGTTTCGGTCGAGGAGTTGCGGACGCGTTGAGGGTTTAGAGGTTTCGTTTTGAGCCAACGCGATGCGAGTGTTCTGCTTCTTGATATCATGTTGGACTGTTGGAGACTCTTTGCAGTGTAGAGCAGTGCAGTTCGAAGATGAAGTCGCGAAGGAGCGATTGAGTTGGAGATCTCCACTTCGAGCTTGGGCCATTTTTGGGCGAGCCAAAGTCAAGCACGTCTCCCAGTCCTTCCTCCTTTCCTTCATCAAGTCAACGAATATCCTACTCTTTTCTTCTGGCGCAGGCTCCGGAATCTGGTTACCAGTACGAAACATGAACATATCGGGCGTTTCAGGCACAATGCATTGCAGAGCGACGATAACACGACATGAATGTTTTGGCCGGAATCCATGAGGCGATGAAGACAATCTCCCGTTCCTGGTCAACGCATTTTCGGACTAGACGACATTGTATTACGCAGAGGGGAAAGAAAGGTCAACATACGCTGCCTCTTGACCTTGCAGCTACCCAACTCGTACGCCACTCGCACTCGATCATACCAACGGTCTGGACAACATCAGACCGACAAAGCCGAGCTTGCGGAAGACAAAGCATTCATTGTCTGCGCTAAAGTAGTCGACCTCGCTGTCGACTTCGGCGCTTGACTCCCAGGCATTTCCTCCGCTGCTCTGTCCAGTGTCCACGACTATGCCATCAACCCGATCCACCGGCCCTCTTCCAGCCCTCAATTCTCCGGAAACGTGTACCACTGACGACAAGCGTATCCGGCCTTCTTCCCCTCCTTCGCGCCAAGTCGACGCAGCATGGCCCGAGAAACCACGATGCGCTTCATCCAAGCACGGCTCCAGTCCTTGACCCCGTATCGTCCGCGCCACAAGGGGACCAAGTCCAACTCTGGGTGGGCTTGCGAGTACTCCTTGCTGTATTCCTTCCGGCGCTCGACGTTCTCCACGACGAAGTTGCGGATGTAGGAGCGGTTCTTCGGGCCTTTTGTCAGATGTCAGTAGCTGCTTGGACGGCCGGCGGGTCGAGATCTTACCGATTGCCCGGAGCCAGTCCATGAGGTCGTCTGGACCGTCGACGAAGGGGTAGTTGGTTGAGAAGGTGTTGTTCTTGTAGAACATGGGCAGCGCGTCGGCTCGAATAGCACGGCTGACTCTGGTAATAGGTGGCTGGACACGATCTGACGCAGCATCCTCTGCGGTTGGTCGGATAGGGTCCTCCTTAGTGACGGCCATCTCGTAGATGACGAGCTGAAGCTCGGGAGGTAAGTCGAGGAGGCGGAATGCGACTGCATCGCCACCCTCGGGCGCGTGCTGCTGAACGGTCAGTCTAGCTATCAATTGGCATTTTTCAATCAAGCTTACAACTGTGCCGTGCGTTGACATGTTAGGCCTACGACTTATGCGAGACGTCAGAGATGGTTGCCGCCGAGAGGGTTGTCGAAGCTTAGAATCGAAACGCTAGGCGAAGGCGCTATTTATGCCTCCACAGCCGAGCTTCCGCCGCCCTCTAGCGCGCAATCACATGCCGCCGAATTCAAAAGCGACTTTCACGAGTAATGCAAGATCTGTGGACGTCTAAACGAGAAGGCGATACTTACCACAGACAAGAAGACAGCTAGCGAGGACGATAATAGAGAACGTCGGGAAGAGCGTCTCGTCGCCTGGACTGGACTATATTCGATCGAATAAGTGGCAAAATCAATAAGTGCTAAACAAAAGCGATGGCCGAACCCCCACGGAAAGAATACTAACACTCATCTTGCTATCGATTAATGGACGGACGTGGTAACACCTCGAGTTCTCTCGATTCATGATATCTTTAACATGTCGCCTACTGTCGTTGTGACGAAGGTGCAACCAACGGGTGTGACAAAAGAGTATACGACGAAAGAACCGCCGACATGACAGGGCCCAGTGCCGACAACGATACAAGATACTAGCATACTTAATCCGTCCGGATCAATGACCTTGAACTAGGCGAACTGGATAACCCCTTCCCCGTCAAAGGTCCCAATTAAAGAACTCGCAATCTCCGCCTCTTTGTCCTCGACTATGCCAACGACTCGCTGTATCCGCCTTTATTCCTCCTTCTTCTCCTTAGGAAACGTGGGCAACTTGCGACCTCCTTCGCCTGGACTGGTAGAACCACTCTCGAGCTTCACGCCGAAGCCCTGCAACATGTTCCAGGTGTTCTCCATCCGCCTCGTGCTCCACCCGCCATAGTCCCGGACGATGTACTTTCCTCCGCCTAAAGCCGTCCATCCTATCTCCCGGTGCTTCATCACGTACTCTCTGTCGTAGACTTTGTTATAATCGACTTCGTCCAGGTCGAGGGTGATCCGCGCTCGGTTGTCTGGGCCTGGCGTGAGGTTAGCGGGCTCGATATCAAAGCTTAGGAGTCTTACTAATGGCCTCGAGCCATCGCTTGAGGTATATAGCTCCACCTTGAGGTCCGTGGACGGCGGTGAAGTAGTTAAGCTTGTAGAAAAGGGGAAGGGTATCCAGTCGAATCTGGCGGTTGACTTTGGTGATAGCAGGTTGGAAGCGGTCTAGTGTGGTGCCTTTCTTCGCGGTCAGTGCAACGGGGTCTTCCTCTGTAACTGCGAGCTCGTAGATGATAAGTTGGAGCTCGGGTGGAAGATCGAGGAGACGGAAGGGGGTAGCGGGCATGCCGCCAGCGACAGGTAACTGTTTTAGGGTGAGTATGCCTACTTTTGATTTTGAATCTCGAACAAAATGCTTACGACCATGCTCTCCGTAGACATGCTAACTGCTTGAACTGTTGTACAGAAATGGGGATGTTGTCGGGTGAGTGGTCGAGGTTGGAAGGGATTGGCTTGTGACGGCGCTAGTTCTGCCGGGCTTCCTTTGGGGAGTGACTTGCGCCTGCGCCCATCTCTCCATAGCAACCATCCTTCACCATCATTATATGAAATGCATAGGTCTATAAGGTGTTAGCTAAGGCTGGAAAACATAGTCAAGGATAGAGATGTCCTGCTCTACATCTATACAGAATGATCCTCTCGCTCCTCAGACCTCTTTGCGAGAAGGCGGAACTTATATATCCTCCAACATGCCTAGAATAGCAAACTGCATATCCAAGACAGTCTAAAACCCGCAAACCATCCCTCCTCCCTCGCTTTCAACTAACAGCATCCCGCCCAACCTCTAGGTGCCAAATCTACCAGTGCAGCTGAGCTTGGGCCTTGGGCCAACAGTCTTTCACAGAACAAGACATAAAGAAACTTAATCTCAAAATCAAACAAAGCATCAATAGTCTACTATCAAAGCATCTCGACAACGACACCTTCGAAAACCTCATCTCCACCATTCTATCCTATCAATCCTCCTCAACTCCCGGAAACGAAACCACTCCCTCCTCGATCTTCGCACCCATCTCCTCCAGCACCTCTTTCACATCCCGCTCGAAACTGCGCTGAGAAGCCAGAGCCCACTTTCCCTCTCCCGCGTAGTAAAACGTCTTGCCCGGGTTGCGCATAGCATAGGCACTGTCGAACAGCTGACCATGCTCGAGCGAGATCTTGCCTAGATGGCCGCGGTTGATGGGTCCTGGACAAAACAAAATCAGCACTCGCCGTCTAGGATGGAACGAATGTCTGACCGATCGCCTCCAGCCACTTCTGAATCGAGTTCAAGCCACGGGAAGAGCAGAAGGTAGTAGTGAACTTGTTGATCTTGTAGAAGATTGGGAGGGCGGCTTTACGGATCGACCGGTTGACTTGCGTAAGAGCTAGCTGGGTACGCATGGCTTCGGACGCTTGCATGCTCGTCGGCTTAATGGGATCGCCCCCGATGAGGACCAGCGCGTAGATGGTGAGCTGTAACTCGGTCGGGAGGGCAAGGAGACCGGTGGGAGCGTCGTCGGTCGCCTCGGGAGCGTCCTGCTGTAGTTAGTACTCTGCTGGTCTGCTTTCTCTAATGGGTACTTACGACTAGGTCGTGGGACGACATCTTGAAGGTCTTGGTTTGGTTTTCGACCTTTGGGAATGTTGTCGTGTCGGTTGTCGAAATTCGGAGAGGGAGGGGAGAGGGATTGGCTTGCATGTGGGATGGCGCTAGCGGAATAATTGCGGCCACAGCCGAGCTTCTGCCGCTAAGGGGCTGTCCCGGGACGACGACTACCTCAGCGGCAAGCAGTATACGATATCCGAGAGTCTATAACGATACACGTAAAGCCGAACGATACAGTCGAAGAACGGCGGAACGATACTCTTCACTCTGGCGCCGATTTGCAAAGAACCTGCTCTAATATATGTCGCTCAGCCTGACTGAAACATCGCAAACGTAACATTCAAGACATTCTCAACTCACCACTCTATTCCCTTCTAATCTTCTCTATTCAACATCAACTCTATTCCGTTCTATCCGGCCCGCTCTGTTTCCCTCCTCCTCTACCTCCTCCCCCCTCAACTAACCCCATCCCACCCAACCTCCACCCTGCCCTGAACACATCCCCAAAACTCCCTCACAACGCCCTCCCACCCCTCCCCACCCCTAACCCCAAGATACCTCCTCTGCTCCACAGCGGGCGTCCAATCCCCCTCATGCGCCCCCAAAACCCTTCCCCCCGCCTCCTCAAGTATAACCCACCCGGCACAAACATCCCAAGCCCAACACCCCGCCTCCCAATATAAATCCAAACACCCCATGGCCAGTTGACAAAGATTCAGTTCTGCGGATCCGAGACTTCGGAGGCTGTGGACCATGGCGCCGCCGGATTCGCGGGAGGCGGCGAGTTTGGAGAAGGTCTTGGTCTTAACCTCATAATCATTCCCCTCGCGATCACTCCCCCACTCCACAGCGACCAAACAATGACTCAGATCCTTAAAAGCCTCCGGCTCTCTCAACGGCAACCTCACCCTCTCATGAAACGGATCCGTCAAATACGACCCCTGGCCTTTAATCCCCGTGAAGAGCTGCCTAGTAAAAGGATTATATACCACCCCAACAACAGGCTTCTTCTCAATCGCCAGACCAAGCGAAACACACATATACGCATATCCGTGGAAAAAGTTCGTCGTCCCGTCAATTGGATCCACGATGAAGGTGGGTTTGTCCGTGAGCTTGTCGCCGGGTTTGTAGGTTTCTTCGCCCATGAACCTGCATCGTTCGTTAGTCGAGACTTGGGGTAGTGGATGATGGACGTTACTCGAAATCAGGATATTTTCCCATCAATTCTGTTGAGACCATTTTCTCGACTGCTTGGTCTGTTTCTGTTACCAGGTCTGCGGAGTTCTTATTCGTGCCGTGACCTGCTGCGGTCGGTTTGGCTGAGGTGATCATCTCGCCGGCCTTGTGGGCGATTTCGATCAGGCTGGAGTTCAGTCAGCTCAAAAGACTATGTCACTGGATGTGGGCAGGATACTGACAAGTCATGGACTTCCTGGAGATTGACTGCACTCATCTTGTCGGTCGTACGTAAATTTGAGAAGCTTGCAATAGCAGGAGCTCAACCTCCAGCGATGAAGTGAAGTCGAAAAAGCTCGGATGACGTAAGAATCCGTCCAATGGCTCGTCCCTTAGCAGTCCACGTTCTCCTCATTGACTCGGGATTGTAGAAAAGTGACAGACATTGCAGAGATTCATACACTGTCATTTCGATACTACTTTTACTCGACATCGACCTCCCAAGACCTCCATCGATCGATCGAATCCCAAACAACAAAGCAAAATAAATCCGAGAATCGAAAAGTAGTCTTCGGAGAGTCGGCCAGGGTATCCAAGAGCGCAGATCAACACGAAGCGCCCCATTCGCCCGAAAACATTCAAACACCACATAGTCTCATTCCAATCATAGCAGTCGTTTCCGCTTCCTTTCATCAGGACCACCCTCGTCCTCTCCTTCCCGCTCCGCCGTGTCAGCCGGATTGAGCAAGGAATGCACATTGCTCGCCATACTGCTTCGTCGCGTCGGGGGACCAGTGTCAAGTCCTTTGAACGGGAAGCGAGCGCCTGGTAATTGCCAGCCTGCATCGTTGGTGTTGGCATAGTTGCTGCCGAAGCTGTTGGTATTAAAGCTCGGCGGGCCGGTTTCATGTGGAGGTTGTGGAGAGGGCTGTCTCGAACCAGCATTCGATACCCGCGGAAGTTCATACTGTGCAAGCGCGTCTCGAATCTGCTGGTCACCTGGGTTTGTGGGTGCTCGCGGCGAAGAAGGCCATGCGGACGACGATTGCCCTGACGCATAAGGAGAAGTGCCTTGGTTGTAGTTTTGAGGGGGTTGGCCTCCTTCCCAGCCTTCGAGGCGAATATCAGCAGACGTATGTCGACGAGGTAAGTTGGTAGGAGGCGAAGTCATTGTAGCTAGCGGGTGTTGCGGTTGTGGTTGTTGGGGAGGTGGAGGCGGTGGTGGGTAGTTTGGTCGAGATGGCGAGTATGTTCCACTGCCGGTGCCAATCGATCCATATCGACGGGGTGACACTTGCAGATATGAAGGAACCGGTGCACGAACGCCAGGCGGTCTTGGCAGGCCGGGCAAGCCTTGTAAGGAGGGCCTTCGCGAGTCGTCGAACGGTCTCTGGCGTGGCGACATGGGCATAGAAGGCTCCATGGGTGCGTGATTGGGTTGGAAGAATGATGGCCTGTGAGGGAAGAGAGGCTCTCGTTGCTCTTCAGCTGAGCGCAATTGATCGATGTGGCGCCCGATATCCTGTCGTATAGCATCAAGCTCGCGGTGGGTTGGATTTTGTTGATCCGGTACCAGTATCAGTAGCTGATTCGCGAGATCATTGTTCCAGTGATGGCACTTTAACAGGCCGTCGAACAGTGTCTGATACTTCGCCGTCAACGCCCCATACGCCTCTTCTGTTCGTGCCAACTTCGAGTACGCGTCCTGCATGTTCCATTCCAAAACGTTGAGCCGAGCTTCTACGGGGTCCGGCATCGGTTCCATCGGAGTTCCAGGAGGTTGTGGAGTCGGTAACTTTGGTGCACTTGAGAAAGAGTCTCGATGGATGAGGGCGTGTCTCGAAGCTCGTCGTTTGATCTCTCGCAGGCCGATAAGGTCACCACGCTTGAAGTTGCCGGCGCCGTGTTTGAACTCCCATAGAGGCGAATCAGGGGATCCAGTATGGAACACATCGCTCACTGTCTGTGTCAGAGCAGTCGCGCTCGAACTTTTGAGTACTACCCACCTTTGTGAAACCCATACATATTCAATTGACGAACAAAGGAAGAGATGTTGGTGTGCTTGAAGTATTGCCTGTCCAAATCAGTCAAATGCAACCCACGTGGTATAGAGTTCGATGGACGCACGCTAGGACTTTCGAGAACTCGGACGATGGCGACATCACGAAGCTCTCATTCGAATTGGACCATGAGATGAGGTGCTGTATACTCTGATCTTCTAGCATGCTGTTTCAGGTCAGCGATTGGAGAGCATAGGTCTTCACCACGCGAACGTACTTGTATAGCTTGTGTATGAATGCAGTCTGAACGACTTTGGGCTGCTGGGCAGCGGCCGCAGCTCCCACTGGTTGATGTGTGCCTCCATTTGATGTCTGTTGGTTCTCTTGCTGCCCCGATTGCTGCTGCTCTTGAGATCGGTCGCCATTGGGACTGCTGGTGGGCGGGCCCATGGACGAGGAGGGCTGCTGTTGGCTTGTATCCATTGGATCGCCGGCGGCGGTGACGGATGCAGAGGGCAAGATAGGTATCGACTTGGGCAGGTTGGGATTGAAGGCTCGGTGGTCGGCAGCGAACGGGTCTCTTCTAAAGGGCTCTCCGACGGATGCCATTGAATCCGATCAAACGCTGTTATCGCAGCCCTGGAGAGAGTCCGCAGCGTGCGTGGCCGCCAAAGGAGACCAAGCTGCTAGCAGGACTCGCGAGCTCTTTTCAATGCTGCGGATCCAGCTCTTGTGGGACCGTTCGCGTGCGCCCTGGTTTAGCTCTTGAACCCGGTCCAGCAGGAGATCAAGCCATCTTCAGGCTCCCCCGAAATGCGACGTCTCGGCGTTGATGCCCGTTTCCGCAAAGACTGAGGGCGCGATTCGGGCCGTAGGGGAGAGGACAGCAGAGGTGTAGCAGGAGACAAAGGCTGGTATAAGAGGTTGCGCGATAGCCCAGGGATTCGCTGTCTGGAGGTGCTTTGTGGGGTTCCGAGCGAAGGGGACCGCACAACCCTCGTCGCAACCGGTTTGACGTTGACGACGGCCGGGTGTGGGAATAACGATGCTGGCGAGAAGGATATTGACGGCCGCTCGAAAACGAGGCTGGCCAGCCTGCACAGCGTTGGAGGTGTTGGTAGGCAAGTCGGGTTAGGAGTTGGATGTTGGAGCTCGAGTCTTCTGCAACACCCTTTGACCAGCTCTCAAAACGGGCAGGATCAGCGGTAGTCGGATAGGGGAAGCTTCACCTGCTGCGAGTCTTCCAATCTTCCACCCTCCTGCGCGTGTCGACAGCGCCCTTCCGAGTCATTCGCCGTGCTCCACCGCAATAATAAAACAAAGCAGCTGCAATAGTCGCACCGCTTCCACGCCCGCTATAGCAGCGGCAGCGGTGCATCGAGCTGTCTGCCATCGAGCCGGCCCTCCGCGACACTCGACCCGAGCAGGCGGTACGTGGCTGCATCTGTCCTACCACCACCGCCACGGGGAACGCGCTCTGCTGCAACTCGGTCTCATGTCCAGATGAACCGCCTATATTGCTCGGTTCCAGCAGTCTGGTTGTGAGACAGCCCTCTTGCATACACGTGGCCAAGCCTCGCCTCAACAGGCAAATGCGCATCCTAGAGACACCCACGCCTTTGCATACGGAGACCCGGACGCTTGACGCTGTGCGAGCATAGACAGCGCCAGGAACCACTCTATCTTCTATCTTCGATCCGTCACCGCCGCCATGGAGGACATCAGACGCCTGATGGCCAACCTCAACGGCAAGCAGGAGCGATTGGCCATGTACGAGGTCTCCTCAACTACTCTTGGTAGGTACGCATTGCTCACATCGCACCTCTAGGCTGGAACAGATCGTTGAGCATTTGGACCTCGAGGAACGACGTGCCCTCTCTTCCATGTGTGCTCGCAAAAATGGACCTCTCGCTGCGTTGCCTCTCGAAATCGTCATCCACATTCTGGCACATCTCCCAATTCTTGATCCTTGGAGACTGCAGTCGGTATCGAAGCAGTGGAAATCTGTCTTGTCTTCGGACCGGGTCGTGAACGCCGCTGTCGCGAGGTGGAACACTCATGACCCTTTGGATAGTGTCCGGAGCTCAGGCTCTACTGTTATCGAATCCATCGGAGGCAAGATTCGACATATGCAGGCTTTCCGCCGTGGCCGGCCATTCACGTTTAAAATCATCGATTCTGGCCATCGATTGCCGAAGATCTGGTCGCAAGCGAATCGGCCATTCGCATTGAAAGCCCATCGTTTGGCTTACATCAGCACCGATTCAGACGGCAGTGATGGGATTGTCGTTCGTGATATGATCACAGCGGCAACGATGCGCTGCTACGGCACTGCCAGAGAGCGGATCATGAACGTTGCACTGACTCCGACATTTGTGGCCTACATGAACTACTCCGGCAAACTATACGTGCAGGATTTGGCCAATCTGGACTCGAACCGAACCGAATTCCGGCTGCCCTCAGCTGCTGTAACTGCATTCGTGGCAGAAGGCGACTGTTGTGCGGCGGTATTCCAAGCCGATTCAAGTGGCAGCTTCACGGTAGCTGTGTATGACCATGTCCAGGCATCGCTGAAGTCATTTAATGCTCCCTGTTGTACCCTTCCTGGTGACAATGGGAAACAGTTCCCTGCTCCCCATATCGCATTGCTGGACGGTCGGATGAGAACGGTAGATCTCTTCACCAGCCTCAGCACCCATAAGAAACGGCTTAAAGGCAGGTCAGGAGACCCGGACTCAGGAGCACCGCGACCATTGCGATTATTGACAAGGCTACATATTCATCACAGCAGATTCTCTCTCACCGGAGACGAGGTCTTGTCGTCGCAGTATCGTTGCTATTGCCTCAGAAGCGAGAGCTCTGCCCGAGATGCATCTACCAACACCGACAGTCATCATGACTTTCATGGTGACTTACACCCCACTGGAGAGAAGGGCGTGTTTATCTTTCAATCACTAGGCGTGCTCTGCCAAGGCGCAGAGCCGACCAAGGGTCCCATTAAGAATCACAAGCTCCATTTGATCTTCAATCGAGGAAAGGCCCGTTTTGAACTACGCAACCATGCTTCCGATCATGTCGAAGAGCATATTGGTGAAAGCACGATGGCCACAGCGATGTGGAAAGACATCGATATCATGAGTAGAAGCAGTGGCATCTGTTTCAGGACTGAGGAAATCCTCCCTAGAAGAGACGATGACTGGGAAAGCGATTCAGGATCGGACTGGGACATGAACCCGTCTCCAGATTCTGCAGATGGACCACGGTACGTCCTGAATCATCAAGGTCCGCATAGCTCACCACAACTAACGCAATGCCCCCAAACACAGCCCCATCCCCTACTACGGCTACAGCTGGGAAAACACACTCCGAATCCACGAACCCCCTTCTGATAGAGAAGGTCACATTCAACGCTCGCGCCACCCAAGCTTCGCTTTCCTCGTCAACGACACTTTCCTCATAGCAATCCCCCAAAAACCACAGGCCCGCCGCATCTACGCCTTTTGCTTCGACGAGGAACTGCAATGTGCTGGCTTCAAAAAGACGGGACTTTGGGAGGACCACCCCCGGACCCCTCCTCCGTCGATGCAAGCTCGACAGGATGGCAAGTCCAAGCTGCCTGCGGATCCAGAGGATATGGTCGATCTTGAGTGGGATTCTCCCGAATAAAGTCGTTGGTGCTCCACGTTTCGTTCTGGGAACAGGAGGTGAGTGGCGAGTCTCCCGATTTGCGAAGAACTCGCAACCAAGACCTTTGCACCTATCGCTCGGATAACATGCTTGGGAATTAGCGCGAGAGAGAGAAAGAGGAGGCACGGGATCGCTGTGTTATTCAGTGCAAGGTCTCCGGAGACGAGCCGGATCTGGTCAAAGCAAGAATATACTCCTGTCTTGCCTCTCAGCTTCCCTAGGACCCTTTTCTACTCCCCTTAGCGATTTTTTTTCAATCCCGGAAACGACATTCAATGCTCGACGAATGCCTCGAGCGTTCAGGCCAGTCTTCTGCTTTCCTCTGTAGGAACGGCATCGTTAGTCAAGCCGAACGTTTGAGTTTAGATCCGCTGAGACGTGTTTGTATAGATCACGACGATGAAAAGAAGAAGGCAGAGCGGCTGGTTGAGCTTTTTTCGACTTCATTTAGCGGGGCTCTATCATCATAAGACCAGAAACAGTGGTCTTCTAAAAATCAACAACGAAAATTTGGTATCATCATGACTTTTTCCTCACAGATCATCCCTCTCTTCCAACATCCCTCCTGCTACACCTCCTCAACATGCCCAACCTTCGTACAAATCCACGTACTCGCATACATATTAACCCGATCCGTACAAGTCCCCATCGGCACCCTCGCCGCAACTCTCTTCGGACTAAACCCACACTCCTCAAAGACCCTCATATACCAAGGGTTCAGCCCCGAACTCCTAATAAGCACCCTGCCGCCGAGCTTCATCGCCCGATTGACGGCTTTGCATTGCGCCGGTGCTTCGGGGCCGCTGGGCGTGAACCAGTCCATGCTGTCCATGAGGACGGCGATTGTGAGGGAGCCGGGTTGCATGCGGGCGAAGACTTCGCTGAGTTCGTCGGTGTGGATGCGGAGGTTGGAGAGGGCGTCCGGGACGGAGAGTTTGGTGTGGGATTTTGGGGAGAGGTAGGTTGGGTGGCAGCGGGGGGTGTAGTGGCCTACATCTCTCGTCAGTGTTTGAAGGTCATGAAAGGGGTGGGAAATCTTACCGAGCAAACAGACGAGGTAATAATGGTTATCCTCGCTCAACAACGTCTCGCTGGCCACAGGATCCAGCGTCTGCACGCCATAGTTCCAAATCGCCTGTCCGCTCTTCGTGGCGCCCACTTTGCCTGGCTCGCCGGTGCCACTCTTCTCGTCAACGCTCGCTGGGTCCATCTTCCCACTGAGCTGAAGCTTGTAGTCCTCCTCGATCATCGCCCTCTGCTCGCCAGGAACACCAAGGGCTTTCCAGAGGAATCGCTCAGATCCAACGACAAAGTACGCGAGGAGTTGAGAAAGAAGTACACGACGGACACGCTTCGACCAGATTTCTCGCTGCTCGGCCAGCGTGTCGACGGAGCATAGCTTTCGCATATCGTTGCGGACGCCCAGGAGACTGCCCAGCCAGGCAACGAGTTGGATGGCATGACGACTGCCACCGGTGTAGTAGAGGCCGTTTCCGCGAGGGCTGAAGGTCGAGGGGCCGACGTGAAGCCAGTAGTCGAAGGCCTGCGAGGAGAGATGAGGAGAGAGCTTGTTCAGGAGCAAGTTGTGGAAATCCTCGTGCTTGCCCTCGCCGAATAGCTTCCAGTGATCCTCATACGGCAGACCACGGAAAGAGGCGACCTTGAGCTCAAGCAGATGGTTCTGAGCTGGGTTGAGATCGACTGCGTGGATACGCTTTGGACGCTCAACAGCGTAGCTCAGGATATTGTCGCCAGCGGACGTAATAGCCAGAATGACATCCTCAGACGTTATTTTTAGCAATCTTGAATCCATACGGGAATCCTCCCACGTAAACGCATAGATATACTCGTCGTTGAACTGGCGGTGCTTCTGGAGGGTATCGTCGTAGTAGACTCGGGTCTTGTTGTTCTGGTAATATGCAGCCGGAAGGGGCAAGCTCGCGGAAAGATTGACCACAGCACTTTCATACATCTTGCTCCTTCGCTCCGCACTCGAGCTTCTCCTTGCTCGTCGAGGGGTCAAGTTCTGAGCGTGAATATCCAAAGCCTTGATAAACGGACTCTCAGTCACAGCAGCATCCTCAGCAGCCAACTGACGCATGGGGTTGATCGTCGTCCTGGTGCATCCAACAAAAATATAGTACGGGATCCGGAAACCCAAAAGGTGACATCTACGGTTGGTGCTCAAGATCGTTCCAAACTTGTACTCGATGTAATCGCGGCGAGCGGATTCGAGATTCACACGGTCGAGTTCGAACCAAGTCCTCCAGAAAACTCGGCTGATCCACATGCAATGCCTGTCGATGCTGCCTCCGGTGTAGTTTCGACCAGCGAATTCGATCTTGTTCTGAACGTAGAAATCGACGACACCGACGATACCGTTCGGGGCCAGAAGGTTCGCAACGCTGTCAATCGCCGGGTGGAATTCCGGGATCATGCTCAGACTGTAGGACATAGTCAAGACGTCCGCTCCAACACTGTCGCGTGCGTCTTCTTGGTATACCGCCTCTCCAATGCTAAAGTCCCGCTTCTCATCCTCAACACCAGCTTCATAGTCCGCAAGACGGAAAGTCCTGGCGTCCTCACAGATGACGTGAACGTTCTTCCAGCCCAAACGCTCGAACCGCTTGCGGGCGATCTCACACAGCGAAGTGCTCAGATCGACGAGGTAGACGGCGTGGAAGAAGTTGGGAACATCGATCTGCTGGCCCATCTGCTCGATATTCCAGCCTGTACCACCTCCAATATCCACCCAGATAGGCTTGTGGGCAATCTGGCCAGTCTCACGACGGTATTTGACCTGAGCAGCCACGAGGGCCAGCATATCTTCTCTTCCTTGAAGTAGCCTCGTGCGAGTGGCATCGTAGATGTTGGCTTGGGACTTGTAGAAGCTCTCGAGTGCATCTTGCTGGTTGCCCGTGCCGTCGCCGGTGTGGGGCTTGAAGAAGCAGGAGTATGCAAACTGGAAGAGCTGCCAAAAGGTAGTACCAGCTTTCTTGAGGGCGCTGAGTTCCGTGAAGAACATCAGGAACCAGGCGAGCAGGAAGATCACGCCGCCGATGGTTGCCAGGCTGAGTTGGCTCGTGGGGTTCGCCAGCATATCGCTGACGGCAGATTGGAGGGAGGCCATGATCGGGGAGAGGGAGGTGAGAGCTCGCGTGAGAGCGCACACGAGACGACACAGAGGACAGAGAGGCAGCAGGGAGGAGCAGGAGAAAAAAGATCAGAGTTGTGGGAGAGACAGGAATGGGGGTAGCTCTACCTTTTAGACGCAGACAAGGCGGTATGCATCTATCATATGCAGGCAGAGGTAAAGATCCGCGCTTCGAAGCAACCGCCGTCTCCGCCGCCGCCAACGAAAACCAAACGAAGGGGACAGGTGTCTTGTGAGAGAACAGAGGCGATGATGGTCAGTGAGTTAGTGGAATTCAGCCGAAGAAGCTGCAATCGCGCCGCAGCCCATATTGATTCAAATTGATTGAGGGCGGCCATTGAAAACCCCACGACGCTGAGGCCACTGCCCCGCTGGAGGTCCCTTGTCGGCGCCAGGATGTGGTTGGGATCGCACCTCAGCCATTGGCAGCGCCCACCAATAACAGACCGCAGATCCGAGGCATGCCACCAGCGACGCATCGCAATTGCGTGCATCTCGACAATCCGCTACCGACCAAAGCGTTGAAAGCGAACAGTGAACTGGGGAAATAATTTTTATCCAGCCGTCTTGCTGTCCCTGCAGCGTTGCTGAGCTTCCGCCAATGAGGTTGGGCAAGGTGCCGGCGTGGGCGACTTCACTTGCTGCTGATGCTTCCACTGCTGGTGACCTCTCCGAGATACAGCCTTGATGTTGACGCTGGCGGTTACGCAGCAGCAGCCAGCTACCAATCTTCGGGTGCGGCAGGATGTTGTTGCTGTTAGCGGTAGTCGATCGAGTCGCCGAGTATCGGCTGGGACTTCAAGGCGGCAAGTTACAGCTTTCCTGTGTCAAGTCTCTCCAACTCTGGCAGTTGTGTTTTGCAACACGAAACACTTGCCGTTGTTGCGGGTTGAGTGACGGGCGATCTAGGCTCTACAAGGAAGTTGTAGGTTCAGATCTGGCGATACTGATCCTGGCCGAGTTTGAAAAATATAGCACGCGACAGTGAGAGATGATCACACGAGTGCCGTGGACAAGGCTCAAATGTCGGCAGAGCATGTGAAATGTGAGATATAAGGCAGGAACAAGGAGAGCGCGGAAAGAGAGGAAGCCAACATCCAGTCCCCTCACGGGAGCAGTCCTCACAGCTCAAGAACGGGATGCATCTGAGCTTCAGGGGGGTTCGAATGCGTGAGAAAGCGTCCAACTGGATGTAGGGAGAACGAGAGATAAGCGTGGGTGTGCTGTCGTTGAACTTTTAACATTAGACGCTCGCTTTGCCCTGCCCATGCGTATGATGATAGTACAAGTAGATGTATAGCGTACACGACTGGAATCGAATCGCTCATTTGGAAGCGTCGTATCTCGCCTTGCCGAAGTCCCAGGGGACGTACCTTCACGAATAGTTAGCAAGTCATTCCGACCAACCACCATGTATCCATTACTCACCTGTACTTGATCATACTCTGAATCTGCCTCCTCATAGTCAAAAACACCAAAATCAACCAATACACCACCAGCACCGGCCAAAAGACAGGCAGGTTGAAGATCTCGCTCCAGCTGCACAGGAACGCCAGGGCAATGGCCCGGGTGGCCGAGTGCCAGAACTTGAACTCGGGCAGTCTTCGCACGAAAGGCTTGAACTCCTGGTCGTTCTTTGTGGGCAGTGCTGAGTCTTGACCGGCCGGCACGCCGTCTTCCATGTCCGTATCTTGCTCGAGCGAGGGGTCGAATTTGGGGGAAATGAAGGCGAGGAAGAGGTTGAGGAGGTAGATGCCGAGGGCGTAGGCGACTGAAAGACATCAATATCAGTGCTTGTGTGGTTTGGACATGTGCGATCTCTTACCAATGTACCATCCCTGAGCAATGACTATCCGCAGTCCGAAGAGGAAGAACAGTGCGCCGGTGCCTGCCCATCGGTAGGCAATGAAGGGGGTGGACTTGTCGAGGTATGTTTGGTACATCTGATCAAACGTCAGTCTCTGCTTGCTTCTCTTTCTTTGCGCCTCTTCGCATGTCTCTCACCATCTGTAACCGACTCGTGTGGGCGGACACTGCCGCAAAGGGCGTGTCTGGCTCAGGCGCATCCATTGTCGCAGGCGCGCGGTGGTGTTATTGGCGGTATTTTCGATCGGTGATGACAGATGTGGTGTCGTAGCAGCCGATTTCGATGAGTCGCGTGTTGAAAGGGTGGTGGCGGTGGTGATTCGTGCAGGCGGCGAGATAAATCTTCCTCAACGTGTCGCTTCGCCCTGAAAGCAGCTCCACATTTGGCGGCGCTGATTAAGGTTTCAGCCTCCTTCTTCACGTGCTGCGCGTCGCCTCGGTCGAAGCTACTCCGCTTCGGATATAGAGCTCCAACCATCTTTCTCTCTCCTCAATCAACATTGAATAAAATCCCATTGAAAGCGATCCTGCTGGCCCAGAATTGCTTGAACGATATTCACGATGCTGGCATCACGAGTTCGACCTGCTGCCACGCAGTTTGGCAAGTTCATCGTCCCGCTGCGGGCGAAGTACTCCAGCGTGGCAGAACAGAGCTTTGAGCATATCAAAGTCTCGACACCAAGGCCGGGTGTTGGATTGGGTAGGGAAAACAATCACTAATTAAGACAAGCGTTCACGATTTTGATTATACCACAGTCGAACTCTCCCGCCCCAAAGCCCTCAACGCCCTCTTCACCCCACTCATCCTCGAACTCAACACCGCCATGAAAGCCTTCGACCGCGACCCCTCCGTCGGCGCCATGGTCCTGACAGGCTCTCACAAAGCCTTCGCCGCGGGAGCTGATATCAAAGAAATGAGCACGAAAGACTTCGCCGACGCCTACGGTGCCGACTTTATCGAATCGTGGTCTGAGCTACCGAATACGATCAAGAAACCCGTCATCAGCGCTGTGAACGGCCATGCCCTTGGTGGAGGCTGCGAGTTGGCCATGATGTGCGATGTGATGTACTGCAGCGAGAAGGCAAACTTTGGACAGCCAGAGATCAAGCTCGGTGTGATTCCAGGTGCTGGAGGGAGCCAGAGATTAACAAGAGCGATTGGGAAGAGCAGAGCGATGGAACTCATCTTGACGGGCAAGAACTTTAGCGGCCGGGAAGCATTCGACTGGGGTCTTGCAGCAAGAGTCTTCGAAACACCCGAGCAATGCGTCGACGGAGCTTTGGACACTGCCGAGCAGATCGCCAGCTACTCCCGAATCGCCGTAAAGGCATGCAAAGAGGTGGTGAACAAGAGCCAGGATCTGGGCATAAGAGAAGGCGTCGAATACGAGCGAAGACTCTTCCACGGTCTCTTCGGCAGCGAAGACCAGAAGATCGGCATGACGGCTTTCGCGGAGAAGAAGAAGGCCGAGTGGAAGCATAGGTAAACGAGATTTGTTGATATGTTGTACAGATACTCGAAAATGCATGCCCGGTAATGTCACATCTCTTCAACGCCGTCTGTCGTTATCATGAACTTCCTCACTTCTTCATAGCGATGCCCAAGTGATCCGCACTCCCTGTTTGCTGGTTCGCACTCTGGCTCGCAGCATCGACACCTGCGCCTTCGACGGTAGGTCCGGTCTTCTTGTTTCCTATCATTCCAAACATCAGCACTCAGCTCCCTCAGTCCGTCCACCAATACCTAAGCCCTCGAATATTGGTACTCACCACTCGCCATCTCCGTCAACGACGCATTCGCCGCATCCGCCTTCTTCTGTCCGCTCGACTGCGTCTGTTCAGTCATAAGGTCTCCCACAGCAGAGGAGGCGCCTTGGAGGCCACCTGAAACGAAACAGATCTGTCAGCGAACGTGTTTCGAAAGGATGATGCTTGGATGAGGATGGAGTTGTGGATTGCTTACCTCCCTGACCCTGCCAGGCGTTCTTGATGGAATCCATCCAGTTGGTCCAGAAGCTTTTCTCCCAGATTGTGCTCATTGTGGTTGTTAGCTCCAATTCACCCAACAACTAACTCCTCGTTGTGGTGGAAGACTTACAGTATAGGTAGGACTGAAGAGAGCTCTATTGTCTTTCTCTAAGCAAGATTTGCGAAGTTCACAACTTCAGTCAGGAGGTACTGTATGCGTTGCGTGGTCTTCGTGGTTGGTTTAAAGCGTCTCACGAGCACAGAGAGGCGACGTCATCGCACATCACCTGCAAGAGAGTGCAAGGATTCGTGGGTTGGAGAAGTTGGCAGGGTTGGCAAGATCTTCGCGTTGACGTTTTGGTTACGATGCATTGTTCGTTGCTGAGTCGTTGGAGAACTCGTACAGATGTGGTTCTCGTGTAGGAATCTGATGATCATATCAGGATAGTAGGATGAGGTAGGAAAGTGAGGTGAAGCACATGCGCACTTTATCTTTCGTACTCGGATGGAACTCCTTTGAGCTTACAACAGGAACGTGAGCTTCTCTCAACGATTGATTCAACTTCAAAGATCGCGCGAAAGTATTTCCCTCGTTTGAACGACCCTTCCTCATGACAACCCTCCTCACTCAGCAACGCGAACCCGAATCACACTCACTCACATGCCAGAGCCACGGCGGCTAGCGCAAAGTATACTTGTCTAAGGCCCTTGCAAAGTCGCAACATCATCACCGAATACCTAAATTCATTCCCTATCTGTAATCACTTCTTCCAGTACCTTAAATGCAAGAGCCGAAAGCCTCTCTCCGAGCCGACGAACGAATCCCATTCGTCCAACCGTCATCAATGCACCAACGCCCTCAAAACAGATCGCAACATAGGGCAAGTTTCTAACTAAGCGAGAGCACCTATCAAACTACGACATCTATGCGCCGTATGCACAAGATCCAACAAAGCCTAAGTAATGGCCTAAAGAAACCATCGCTCAAACTTTCAGCCGCAGCCCCACGAGAGGATCGGTCGCAGGCTACTGCAAGCTGGGAATCGCAGTTTAGTCCTGTTCCTGACATTCCAGAACGCACCGAGTAATTCAGAGGGGTAGGTATGTTTGCGCCGCGTGGGAGGCTATAGGTAAGGCTTCCCATTTATATATTCCACTTCACCTTTCATCGACTTTCCTACGCTTGATATCTCCCTCTTTCCCCGCACCGCAAACGTTACATTTCGCTCCCAATCGCCAAGATGTCCGTAAAAGACGTGGAATTCAAAACAACCGACGCCGTAACCCTCCGCGGCCGCCTCTACACGCCCCAAAATGCTTCGACCAAACTCCCAATCCTAATAATGATCCACGGCTGGTCCTGCGTCCAAGAAATGGAACTCCCGCGCGTCGCCACCCACCTCACCTCCACCCTCCCCATCGCAGTCCTCACCTACGACCACCGAGGTTTCGGCTCCTCAGACACAGCCCCCAACGCTCCACGTCGAGAAATCGTTCCTGCAGAGCAAGTCAGTGATCTGGGCGATGCGGTGACGTTTGTGCAAGGGTTGGAGGGAATTGATGGAGAGAGGGTGGGGTTTTGGGGGTATTCGTATGGTGGGGGGCATGCAATTTGTGCGGGGGCGGCGGATCTCAGAGTGAGAGCGGTGGTTGCTACGGCGTGAGTATCCCTTTTTGTTGATGGGGAAGGGTGATGGGGCTGGAGTGCTGACTTTGCGTGTGCAGGCCGGTTGTGAGTGGGATGGGACAGGCGCAGAGGGTATTTCTGCCGACTATGAGGGAGGCCGTTTGGGGGGCTTTTGCTGCTGGTATGGTTTTGCTTCTTGACGATGGAGTTGGAGATGCTGATGTGTCTGTCCAGACCGAAAGGCACGAATTGCTGGCGGAGAGGTCGCTCGTCTGCCGGTGACATCTGAAGATCCGAATGCCCCAGCCTCGATGGGATCCAGGGAAGCGTATGCATGGTTCTCGAAGTGGGATGGCAAATGCTCGTGGGTCAATGATCTGACGGTGCGAAGGTAAGTCCCAATTCATTGAATATTCCCAACTTCTTGCTGACCAGATCGTAGCTCCTGGACTGGCGC
The DNA here is from genome assembly GCA_002786025.1 of Zasmidium citrigriseum. Taxonomy (NCBI): domain Eukaryota; kingdom Fungi; phylum Ascomycota; class Dothideomycetes; order Mycosphaerellales; family Mycosphaerellaceae; genus Zasmidium; species Zasmidium citrigriseum. The sequence goes on along the minus strand of NHNW01000045.1, from coordinate 166,574 downwards.
TTACATGGAGCCTACTGGCGTCATCCAGTACATCAGCCCCCGACCGTTGCTCATGTTCGCGCCAGAATTGGACGTTGCAGCACCGGTGGAGCTGATGCTCGATGCTTTCTCGAAAGCCAAGGATCCCAAACGACTGGAAGTGCTCCCTAGGGCCGGCCACTTTGATCTTTTCGACGGCCCGATGTTTGAGAGGATGATGAAGGTGACCGTCGAGTTCCTGGGCGAGAAGCTGTTGTCCTAGAATATAACAATGAATCTGCGATATGTCAGTAGAGCTCCAGCTCGCAACTTTACCCCATGTGAAACGATTTGAGTAGACATATCAAAATCTTTGCCATTCCCACTGCGCCGTCCGGTGTTGTAGAAGCTTCCCGGATGCTGACCACAGTTTACATCTTCCTAGAAACCTTTTCTAGTCTTGTTGGACCTTCGGCCCACGTCTTCACGCTCTCTCATGCGTCCTCTTCAACTTCATGACACTGTCTTCCCCTGCCTCTCCGCCTCCAACTCCCTCTCCGCATTCTGATAATACTTGGCCGTATCCACGCCATGCTGATTATGGTTCACAAAGTTAAACCACGGCATGACATGAATAAACACCCCGCTATATCTGCTCTGCCTCGCCGCCGCACCCTGCATATACTCCGTCAACCTCGTCTTGCCGTACAGCGGCTCGCCCCTCTTGACGCGGTCGGTCATCTCGCGCATGTCCATGTCGATTTCGCGGCGGTTCTCGGTGAAGCCGTAGAAGCGGTTGACGGAGCGCGAGTAGAAGTACAGGAAGCCGGCGGTGATGGAGAGGGCGCCGGAGAGGCGCATGATGCTGGCGAAGCCGCCTTTGCCTACTTCGGAGGGAGAGACTCGCTCCCACCAGAGCATCAGGGCGGGGCCAGCGGCGGCGAGCGCGGTGCCGTGGAGGTAGTCGCTGGGGCGGGCGTAGCGCATGACGCGGGAGAAGTGAGGGTCCGAGTCGATTAGCTAGATCTCAATCAATATTGAACCTTAGATGTGTATGCCGAGAGTGAGTGGTACTGGGTAGTCGGTGTTGAGTCTCTTGCCAGGCACCGCAGGCAAGCCAGTGCGGCCCAATTCAGGTCCCTCACTGATGGAGACATTCTCCGGCGGTCGCTGTGTCTGCGTCTGGGACATGGTGGGCGATGTGGTGTCCCAATGGCTGGTGGCAGTCAAGGCAAGGTGAAGTGCAGTCGTTAGTAAAGGACGGCGTTGATTGGAGCTCTGCACGTGACGCGGAGGTGAAGCAATTCAAGCTAAATTTTGATTCAGGCCTCCGTAATTGTCGACGCCAGAAGTTTGATCGCAACAACTGCACGCGACTGACTTTCGAAGGCAGTTGGACTGGGGGAGGTTGCAGAGGAATCATGTCGCGCCCGAGCATCGAAGACCTGACTGGCGACCACGAAATTGCCCAAATCGCGCGCGATACCTGGCTCACTGCCACTCCCGCCTCTGTTTTACCTGCGACCGTCTCGAGGCTCTGGAAGCTGATTGAAGACGATCACTTTTCCGACTTCTCTCTGCTGCTGCTCGAGCAGTTGCAGGCTTTGGAGAGATACCTTTGGCCTGGTTATACCCAAGATGCGTCGAATCAGCATGTCTTACTCCTGGCATTCCTGGTCAATGTCAAGAGACAGGAACGACTTCCAATATGGCCTACCTTCGCCAACACCCCAGACGAATTTTCAGACTTCTTCAGAAGGATAGTCCATTTGAGCATCGATCAATCGCTCTCCGCGACGCTACGAACACATCTGCTCATTTTCATCGTCGGCGCATATCAGAGTCTGGATCATGGGATTGTGCGAAAAGAATGCGCCCCGTTGGTTTCGATTGGCATGTGGCATAATCTTCACAGTGAGGGTATCAGGGAGAAGCATCTGGCAAAGAGCACGCAACTACAGAAAGCATGGCGGGCTGCTGGAAAGAAGTTCGACAACGCAGACAATGCTGGGCAGGCAAGATTACGATTTGAGAGGAGTTGGCTACATACTCTCTTGTCGCAGTTCTTCGATAAGCTGTACGATGTGGATGCGACCGCGGACGCAAAGGCAGAGAACATGCTGTTCTGTGAGCGTTCCCTTGAGCTGCTCTCGGATCTGCAGAGTCAACTGCCTACAAGACGATACGTCAACACGCTGCTTCAGGATATGAATACTCTACCTGCCATTGCGCTTTCGCCCATGTACCAGGACGAACGGAGCATACGAGAGATGTATGGCCTGCTGTCTCACTACACGCTTTTCCCGCTTGATGACCAGACCGGACGGCAATTGAGCAGACAGGAGTATGAGGAGGCCCAGAATGCCGAGATCTCGAGATTGCAGAAAGCTGCAATGAAGCAGCAACCCGACAAGCTCAAGATTCTGTACTTGACGAATTTTGGTGCACTCTCGCAACGACAGGAACTGGAGGGACATCTCGAGGGTCTCACGGATGCTGAGCTGCTTGCACTGTGTCAGGAGATTGGCTTAAGGACGTCCGAATACCCGGAGAAGTCGCTTCTTGTGCGGGATCGCGCATTCTTGACCGAGTGCTTGGTGTTCACGGTTGAGAAGAAGACTTTCTATACCGAGCAACTCAGGCCACTCCGCGTACTGCCGATCGATGAGGTCCTTTACGACCAATCAATGTTGGCAACGGATGAGTTTGACTCGACCAGGCCACTTGCGATTCCCAAGCTCAATCTGCAGTATCTCACCGTTGGCGACTTTCTATGGCGATCGTTCGTGCTTTACCGACACGAGGCGTTCTACGAGATCAGGAAGCATCTTGAGGATACCATCAAGCGTCTGCAGCCACGGCGTGGCGGCGGAATGACTCGATTTGATGGCTTCTCACGAATGGCGATACCTATCTCCAAACCTGCGATAATTGAGACACAGCCCCCACGGGTCGGCGAGACAGTTCCTGCAGAGGTCAAGGTCGAGATTATACTGGATGTCAGCCGACTACAACCCGGGCTAAGAAGAGAGTGGGAGAGCTTGCGGCAAGACGACACTGTCTTCCTCCTGGCTTTGCACCCCGAAGACACATCAATGAAGCTCACCAATGGCAACGGCTACCATTCTCATGCTGAGAAAATCGGCCTAAAGGCCGTTCGAAGCGCCGATGTCATCAGTGTTCTTGATGAGAACGGACGAGTCTTGAGACACAACTACGAGGTGCAAGATCACGTCGACGGCATGGCCCGACCCAAGCAGCGGCGCCTATTGTTGAGGCTGGATGCTGCAGCATACAAAGCCGATAAGGAGCGGGCAGATGCTAACAAAGGTGACATCTACGACAGCATCAACCTTGTGATACGACGAAGGTCGCGAGAGAACAACTTTCGTCCAGTGCTGGAAAGCATCAAGCAGCTTGCTCTCTCTGATACTCCGATACCGACTTGGCTCCAGGAAGTCTTCCTAGGATTCGGCGATCCAGCTTCGGCATCGTACAAACGATTGCCAAACAAGTTGAAGTCTGTTGACTATCGAGACACTTTCTTGGATTGGCAGCATCTGATAGAGTCATTCCCTGGCAAGACGCTTGAGCCAGATCCAAAGTTTGACTCTATCTTTCCGCCACCATACGTGCTGGAGGCGATAGGTACACAGCCAGCACCTCCACCACCAAAGAGCGGCAAGAAGAGGAGACGAGATCAACCGGATGGCCCTGATCCTGCACCCGCAGCAGAGACATTCCGAGTATCGACTTACAAGCCCCCGAATACAGGGCCTTATCCTGCCGACGCACCCAAACTCAATACCGTTCGCTTCACACCTACGCAGGTCGAGTCCATCACCTCTGGAACTCAGCCTGGCTTGACTTTAGTCGTTGGACCACCTGGAACCGGCAAGACGGACGTTGCGACCCAAATCATCAACAACATCTATCATGACTTCCCGCAACAGCGAACGCTGCTGATCGCTCACTCGAATCAAGCTCTCAACCAACTCTTCCAGAAGATTGTAGCACTTGACATCGATGAGAGACATCTCTTGAGACTGGGCCATGGAGAAGAGGAATTGACGACGGAGGCAAGCTTCAGTAAAGCGGGTCGTGTCGAGTCGTTCCTTGAGCGCGGTGGTCACTATCTTGCGGAAGTGCAAAGACTCGCAAGCAGTATTGGAGCGCCCGGTGCGCACGGCAACAGCTGCGAGACGGCCGAGTACTTTGATCAAGTCTATGTCCAGCCCAGATGGAAGCGCTTCTGGGAGGTTGCGAAGGCGGAGGAGATCAGTGTGGATGATCTTGTTGTGGCTTTCCCGTTCCACAGTTTCTTTGCCAATACTCCGGGACCACTATTCCCCGAGAACGCTTCGAAGGAGCAGATCATTGACGTTGTCCAGGGATGCGAGCGACACATGCGCCGGATCTTTGACGAGCTCGCCGACATTCGACCATTCGAAATCCTTCGCGCACAGAAGGACAAGTCAAACTACCTTCTCGTCAAGGAAGCTCGCATTGTGGCCATGACCTCCACTCATGCAGCCATTCGCAGACAAGAGATTGCCGCCCTTGGCTTCCACTACGACAACGTTGTGATGGAGGAAGCAGCGCAGATCACAGAAGTGGAGAACTTCATTCCCTTTGTGCTGCAGAATCCAAAGGTCGAAGACGGCAAAGCCCCGGAGAACCCTTTGCAGCGCATAGTCCTGGTTGGAGACCACTTGCAGAACTCGCCCGTAATTCAAGACAATGCTCTGAAGAGCTACGCGAATCTGGAACAGTCATTATTCCAGCGCCTCATCCGCCTCGGAGTCCCACACGTCGTCCTCGACGCCCAAGGCCGCAGCCGACCAAGTCTGGCGAATCTCTACAAATGGCGCTACCCATCTCTCCAGAATCTCCCCATCACCTCCTCAGCACCCGAATTCGTCACCGCCAACGCCGGCTTCCTCCACGACTACCAATTCATCGATGTCCCCGACTACAAAAAACAAGGCGAGACCGAGCCCAGTCCACACTTCATCCAAAATCTGGGCGAGGCAGAGTACGCCGTGGCGTTGTACCAGTACATGCGTTTACTAGGCTACCCAGCCGAGAGAATCACTATCCTCACCGCCTACGCCGGCCAGAGAGCCCTTATCAAAGACGTTCTCAACCACCGCTGCAAGAGCAATCGCCTTTTCGGTCTTCCCAACTGGGTCGGCACCATCGACAAATACCAGGGAGAGCAGAATGACTACATCATCCTCTCTCTCGTCCGCACGAAATCTCCCGGCTACCTCCGCGATCTCCGCCGTCTCACCGTCGCCTTAAGTCGAGCGCGTCTCGGGCTGTACGTCCTCGGCCGGAAGGAAGTTTTCGAGAGCTCTCTTGAACTGAGGGAAGCTTTCGCTCCGCTGTTTGAGCGCGGGACAAAACTCGAGCTCGTCACGGGCGAGATGTATCCCACGCAGAGGAGCATTGAGGACGAGGTCAAGACGAGCAAGATCTCAGCTATGGAAGGTGTGGAGCATTTGGGGCAGTATGTTTTTGAGATGACGAATGCGAAGGTTGCGGCGCTGAAGATGGGTAAGGAGGTCTTGCCGCCTGCTGCTAGTGGTTCCAAGGGACGGGTGGAGGACGATGATGAGGACGACGAAGAAGATAATGGTGATGGTGTTGCGGATGGAGACGAGGGCATGGAGGAGGATGAGGAGGTGTAAAGTAAAGTAGATGTGAGATACCCTTTTCGATATGAGAAGCAAGAAAAGTTCGATCTGTACAGTACTGCTGATCTACATTTGGTGTCTTGACTCTATTCCTTCCCCGCCGTCTTGGGACTCAACTCCTCCACAATATTATTCGCATCCTTCCACGCAAAACTCACATACTTCGTATGACTCCCCCTCGCCACCAATTCCTCTTTCTCATTCGTAAACGAAATACTCGTATACGCCAGGGTCTTCCCAACTGCAGCACACATCAGCCCTCACTCACCCAAATACAACCCTACCCAACCCCTCCACAACAGGAAGTATGGGACTTACATTTATCACACCTCACCTCCGCCCGAATCAAATCCCCCACTTTGCCTCCAGAATTCAAATACGTCACGTTTAGATCCGTGGAGACTCCTGTTGCGAAGAGGCCGCGAGAGGCGACGGCGAGGCTGCCGCCGAGGTCGACCATCGAGGCTATTGTGCCGCCGTGGAGGATTTGGAGGCGGTTCTGGGAGGGTGTGAGTAGGAGAGAAGATGAGGGGAGTTGGGTGGAGGGAAGGGGCAGGGGAAGGGGAAGGGGGAGGGGGTAATGACGGGACGTACGGTATGTTCCTTCTTGATATCGAGTTCGAAGTTTACGGTACCGGGGCGGGCGGCTGTGATTCGTAACTGTCGAGAAAGAGCCTCAGTCAGCATTTGCATTTGATGGATCTGATGGAGATGTCCCGCTATTTCAGTTTGTGTACAAGAAGAGAAGACATACCCCATCAAGTAACCTATCACCACCCAACATCAACATGTCAACAAACCACGTCCCATTTCAATCACAAATGCCATTGGTGTCGTGTACCTTGGTTCCAACCCCGAATTCGCCCGAAATGACTCCCATACCGATCGGACGAAAGGCAAGCACCTCGACGACATGGTGTTTCGACTCCAACGTCTATGGTTGTGAGATGGACGAATCGATGTGAAGAAGTGAAGTCGCAAAGCTTCGGCAACGGATCCCTGTTCGAGGCCCACTTTTCGACACGTGACGTCGATCCTCCCATTACGAGTCGGCGACCAGTACGAAGATGATAGTAAAGAATGTCATTTGAGCATACATCGAATTCAACGCAGAGCTGCCTCTTTGTAACACGTCGACATAGCAACCGCCGACAGCGTTGCGGTCTCTTCTTCGCCATGCATTGTACCTGGGTGCATCGACTCACGCAAGGCTTCTTGCCAATACACAACAAAAGTTTTCTCAATCGAATTTAACAATCCGCAATGTAGTAACTGTAAGCTGGGATACCTTCACCAGCGCTGTTCGTGATCACTCCGCATCCACCGATGATTCCGAAGACATTGATTAGATCCTCCTCATGGCAATCGCTTCCAGAGAACGCATATAAGCCACAGGTGGATGTGTCCTGCCCAGGGGGGAGTGGATTCACAGTGTATGACTCGGCTGGGACGGCGAGGCTTGAGCAGGGAACGTTGCCAGTGTCGAAGCTGGTCTTCCCGTAGCAAGTATAATCGCTGTATAAGATATAGGTCGCTTGAGCTGAGGCGTACGGCACTAGAACCGCTGCAATTTTGGCGAAGCTGAGCATTGTGGACAAGTCGCTTCTTGGAGTGCTTGTTCTAAATTGGTTAGCTAAGTCAATTACAAGTATGTTGCTCGTAAGGCGCGGAGAACTTACGTTGGGATGATACGATGAGCTGAATGGCCAAAACTTGCTATGTTGGTGCTATGGGATTGAGCACAGCTTTCTAGTAGAGACGGGGCACTTTATACCTCCTGTGCTAGCCGGAAAACAAAGGCTGGAGTAGTATAACTATGTCGCAGGAGGATAGATTCTACAGCTTACACACATTCACTATGTCTTGGTCATTGTCTTAGCACTGCATAGATGCAGTAGCCTTGTATTTAGGTTGATGACTCGCTCTCCAGATAGTTCTCCTCTGTTCAAGCATTGTGATCAACAGGGAAGGGTGCTTTCCTCGTCTGGAAGAAAAACCTTCGCATATCTATAACCTAACTCGGTGCGGCAGTGCTTCCGCCGACGACCTGAGGTAGGTATTAGGGTTAATAGCACACGCAAGCTTTAGTTGGAATTGGACAAATCTTATACATGAGAATCAAAAGCTAGAGATCCACTTGCTGCGCCCTACGACCCGTCGTCCATATCGTTCCATCATCCCTCGTTCCATCATCCCTCTTCTCTGGAATGACTTTTAGGGTTGGAGATAGCAAGCGTGACATCGTCGATGCGTATGCCTAGATTTCGCGGGGGAAGCAAGGAGGGTGTTTCGGTATTAGTAAAGGCGCCCACAAGAACTGGCACCCAGCAGATCCAGCACCGATCATCGTCGTAGTCTTCGTTCGACATCAGGTCCGCTAGCGGCCGAGGACCTCGAGTTGCAAATACCGCTACATCCTTGACGTGGGCCAGTCCTCGTCGATAAACCGCGCCTACCTTTTGTACGTCTGCCGGGTGATGCATCGGGTAACGACCGACCAAGACTTCCTGGCCCATTAGACAAGGGAGTCGACCATCTGGAGACCCTTTCGAAAACGCCAAGTGGATCTCGCCCTCCCTTAAGATTCCCTCGAGATCTGGAACGGCGAAGACAGACGTCGAGGATAAGACGTCGATCTCAAGCTTTTGCTCGACTGCTTTACACCAATCTTTGAGCCTTTCAACAATCAATTCAGAGAGATAGTCCAATGAGTGTGGGTCGAAGCCGCTTTTAGTCATCCGCACGATGCGATCTCATCTGCCGTTTGGCATGCATCCTGCAATAGAAGGTAGTCCAACATCTATTCAGCCGCGAGGCAGTTCATCGCCAAGCCATTGAAGTAGATGTATGGCGCTCCAAACGCTCTGTTGCAGAAGCTTGTAATCCCGTGCGAAATCTTCTCGAATGAGGCATGCAAACACCGCTGCTGTGACTCCTCCGTGGTGGAGAATAGGGATCAAAGAAACGCTGAGTTGGAATTTTGAGGGTGGCCTGGACCAGTCAAGGAGATCAAAAGTCGTGCGGGCTCATGCTCATGTCCGCAAAACTTTTCCTAGGAACGTGATATCTCAATCCATACGGGATCGACCTGGTCCCTTGCCACATCCCGTGAGACTACCCATAAGCCCTTTGCGTTGTCGATGCGACTCTGTAATCCCGATGATACGTCAAAGCTGTGGTGCACAGCAAATCATATTAGCCAGGCGGCCTCGAGAGAGATCGAGCACAGCCGTCGCTCATTACGGCTGCGTGAGATCCATATCGTGCTCGAGGATCCAACGCTTCCCAATAGACCGGCGACCCGATGCATCTGCCCGTGATGAAACACGTGGGACTTGTAGGTCCGAGAAAATCCTACTGATAAGCGGTTATATGCTTTGGAGCATTCTTCGGTTCGCGTCGCCGGGAATGAACCATTCGAACAATTCGTCCACATTACACTTTTCCAGAGGCACAGAGGAATACGGCGAAGGTTGATTGGTAATTTGTTCGCCCATCACGGAAAATAGCTTGGCCTCATACTGTGCAGTGGCGCATTTCCCAGCCTGAAAGCTCGCTTTCTCACGAAAAAACAGAAGTCTCCATATGCGGCCCGCGAGTCGATGGTCTTTGGAAAGCCATTGCTGAAGATAGGGCTTTTGCGCCTCCAGATCCGAGACCTCTCGATGTGCAGCGAGATGAACCGATGCATGCGAAATACTCTCCCGTCCCGGACCGACTTTCCTTCAGCGTCGACAGTGGGAGGATAGAGGTTGATAGAGTAATGATGGTCAACCTCAATGGCAGTAATCAGAGAGGACGATCAGGACGAAGTGAGGTCGCAAAGCTTCGGCAACGGATCCCTGTTTGGAGACCGACGTGACGTCGATCCTCCCTTTCGAAGGGAGGCACAATCACTCACCACTGGAAGGCACAGTGGACATGAATTTTTTTGAACATCATTTTCTCTCAAGCTACCAAAAAAACTCAGGAAGCTCCAGTATGTACATCACACACTCGAAAACTTTCCTCCACTCCACCAAAACCAACCGTGGAGTCCTGGAGAAGAAAAGAAGAAAAAAGCCAGAGGAAGATCAGAAGAAGCACCAACTCATCCCAATTCTCCCTCGCACCTTTTTCACATCTCCTCTCTCCACCATTCTCTCTTTTCCTCGTCTCTTCCTTTTGTATCAACACGCATTCTCTCCATTCCACATCCCCAGGCCGAAGTCCCAAGCGTCAAGTCAGTCGTCGAGGTCGAATCTAATCGTCCCGTCGTCCCTCCCATCAGCTCGGCAGTCGTCGCGTGGCCACATTAGCAGTCGTAAGTACCGCCCAAAAACCAGCCACACGACCACCTCTTCGTCCATCCAAACCAGGATAAGAAGAAGAAAGAAGGCAGAACGCAGCATCGAAGAAAGGCAGGTCGCATAAACACATCGCAGGCATCGCAAAAAGTATCCCATTTCTCCACAGCCGACGTAAAGGAAGTGCCGGCCGCGGATCTAGTCGCTCTTCTCTGATCCCATGTAAGAACGCCTTCGCCCATTTTTGGAAAAGCACACCCATTTGCTGTGAACGACTTTTGTAACACAAGAGTGGCAGAAGCAGAAAACACGCTCCGCACGTGTGGAAAATGCAAGCTCTATCCCATTTGTGAACGACCCGTTGATGCAGCAAAGATTAGAAGTCGTGGTAGTAGTAGTGAAACACAAGGCTCCGAAGTAGTCGGTTATCGCAGGGTCCGAGTAATGTTGTACAGCCGTAGAAGAATCGCAAAACTCTTGGGGTATCTCATGCGTTAGACTCGTCCTTCTCTGCCGCCAGCGGTGACTTTGACCGGTTCCGGGCAGCTGGCGGCGACGCTGCTTCGGAGGGGGTTTCTTCGGGTTGTTCGCCAGATGGGTCGAGCGATGCAAGCGCGCTGTGAGTTGTGTCAGCCATGTCATGGTGATGGAAGTTGAGGATCAATGCTTACCTGAATGCGTTCTGCTGCGTAGGCTCCTCCTTCTTGCCTTCAACCGGTGGTGTGTTGGTTCTCGTGGTGTTTCCAGAACCAGATGGACCGAGATTGCCAGCACCACGTCTGCTGCCAGTACGTGGACCCAGCGATGGGCCAAGACCGCCGCCTGGGCCGAGACTGCCAGTGGCACGCGAAGATGCACCACGCTGCTGCAGTCTCCGCAAGTCGTCCATGCCGACAGTGGTCTTGTTGTAGTCGACTGGTGGCGGCATACCACCAGAGAAGTTGCGGGCGTCGCCACGACCGGCAGGCATGCGACCGCCGCCTGGACCGCCACGCTGGCTTCGAGCACGCTCGGCCTCTTGCTTCGCGGCCGCTGCCTCTGCTTCAGCGTGGATCTGCTGGATGGTCTTGGGACCCTTGGCGTCGTCCTTGCTCTTCCAGCCAGCTTTCCGCAGATCGATCAAGTCCATGATCATGAATCTCGGTCGAGATGGGAGAGAATCGTTCTTGAGGATGGCCTGGTCGATCCGGTCGAAGTAGGTATCGATGAGGCCCTTGCCGTTGGGATCCTCCTCCATGGTGGCACCAACCGACTTGAGAAGGGTGGTCAAGTTCTCGACAGCAGCTTCATCTGGGTCGCCCTCGAAGTTGAGCAGACGCAGAACGCACTCGTGCATGATACGGAGCGTAAGCATGCGAAGCTTGTAGAGCTGGCCGATGAACTGAATGAGACCCAGACCACGACGCTTGGCGGCAGCGGCGACGTAGTACTCATCTGACAGCAATGCTGCCTCTTGAGTCTCACCCTCGGGCTTCTCTGGCAGATTGGCTTGCCAACCACGCTCGAACTCCTCTTGACAGCGGTTGAGCAGGTACTTGCGGAACAGAGCACCGCCAATGACTGGATTGCCCGACTTGTCCTTAATGGTTTCATCGCGGATATCCGTGCTCATGGTGGTCAGCATCTTGTGGCAGAACTGAGCGTACATGCCGGCCCAGTGAGCTTCATCGCAAGCCTTCTCGAAGGTGAGCTGGATGACCTGGCGGAGGGTGCGGCCATCGGTCTCGTTCTTGGACTGTGCGGCGATTTCAAGAATCTGGTCGGAGATCTTGTCGAATTTCTCGGGCGTCATCTTGTTGAGCGCGGCCTTGACCTTACGCTGCACCATGTCCGGCGCCATGTTGCCAGATGGATCTGGGCCGGCGTTCATCGGCTGACCGATGCTGCGGGCCGTCCAACCAGTCTGAGACTTCTCGAGCGGCGTGATCTCCATGTGCGCGGTGAGCGGCATCTTCGCAGCCATCTCTGCTTCTTCTCTCTTGCTCTTGGCGCGGTCGTCACGCTTGCTGGATCCCTTGCCGCCACGTGCACTTGGTTGGCGTGGTGAGCCAGGTCCGCCCATGTTGCCCATCATGAGGCCGCTGTTTGTTCGCGCCATACTAGCGCCGGGAGCGCCCATGCCGAGATTGCTTGGCGCGCGAGTCATGCCAGGAGCGCCGCGTGGTGGCATGCCCATCTGCGAGGCCATGAAGCGCTCTTGTGAGGTGGTGCCAGGAGGCAAGGTACGGTTGCCCATAGCACCGCCGAAGTTGCCCATTGCACCACCGAAGTTGGCCATGGGAGCTCCACCGGCACGAGAGTTCTGTCGAGGACCCATGCCAGATGGCGTGCGTGCAGAGCCAGGACGAGCAGAAGCGGGCTCATCGCTGGGGCCGAGAGTCTCCTTAACCTTCTGGTCCCAGTCGACTGAGGGCTTCTCCTTGAAGACCTTCTGGAACTGCAGCAAGAAGTCCTTGTCGTAGGCTCTACCCTTACGAGCACTTCCTTGGTTGAGGGCCGGGTTTGGTGACTTGACGCCTTCGGGGTACCGGGCCTCTTCCTGGACTTCGAGGAAGCGAGCAGACTTGAGGGCCTGCATACCAGGAGTGGGCTCTGCGCGCTCGACGGGCTTGTTCGTCTCCAGCTTGAGGTGAGCTGGCTTGGGCTTCTGAGCACCGGCTGCACGAGATGCCGCGGGAGCTGAGGTCTCTGCATCGGTGGCGGATTCGGCGGCAGTGCCTTCTGAGGTTGGGGTCTCAGTTCCGCTGGCAGGAGCAGAAGCACCGGGACCAAGGTTGGGCTTCTTGAGGGCAGCAAACATGTTCTTTGACTCCTCATCAGGCTCTCCCTTCTTCTCTGCGGCAGCCTCTGCCTCACGCTCACGCTCACGGGCTTCCTCTCGCGCTTCGGCTTCACGCTCCTGTCGCTTGAGTTCCTCGTCGGCTTTGGCAGCAGCTTCGGCCTCCTTCGCCTTGGCGGCTTCCTTCTCCTTTGCCTTCTTCTCCTGGTAGGCCTTCTCACGCTCTTCCTCTTCACGCTCCTTGGCCTCCATCTCAGCAATCTCGCGCTCGAGCTCTTCGTCCTCTCTCTTCTTCCGCTCCTCTTCAGTCTCTTCCTCGACGGCCTTCTTCTCGGTGGCAGCTGCTTCCTCGCCCTTCTTGTCAGCTGCAGCCTTTGCGGCCGCCTCTTCTGCCTCAGCAGCGGCTTTCTTGACTTCGGCAGCCTGTGCAGCATCTTCCTTCGGCTGTTCTTCCTTCTTCTCCGCTGGCGCCGCTGCAGCCGCCGCCGCTTCGGCCTCCTTCCGCCTGTTCTCTTCTGCCTGCTTTCTCACCTGCTCAGCAAATGCGTTCTTGGTCTCCTCGGAAGACTTGGTGCTCTTGCTCTCAGTGCGGTTGTGCTGGCTGCTTGGGACTCGAGGCGGTGGAGTTGGTGCATTGGGAGTCGAGACGATGACCGGACCTTGCGATTGGGCCTGCGAGCTGGACGCGGAAGAAGGCTTAGTGAAGTTGACGGCGTTACCCTGAGCGTCAGTAATCTTGATCGCGTTACTCTTTCGTGCGGGCTTGACGAAGCTGCTTGAGGCTGCTGATGGCGCTTGCTGGCTGCTGAGGGGCGTCTGTGAGGGTGCCGGGGCGTTCTGTGCGGGAGTCTGAGGATGACCGAGGCTCGAGGGTGGGCGTTCAGATGCCTGCGAAGATGAGCGAACCATGCCAGCAGGCGTGCCTGGTGGATGGAAAGGAGCTTGCATGCCCGGGCCAGGTGGGCCTTGGAACGGGCTTGGGTATTGCTGCGGACGTGGGCTCGGTGGCGGCTGGGCGCCGTAGCCCGGGTAGAAGTACGGTTGGTAGTAGCCAGCGTTGGGGTCGAACTGCGGCATAGTGTACATTCCCTGTTGCAATCGCGTGTTGGTTAGAATATGATCAGAGTTATCAATACTAATTTGCAAACAAGGGGGAGGCTTCTCGGCCAAGACCGCTGCCTCCTCGTCGAGAGGGCTGTCCCTTCTGTCGCTGGAAGAGCTGACATGCCGGACAGTGCTTGACGAGTCGGACCGCGGCTTGCGGAGAGCAGAAGAAAGGGGATGATTTACTTGTTGTCCGGGACCAAGGTGCTGTGGGTAGGGGTAATGCATCTGAGGATTTCCGCCCATGTGTCCTGGGTGCATGTGTGGTTGTGCGGGCATGGGAGCAGGGCTTGCGCGCTGCGCTCCTCGCTGGAAGGGCGAGCCAGGTGGACCGCCTTGCGGGTTGAACTGAGGTGGTATGGTGCCACGGCCTTGTCCGCCAGTCATGGGGCGGTAGGCAGGTCCTGGAGAGCCCATGAATGGAGGTTGTGCGCCAGCAAAGCCTCGGCCTCGACCACTGCCTTGCTGTGCGAATGGTGGGCGGCCCATGTTGACGCCGGGGTTGCTGATTTCAGACTGCATGGACTGCGACGAAGGTCGGCGCTCGTGCATCGGAAGAGCTCCCATATTAGGTTGAGGGACTTGGCCGCGCATCTTAAAAATGTGGTCAGCGAAATTCGAGAATTTTAAAGTTCGTGGCCAATCACTTACCATGTCGGTGTCAGCAGGAAGAGAACCAAAGGCAAGGCCGTTATTCTGGCCAGATATTGATGGCGGGCGGCCTCCGCTTGCCGCAGGCTGTGGAATTGGCGATGGTGAATGCGCTGGCGAGGTCACACGCGGGTCCTGCTGACGAGGAGCCGGCAGTGAAGCATTCTGCTGCTGAAATGGCGGGTTGCCGCCCTGAGGCTCGGCGCCAGCAGCGCTCATTGAGCCGAAGTTGATGGCAGGTCTGTTGCCGCCATTCTGAACCGGGCCGCCGTTGGGGTAGCTGCCGGATGCGCCTGAGGCGTTGATGACAACTGACGGCTTGCGGCCGTGGTCGTGACCGTTCATGTTGTTGGTGGGCTGAGAGCCTCCTTGCGCCGTAGCACCGTTCATCTGAGCATCTGAAGCGGTCTTTGCATGCTGGGCGGGCGCGGAGGCTCCAGCCGAAGTAGGTGGAGTCGCCGTCTTGGTAGCGGTTGCGTACGACCTCACAGGATGCTGTGCCGGCACAGCTCCTGAGTTCGGCGAAGTCGTACCGGAGGCAGAGAGCGAAGGCGTGCTGGCGTGTTGCGGCGGAGGTGCGGCGGCGGAGACTGCGCTGGTCATATGCGAGACGGGCGGCAGAGTCGTGTGAGGAGGCGTGTGGGGGTCGAGTCGCGCGGTAGCGATGGAATTAGACACGTCGAGGGCGCGCCGGGTGTATTAGTGCTCGAGGTGGAGCGGAGAGGGATGGCGCTGGACGCGGCGGAGACTGGAGGTCGCCGGCGAGGTCGTCACAGGGTGGAGCGGGCGTCGGGTGCTGCAGCGACGCACGACGTGGGTGGTGAGGCGTGCCGTGGGCGAGTTTCTGCGGGGAGCAAGAAACCGTCGGCGGAGCGGTGGCGGAGGTGCTGTCTCGGAGGGGACAGACACGGCGCGAAGACGGGGTTGGTCGTCTTCCTCGTGATGGAGGTTGCGTGAAGAGAGAAGGAGCGAGCGTCGTTGAAAAAGTTATTAGGAGGGAAGCGAAAACAGGGGCCTGTGCTGAGCGCAGGCTTGGCGAGGCGAGGCCGGGCAACTGTTCAAGACATCCGCTCGAGTCTCGTCAATTCACCATCAAATGATTATTTAATCGTTCTTCAGTGCTGTCACAGGCTATACGTCTGATGGATGCTGGCCGTTTACATCTGCACAGCTTCCCTTTCACTGTTGTGCCGTCCGGGCCCCGTTTGCACACACAACAATCGCTGCACGGCCGGACGATGACACGCATCCTTGCTTGACCACAATGCTTTCTCTCCCTCTATTTCCGGCTCTCCCTCTGCACCACCCGCTGCGCTGAGAGCAGCATCTTCCGCGCTCGCCGTCGCACAGCAGCCTCACTGCCCGGCGATGCGTTTTCTTTGTGACCCAGGCAACAATCATAACAGCCGCGCCCACGCCTTGCTCCTCCTCACGACTCCCACTCTCATCCACTCGTATCTCCGGATCGCCGAAGCAAGATCACCAATCCTTCACGCGAACCGCTACAGAGGTACATGTGACGTTGAAGACTGCCTCCATCCCTTTTCAGCAGTATGACTGCTGGCCAGCACACTGGACGAGATGTGACTCTTTGAAGGACAGTCAAACGCTGCCTCATCTCACTATCCACTCCTCGAATCGCCTAATGAGGAGTTCGCGCACATGCAAAAGGGCCATGACTCAAAACTCTGACACGCCTTAGGAGCGGCTTGCTGCAGTTTCGTGCATATCGATGACGGCTTGCTTCGTTGGCGATTGGACGTGGGATGGACACCTGCAGCGATGCGCCACTCTTCAGTCGCAACGCCTTCGCCACGCCAACGGAGCCTCCTATTCAATCAGTACATTTCGCCTTCGTCGACGAGACACAGTCCGCAGCAAGTATCAATCTTTTGCGCAGAGATTGGGCATCGTCAACGTAGGCACCGCCACGCCAAGCAACCGCTCTCACCGGAAGATCAGAAGCAAAGTTCGCCTCGCAAACTTCGTTAACCGATTCCGTCCACCCACGGCCAACAGCAGCCCGCTGCCGACGGTACCATACTGTTGGTGTAGCGACATCAAACAGCGACATTCTTCCCCTTTTTCTTGATCATGCACACTGCAGGAGAAGGAAAGAATTCCAACCTCTCACAGCTCCAGCCCACCCATCCTGACGACCACAAAAATGTGAGACCGGCATCTCCAGGATCGCCTGCCGAAGTGGCTTCGGCCCGCCGGCTGCCCATCCCCAGGGATGCGCTAGAACAAAGCTTCGAGGCACGACCATGGTTCGACACGTGCTGGCGAGCCTCGTCATGCCGGCCACGTCGTTGCTGGTTGGACATCCGAGACAAATCGTGCAAGTAAGACCAGACTCGTACCTTGGTTCGATCGTTCGGGGCATTATTCCCCCTCTCTTAACGTCGCACAACGAAGAACGGTTGTGAGGCTGGCGGTTGGGCGTCGTTGACATGACATGGGAACTTGGATCGGCACGGTCATGATGCTGGCTCTGAAACCGGGCATGGAAAATTTGTGCCTGATGACCTGAGGTGTCAAGTTTCAGGGTGCTTGAAATGTGCGGGTGAGTGCAGTCTTTCATCTCGACAGATGACCTCTCACATGCTCTTCCCTAGTCCATCTGGCGCGCAGAATACCGCGTTGATGTGCAGACGTCTTGCGCGACGCAGACCACCCCAGATGCAAGGTAAGCACCATCAATTGAAGCCCTCACTTCGCCCTATACAACTGAATCAGCATGCTTGGCCTTCATTAGATATGACTCGTCGTCCACGGAGCAGAGTCCGATCAAGATTGGGCAATGAATAGAGCATCGTCGAAAAGACGTTATATGGCCGGCTGGCAAAGGTGCGTATTCGTCCCGACCTTCGCTTCGATGCGAGAAGTGCGACAATGTCATGTCCTCGCGACTTCCTCCCTCGATGCGTTCCTCTTTGCGTTTCGCTACTCTCATCTCGACCTTGAGCTTCTCGTATCTTCTCGTTTCCTGACGCCCAATCGATCGAACACGATGCTGGTTGGCGTTTCAAAGCTCACTGTCTCTCAGTCTCTGCAGTCGAGCACGAGTGCGCTTCGACAGCTCACAGCGAACTTCTGGAGGGACGTCAGAGCCTGACTTTCCAGGTTCCAAACTCGGATCGATGGGTCAATATGCCGAATGCAACAGCCGAGGGTCTTGGAGGTGAGAGACGTATCGTTATCGATCCCATATCGAATCGAGCGCGACTCGAAGCTGAAAGTCGTCCTCCATCGGCATGGACAGTGGACTAAAGTGCGGAGACGCGTACCTGGCAAGTACTTCTTGAGGGGACTGATGATGTTCAGGGCTTGCAAAGACGTCCAGGCTGAGTCTTCAAGACAGCGAAGGTCATGATTGAGAGCCATCCATCGCTAAACGAAGAGCTCGTCCTTCAACATCGAGCTCCTCATGCAGTTCACTGGCTCAGTCGTGAAGAGCCACCAGCGGACGACACTCGGTCTGTGATCCTTGGACACTTGGGCGGTTGAAGAACTTGGAGGCATCATGGCATGTCCCCTGCTCTTGAAGCTGGGTCAGACAACTCTTGTGTGCAAGACTTTGATCGGTCCCAATCAACCAATGAATAATGACGCGTCGAAGTTTTTGCTGTCTTCGCCTGGGTCAGTCAATACCGTCAGCTATTCGAAGATACTCACCACCAAAAGCCCCTTTCCTCTCCAAAGGACGAACTTGGCAACCTCGCCGCTGGCATGACCAAGCTCTTCATCAACGACGTGCCGTGACCGACGACAGACATCTTCTCCAAGTCGCGAGAACGATTCCATCCATGTACATGTCGACTTGGTCGACATCGCATCCACCTCAAGCACCATCGTCCCTCGCACTCGTACAGCCCAGTCCAGCGTGCTCTCCTTCCCCTTGCGTCCATCGCAAACACCACAACGAGAGAGAGCCCGCAATACCACCTTGTTCCCCATCCCAATTCCAATCCTTCACCGCTCCACCCTAGGGCTGTCTCTCTTCTCTTTGTCATGCCCTGCAACTGCCGTCATCAACCATACGGCTACGCGCGGGCCCGTCACCCCATATTACCGCCGTATTTCCCACACCCAAAATGAGGTCTCGAAGTTGTCGATCCCTTCCATCCGGCCCCAGACTTTGACAACGTGAGGTCGGGTATCAAAGCCGCCGGCCAAACCTTCCCACTTCCTCCCACCAACAGCCATCTTCAATTACCAGGCCGTCCTCGTGCTCGCAACTCTCCACCCCAGACTCCCAAAACTGAAAACCGCTCTTACCTGTTCAGGTCCACGCTTCCTCAGACTCGGTATCTCCTCCGAAAGAGAAAGGCCTATAGTGTGACGTTGATCCTCCCAACCTCTCCTTCATTCTTACTTGCTAAAGAAATTCTTTCGTCCGTAACTACCACATCCTCCCCGTGGCGCGGAGCGCGGAAATCCACTCTCCAGGAATCCCACCTACACCGTCGCCTCGTTGAAACTTTTACAGCCTTACCTCACCTCCCCATTCCATCCGCGGACGAGTGCAACACCCTCCTACAAGCGCCCATCCATCTTCACATGCAACATCCACAACCCCTCGTGGACAAACCATCGCGCCCTGCTAAATTTTTAGCAACATGATCCACACGTCTAGAACTTCGAAATCTGCAAACTTGTCCGCAACGCTTGTTCATCGGCCCCCGGTCCTACTTCGCCGCAACCGAACCCATGCCGAAAATCCACCCCTTTGAGACGTCGGGCTCTGCACTGGTTGCCTGAGGAAGCGAAAGTGAAAATACTTGCCCTATTCTCCATTCTTTGCTCGTATCCGCCTGCAACACTTGTTTCAGGGGACCAAGTAGGTCGAGATAGGGCAAAATGAAGAGTGGACTGATGGTCAGGGAACGAGCGCGCAAGCAGTGAAGAAACATCTCGGGGAAAGGAACCCGTGCAGTCTTCGTCAGTCCATCCGAAGCTCTTTTGGAAAATAGAGGTTAAGTAATACTACTAAGGCATGCCCTCTCTTTCATCCCATATCCCACCAAAAATAAACACAACCCTCCTTTCCCCTGGACGACAGATGAGGATGAGTAAAGCCTTTGCTCTGATTCGTTGAGACACATCCAGACAAGGGGTTGGAAAAAGATCAAGAACGAAGTGGGTATCCAGCCGCGCGAAAAGGTAATTGCCGCTGTTCTTAGCAGCAGGCACCGAGAAGAAGCGAATCAAAGTCATCCTGGTAAAAGTCGATGTGAACATTTTCTGGATTCCTCAAGATCGAAGTGAAGTATGTAGTCGGCCCGAAGTTGTGAAGGAGAAATGGTCGAAGAAACTGTAGTGGCCTGGAAAATCTGTGTCTGTGCAGACGACGAGCGTTTTGAGGAGGAGAGCAGCCGAAAACGCTCCATCTCGTGGACGAAGTTGCCCAAAACGCCGGGTCCTCAAATGCATGGATGTCGCTTGTCGCTGCTTGTTCTCGACCGGCAGAATGCGGCCGCCGTCGTCTCATCAAGGTCGTCCCGAGACTGTTCTCACTCGGGACCTTCTATCTTTTAGAATCGAAGTGCGTGCGTGTTCGGCGTCGAATTCGTACGTCCGTAAACATCATGCTTGCTCATCTTCAGTACGACGGCGGCATCGGCATTCCGTGTGAGGGACTCTGGCTATCCGTCACTTGTTGGTGCATGTATGGCTGCGCAGCTCCAGGTACCGTTGAATAGCTGTCGTGCCCCTGATGCTGGACCTGCTCTTGCGCCTGATTTCGTGGTTGCTCGGTCACTTGATAGCCGCCGGGGAGATTCTGCGAAGGATATTGTGTCGTGTAGCCTGGGTACTGAGGGATCTGCGAACCGCTGAAACTGGAGCTCTCGTACTGAGTGTAGCTTGCGGGTGGAGGTCCTGGTCGTCTATAAGGCTCTGTGTCTGTCGAAGGTTGCACGCTACCTGCTGCTGTGGGTTGCTGGTGTTGCTCGCTCTGTTGATAACTGGGTGCGTGTGTATCTAGTCAATCGTCAGTCAATGCCCTTCACGCTACTGCCGACTCAGACTCACATGAGAATCCCAAACCGTAGGACGATGGCTCAGTCACACTCGTGTTGCTCGTATTTCTTTGAAGGAAAGGTCTTTGTTGGCCATATGTCGGGTGCTCTGAGAAGGACGAGGCGCGTTCGGTGTAATGCGCTGGTTGACTTGTCGATCCCAGAGATGAGTAGGAGAGGCTCGTGCGCAATGGAGATCCGGCAGCCTCACTCAGCGTTCTGGCAAATCTTTCGTGAAGCGGCAGTCTCGGTGCTTGCTGTTGAGGCATGTATCCGGCCTGCGCTGCTCCTGGAAGCCCTATTGGCGGTCTTCTTGACTGCTCGTAAGCGGCCTGTTGCTGTTGCAGCACGAATGGAGACATCCCGCTCGTCGCAGAGCCTGGTGATAGATGTTCTGAGGCCGATTGCGGCGGAGTGAATGCGAACGCTCCCAGCGCTGGGCTGACGCCCGATATGCTGGCGTACTGCTGCTGCGCACCATACTGCTCGTAGTCTGGAACTCGTCGCAATGTATCCAATGTCAGAGGTCGAATGCCACTGTTGTCTCCATACGGCGGGTATCCTCCTACGCCGGGTAACGGCGCACTCATGGGAGGGGGTTGGGCACCAAAGGGTGAGTGGAGCGCTTGCGTCGTGTCGAAGTGCTCAGGCAGAGCCCTCGATCTCATCATCCGTTCTCGATCATCAGTCGTCAGTCTTTTCAACTTCGCTCGTCTGTCAATGGCGTTAGCCTTCTGTGCCTCGACGCCAACCGAGACAACGTACCGGTTCTGGAACCAGACCTGAACCTGGCGCGCACTGAGCCCAGGGATCTCTCGTGCCAGCCGCTCTCTATGGGCAGCATCCGGATGCGCCTGACGAGCGAATTCACTCATTAGGAAACGTGTTTGGTTGTGCGTAAGTCTAAGACAAGTTAGCGCTGCTGCCCAACCGGCGTCCGCTGGCGGTATGGCAAACCTAAATCGCTTCATCTTTCTTTTCGCTGCTCGCAATTCAGCTGCTGTCATGGGCACCTTCTCAGCCTCCTCGTCTTGATCTTCACCGCCGAGATCAATGACATCGTCATCGTCGTGCTGCTCCTTCCCGTGCGCACTCTCTGACCGCGGAGTCAGTCGATCCGTTGGGCTCGACGCCGACGAGACGGCGCCTGTCGTGGGCTGTGAGTCGGCCGTGCGGACTGGTTGATGGCCTTGGGGAATCATTCGTCCGTGAAAGCCCTCGGGGTTGGGATGATTCGACTCGTCGTGGGCGCCTTGGTAGCCCAGTTGACTTGACTGTCCGAGGACGTAAGGGGAGCTCTTATATGATCGAAGGGGATGCCGTGGTTGATCGTATGGATGGTCCCGGCCGTCGTCATGAGCGCTCATCTGGCCATGCTGTATCGAGCCTCTCGGATGGTACTGTGTCGAGTGCGGCGCATACTGGCTGTAGTAGTCGTTTGTCTTTGCCGCGGTGTCCGACATACGCGGAGAATTTGGCGGAGACAATAACACCGTGAAGCGTTCGTGAACCATTTGACCTCTGGTGACCAGTTCGAGGCGCTGTAGAAAGCTC
Source organism: Zasmidium citrigriseum (assembly GCA_002786025.1). Classification (NCBI taxonomy): domain Eukaryota; kingdom Fungi; phylum Ascomycota; class Dothideomycetes; order Mycosphaerellales; family Mycosphaerellaceae; genus Zasmidium; species Zasmidium citrigriseum. Next base: position 144,520 of record NHNW01000045.1, on the reverse strand, counting down.
GCAATCAGTTATAGCCCTGCAGAGAGGGGAAATTCGACGAACCGTGGGTAGTGCAAGCGCCCGGCGAGATGTCAAGTGTCGTCCTTAGTCGGTCGACATCCAATAACGTATCGTTTGCGTAGTCCCTCGAATAGGACCGTTCGGCCAAAACGTTTAGCCAGTAAAGACCAGGATTAGATCAGAGTTCAAACAGCCGTCACGAGGGTAGGCCAGGGCATCGATCGTGGTCGAAATCGCAGGCTTTTTGCAACGCCGTCTTTTGGAAGGGTTCTTTCGAGAGGCTCAAAATGATGATGAGCTATGAGTGGTCAATTGATACTGAAGGTAGAGGTCGCAACACAGCTCCCAGGAAGGAACGTGCTGTAGGATGTCAAGGAGTGAACGGGCCGGTCGCCTTTTCCGTGGGATATGAACGCCTTGTGGACGCACAAATCTTCCGAGTCGATAGCCAAGGGAAAGCGAAGGGCCGTCGCGGTGACTTGTGTCGATAGGCGCCAGTCTCCCACGTCCGTACGGACGGCTTGCCTGCCAGAAGTGAAGGTCTTGGAGCGAGGGTGGAACCAATGGTCGGTTCTCGAGGCTCGAGACGACCGCGCAGCAGGGTTGGAGAGCTGGGCTGCGAGCAGCGTGTTTGGCCGGCCGCGAGGACCTTGCAATAATGGATGGACCTCCACCAGCGGCTCTCGAAGGGTGCAATGCTATCGAATGCAATCGAGCCAGAGCCTCTGTGTCGGATTCTGCTTGAAGCAAATAGATGGCAGATTGATTGCGCTGTGATTAGTTGTAAAGGATGGGCGGAACCTGCCAGCTTGTGGCACGTTCCTTAATCTTGAAGGCCAGAGACGGTGTGTTGGTGTGCATGCAAGTCTCATGGCCCCGAAGCAGCAGGTGGTTGACGAATTGCAGGCGAGCGCGGGCGTTAGAGGGAGTCGGGAGGCACCGATGCGGCGGGTAGCGAACCGAACAAGTAGGCTCTACCGTAAACGAAGAAATGTCCGCCATTGTTCCCGAGAAGATCCTAGACTGCTGAAGCGATCTCGAAGGAGTCGACTGCACAGGGCGGGTCAGTACCCCTCCCACAAGGCTAGACAGCAGTTTGACTCCGACGGGGCCGGGTGGACACCCATGGCCGGGTACCCTGTCACAACGCACGCTCACTTCATGTGGTTGGCTGCGAGATAGCCGTTGAAGCCCGGTTGTGCTAGTAGGGGTGTGTGGATGAGCTCTGGCATGGGGCCTTCTGCGGGGACTAGTCGCCCGTGGACCGCCTGTGTACCTGTGGCATTCCTCCTGCAGAGCGTAGCTTCTGCACCTGAGAAACACAGGGCATCTCTGCTGCTGCCGGCGGCTCTTTAGGCTGTGCTTGGCCGGCACAAGACGTCCATCGTGCCTCCTCTTCTACGGGCCGGTGCGATAGTGGATGGGGTCACGAGCGCTGCCACCAACAGTTCTGTAGTGCTTCTTCTCCGAGGACGCCTCTGGCTGTGCATGTGCCCGCGAGAAGATGATGCAGTTGCTGCTGTCGACGGCCAAGGCAGACGCCTGCCGCGTTTGCCCTAACCCACGGCGTTTGCACATCCACGACCCACTGGACGGCATGTGAAGCAGCCCCCCAGCAGTTACGCAGGTTTCGGAGCATTTATCCATCGATCTCAAATGAGTCCAGATCGGGAGGCAGCCAGTACGGTCCGAGCCGGCTCATCATTGGTGCTAGTATAATAGATTGAAGAGATGAAGGTTCAAAAACAAGGCGACGACTGACGACACCGGGGGACGTTGCGCAGACAGCTAGGACCGGAAACTTGCAGTTGCCGGATTTGGGGTACCAGGCGTGGGCATTTGGTCGAGAGTTTGGCGGTGGTCATCCTGATCCTGCAGAGATGCGCGGGCGTATTCTGCTGCCCTGGACAGCATTTCCGCGAGCGTTGGGGCACGTGAGCGATAGCAGGGCACTCAATCTACCATTGTTCGTGCGAGCAAGTCGTGACGGCCTGACGGGCTCTTCACGTGAAGCCGAACCACGGCGACAAGACGGCCATCCTGGACTGGTTCACTGCACATGGCGACCGCGTGTAGCAGACAGGAGCACGACTTTGGTGGTGATGCAGCGGAGGACGACTTCAGACGTCTATCGTTTGACCAGCTCGCTTGGGGACGGGCCAGCGCTTCCAGACTCCATCGATGCGTCTGCTCGCGCCTGATCGGGACATCTGGCAGCGCTTGGCGGGCAGCAATCTCTCGCTCGATGACGCTGAGACGGAAATTTGAGGTGTATCGGACGCGCAGGTGGTGGTTTGATGGCCGGCAGGGATGCGCTCGCTTGGCCGATGAAACATGGCCACTGGCGCTGGTGAGCTAGCGGCAGTACTGCTGCAATATCGCATCGCAGTGCCGGGCGCTGGAGATGCTGGCGGTGGGAGGGCGCTGGCGGCGGAGAGGGATGGCGTCAAAGCAGGAGCGTCGAAAGTTTGACTTCGCTGGTGCCATCGCGCAAGCAGGCCGGGATGCGCGAACCTTGGATCGCGCACAGACGCTCAAGCTTTGCCATCCCTGCGCGCGACAACCAGCACGCAAGCGACCTTCAATCAATCATCAATGTATTAAACAATGTCCGCCGCCAGGTCCTGCGCTCGCCGCACCTCGTACACTGCTCATGCGGTGCGAAGCCGCCGTGCTGTGCGACCTGTCTGCTCCTGCCTCACGTTCTGGAAGTGCTCTGTTCCTGCTGTGCTGTGTCTAAGCGAGGCTCGACGATCGCTCCTGCACGACACAGGTCAACCAGAAGGCTATCCGGGCGCTAAGGCAACCGTCGCAGAAGGCGCACCCTCTAACCGACCTGGCGACCACTCCACGACCGCTCTGACAGCCTGCCCGTCCTCCCCATCCTCCAGTCTGCGACTATTTGGAAAGGCCTGCGCTCCGCGCGCCTGTGCCGCCAGCCATTGGGCCACAGCCGCCGCCCAGTGCCAGCATGCACTCGCCCGTGGCATCCTGGAGAGCACATGGCTTTGTCTTTGCACATCCAAGAGATCACCACTCACCCTTCGTCTGGAGTCGCCTTGCTCATGGATAATCCCCTCAAAGCGGCAGTGATCGAGCGACTGTCAGTCCATCCTGGATCGTCCACGCGGCGACCCTGTCAGCAGCATTTCCATCACGCGCGCATCATGTCCGTGGACTACGACCGTTGACAAATGCCCAAACCACCAAGTCATGAGCTGATGCACGGCGACACTTGCGATTGCTACGATTGGAAATGCCTCGACGCAGCATCATCATCACCTTCTCGCCGACTGAATTGCCGCATCTCCCAAGCGAAGTGCTCTACGAAAAGTCCAACACTGTGGGGGCATCACGACTCGGCTCGCGAGCCTAAATCACTTCAATAGCGTCACGACCGCCTTTCGACCACGGTTGTGGCTATCGATTTCTACTGCCCTGAAAAAGCAACTCGCACGTTGTTGCTGGCGATCTGTTGCAAAGCTTGGATCAACAACCACCCCACGAAGAAGGAGCGATTTGTGGAGCACCACCAGCAGCAACACGAAGGAGCGATCCACGCTCTCACATGATGATGCGATTCCTACCACATTCTTTGGCTCCAATTCGACGCCCTATTCCTCTTCGCGGCATCCCATCTTGCCTCGAAAGGAACATTGCCGTTGCTATCTCCTAGCTTGCTCACGGCTCCCGACGCCGCCGGAGCTGTCAACCCGGTTTCTCGGGGTTGGTGGTTTCTTTAAGCTTATGCTTATTACCTTGCATCCACACCTTGAACCCTGACCAGTGACCACCCCAGGGCCAAGCGTTCGATTTGAGTTGCAACCTTCGAGACTTCACTCATCTGCAGACTCCATTTGCCCAAACGACGAGTCGGTCAGCAGCATACTAACGCGTTCGCCTCACTAATTCTTTGCCAGATTACCGCATTTGGTATCTGCTCCGAGAGAGTTTGGTCACCGTCACTAACATCATAGGCACTGCACACTTGACGTCTCTGTCTTCCTCTGACCCAGACTTTCTCGTCGCTATTGTTTTCAACTGCTACAACGATCGACATTGCCTCATGAACGGCACTTCTGATGGAGACAGTACCGCTTCCGATTCTACCGCTTCCGACCCGAAGGAGCAAAACCTGTTTGGTCTTGCGATGCCTTGTTCTGCGTTGGACGACTCGCACGTACTGTACATGTACGCTATGTCCCTTACTGACACTGCCTGCACCCCTGCGTCAAGTTCTATCTATGTCGACTGCAACGACGCCCCTATGCAGCACACTCTGCTATGCAATAGGACTCAAAATGCGGCAATCATGCAAGTGAGATGAAAAAAGACTTTCCCACCCCACAAACAACCAGGCACTCGATTCGACGGACCCAACTTCGAACGCACTGACTCTCATCGCACTTCTCGCTTCTGCATTTGACAGGTCCCAATAACACGGGCACAACGGCTGCCCGCTGCACACTGCATCGGCTACTAGCACGGACGTCGGGCCGGATGACCCAAATTTACACCCCGTGGAAAGTCAGAAGCAAACTTACTCCGACTTCAGCTTGTTGATGACTGCAGCTTGTATCGCATGCAGTGGCTGGCTGGGCGGGTCCAACACCAATGGCAAGTGAAAGATCTTCTGCAAAGCAATCTATTTCACTTCTCTGGATTTCTTCTTTCTTTCGTGATGAGCGCGCCCCGTCTTTCGCAACAACCTGGAACTGTAGATCACTGTGCCTCTGCGGCGTCTGGCAGAACTTTATCCTCCACTGCCTCCGGCAGTTGCGATGTCTCGATTGCCGGCGCACCATCTTCGTCTGCGGCCGTGACGGTCACATTCGCCGCAGTCGTCTCCTCTTCTCCAGTCGTCGTTCCATTCTCACCGCCAGCCTCATGATTCTGCTCCGACGATGACGGTCGCTGCTGTTGCTGCTCCTTGATCTTCTCCATCATCTCTTCCAAATCTCTGGTACTCTCCACCTTATCCAACATACTCAGATTCTCTGCGCGGGCTTGTCGGAGCGCCCGCCACTTGGCGTTCTCCATGGCGTTTTCCAGACTCGTCTTTTCCTCATCATCCATCGCCATTTCTAAATCCAGCTTGTCCGTCTGCACCGCTGCGGTTAGTTGCTCGATCGACGGTGCCGTGTAGCGGGAAGGATCTCTCAGGGCGTCCAGTCCACCGCCGCTGCCTTCGTCCAGAAAAGAGAGGTCCATGGCGTTGTTGGGCTTGTCCGGCACGCGACGTGGACGGGTCGCATCGCGCGCGCCTTTGCGTGCTTCGAGTTCTTGAGCTGTGCTGACGGGACCTCGGACGATTGATGGGCAGCTTTCGACTTTCCATCGTACCCAATTCTTGTCGCGGGCGAGCACGGTTTCGACCATGCGACAGTATTGTCTGCCTTCGTTGGTCAGGCCGAGATAGGAGGTTATGGTCGACCGAGTTGAGGTCGCCCACTTGGTGTCTTCTTCGCTGAGGGTGAAGGGGTAGAACATGGATCTGTTGGGAGTGGGCAGTTCGGATAAGCGCTTCTTGGCCTTTTCGGTCAGAGAGAGGAGGAAGTCGATGAGGATGAGGGCTTGGACCAGGATGTGTCGTTGGAAGGCCAGATCGCTTAGTTCGAGGTCGAAGAGGTCGCGGCTGGTGAGGTATTTTGGGTTGTAGTTGTCGGCGAGATGGTCGCTGTTGGTGCCATTGACGCCATTCTCGCCGTGCTTGCGTTTGGTGCCTCGTTTGCTCTCTTCGCCGGCTCTGGTTTGCACGACGGTTGGGGTCTTTTTGAACTTTGCGATGGTGCTGGCAAGGCCCTTCTTGAATGATGTGAAATTGCCGCCGTCGAAGAGTCTTGTTGGTTCGGAGAAGTCGTGTTGCAGTCTCCAGAAAATGGGGTAGAGCTCGCTACTTGAGAGGACCTCCTCTTCAGGGGTCTTCTTGGGTGGTGCCTTAATGGGCACGGCTTTGCTCCCTTGTTTGCCAGCAGGTGCTGGTTGAGGAGTCTCCTCCCTGGCAGGCGTCGCTTGCGACTTCGAGTCGACTTCCATCTGGTCTCCATCGCCTGATTCAGTGGAAGGCTCGGCCACATCGAACTTCGTCTGGTTTTCCGTGTGAAACTCGCCGCGAAGGTTGACAGAGCTCTTGTCGCCCAGTGGAAAGGTCTGAAAGAGGAAGAAGAATACACGACCACAGAAAATGGCATCTTCGGCTCGGCTGAGTCTCCTTAGAAGCTCGTTGCATGATCGCAAGAAGATCAAGTTCTTCTTATGAAAGTCCTTTTGCGCCAGTCTTTCTCGTCGGGAGTCCAGGTAGTCAAAGACTATGCGGCAGCCATCTGTGGTTTGGCTATCTAGCAGCTCTTCCAGAAGCCAGCACGAGAGCTCAGGAGTGCACTTTCCATGGTCGCTGCATAAGAGTACAATATCGAGCAGATTCCACACTTCCACGAAGGCCGGATCGTTGATGTCGTTCGAAGCGATGAGGGAATAGAATAGATCTCGTGATGCCGTTTCCACTGTCAAGTATCTGTAGGTCTGATCGTATTTCTCTTCGAAGTCGTCATGTAGTGCCGATACATCTGCGACAAGTTCTGTGGTTGGGAGCGGCGGTTCGACTGAGGCTTCCGGCTTCACGGTTCTGGCCTTCTCCAATAGAGCCTGCAATCGCGCAGTCACTCTCGCCACCGGTCCTAGCTCCGCGGCAGACGTGGCGGCCATAGCGAAAGTCGGAATGTCCAGTAGGTGGATGCCTTCAGTTCGCTCCCTCTCACCGCATTTCTTGTGCCAGTCCCGTCCAGATAGAAACAAGATCCAGTACAATGCGCCAATTCCTCTCGTGTCTGTGATTGTCTGCTGTCGAGGGCCCGATTGGATGGTGGTTGTCGGGATTGTGATGGTGGACTTGAGGCGATGTTTTCGAGATCCAAGACACAGGTCGATTTAAGCTTTGCGCTAGATTGCTTTAGATTTAGCGCGATTCCGGTGCGCGTCTTCCTTGACGCGTTTCCACTCGAATGCCAACTCCATCACAGAATCAGAATACCACAACAGCGACATGCCGTCAGCAACATCACCGAACCCTAGAGTGGGCTCTGCTCCGCCCGACGAGCTCGATCGACTCCTCGATTACGACAATGCCGTGGAAGATTTCCTCCGCGACATTCCCATGAACCAGAACGACCAGAACGATTCAGCACCTGCCGAGAGACCTGCAGTGGATGACGACCAAGAGGTGCAAGTGAAGAAGAAGAGGAGGCCAATACCCAAGCTTGACGAGAATCGGTACGCGATCAACTGTCTGGTAGAGATGTTCGATGCTGATGTGGGAGTACAGCTTGCTATCTGACCAGGGTATACCTCGACTTCGCAAGATCACGAAATCACGTCTGAAGTTCCGCGGCAAAGGACACGAGTTTGCGGATATATCGCGGCTTCTCAACGCATACCAGCTGTGGCTCGACGACCTATACCCGCGCGCAAAGTTCCGAGATGCCCTCGCGATGGTGGAGAAGGTCGGCCATAGCAAGCGAATGCAAGTCATGAGGAAGGCGTGGCTAGACGATACCAAGCCCGGCAGAAGAGGAGGTTCCCCCGATGTGGAGATGTCCGGAGCTCTAGGGAACGGAGATGAAGAGAATGGCGCAACCGATGGCGCTCAGCCATCTGCGGAGGAGATGTTTCAAGAAATGCTCCGAGACGAGCCTGGTCCACGGGATACTGCTCAGAAGAGCGGCGAGCATGATGCACCAGATGATGACGAGCTTGATGCACTATTGGCTGAGAACGGATCGAGCAACATGCCGCGAACCGAACAGCCACAACAGAAGCGAAGAGGGCCTTTTGACGAAGACGACGATGATGAGCCAAACGAGGATGAGCTCGACGCATTGATGGCGGAGTCTAATCAGCTCACAACAGCTGCCCAGACCACACGACCAGCTGGAGTTACGAGCACTAAAGAGCCGGATGATGATGATCTGGATGCACTCTTGGCTGAACAGCCTTCAGCAGCCCCAAAAAGCAACAACTCACTCGAAACCACTAGTGGCGCTCAGGCGGCAAGTAAAACTCATGATCAAGAAGACGACTTCGCGGCAGAAGAGGAGGTCATGGCGAGCATGGGCTGGTGATCAATTCCTCGTGGGAAACACGCGAGCCAGCCCGTCGACGATGAGGCAGCCTACCGGACTTCTTCCCGGGATGATATGCGTGTTACCGGGTACAGATCTCGCTCCATCCATGGCGCTGGTGCTATACCATCCATTTCGATATTTCATGCAGCATGGTGCGGCAGCTCCAACCAACACACCGCCAGAAGGTCATGAAGCCGCGTGCATAGTGGGTCCGGTCAGCTGTGGAGGCGTCCAGCATTTCCCTAGCATTGCAATATGAAGTACCAGTGTCAGATGGTACCTTTACCGTGGATGAGCATATCTCCCAAGCGGGCCTGCAGTGTGCATGACGTCTAGCAAGTTGGTGGCGTTTGCATTGTTGCACGACGTCGGACACGCGCAGTAGGCTGGGTACCTATGGATTCGACCTCATGCCTCCACGCGCGCTTCAGATGTCCCAGCCGCTGAAGACAGTCGTAACACAAAGGATCCGACAGACCGTCACACTCGACGTGGCGTTGCTGCCCAACAACTCAACGTTTGGGATTCTTGCCTTCTCGTCAACACCACGTGTTGCCGTGCCTCGCTGCCGGCCTCACGACCTCGTTGTCTCGGGTTCCATCCACATCCTCGATACGAGGTGGCTGATATCAGGATCCCGGCGCTTGGTCGTGGGCGCACACTCTGTGTTCCCATCTCATACAACGATCCAAGCTCGCGGGCGACATCACCTCAGCTCGTGGGCAAAAGCAACACCTTCACCGAGTTCGAGTCATTACGTCTCGACGATCACCACGGTGGAGCTGATCAGGCGATGCTGCAAGAGATGAAAGCATTATGCATCAACGTACATGGGCCGAATCGACGGTGTGCCTCATGACGAGACAGGGGAGCTGTTCAACTTCATCCAGCACCAGACCACGGCGTGGACATTCTGTGGTTTGCAATGGACGTCGAAGGAGCGGTATGCAACAGGCACGCAAGTGTTGGGCTGTCACGAACTTGACAAAGCGTCCCTCAACGTGACCTGGCTCAGGCCCGCGCACATTCACTCACCGCATCGCCTGAATGTCATGTGCAGGAAACGAGCAATGTGTCTCTGCTGCCGACAACATCATAGCCAATGCTGACACAGAAGACAGTGTTCAGGCAAGAGAAAGTCAGGATTGCCTATCATCGTTCTATACCACTACAACATGAGGCTCAGACAATGCTCCAAGCACGAAGACCGTCACCTCGACATCGTCACTCCGCCGCCCCAATCCTCATCCTCTCCCTCGAACTTGCCGGCTGCAAAAACTCCACCCGCTCCCCATTCTTATGCCACTTCCTCCTCCTCGGCCAATTCTCCTGCTTATGCAACAAACCCCCCTCCTGCCTCCTCTGCAACAACGCCCTCGCCAAATCCGTCAAAAACTCGACATGATTGAACTCCGCTTCCTTGGGAATCCACTTCTCCGCCCCAAACTCGGCGTACATATCCACGCAGAACCGCCTCGCGGGTGAGTCCCCTGGCGTACCATTATACAACGCCATAATCGCCGAATGGCTCGGGAACGTCCTCGTCCCGTCAGCTGCTACATCGTCTGTCTTCGCTGCCATGGCGTCGAGGACGTTGTCGCAAAACGCATCAGCTTGGATCTTCTCTCCGAAGCAGTACATTCGCGCAAGGAAGTCGTACTCGCCGTCGTCGATTGGTAGTTCTGGTGGGGAGACGGGTTTGGAGGCTATCTTTCGGAAGTAGAGCCAGTCGACGTAGGCTGCTACTACGTCGGGTTCATCGTACGGGAGTTCGATTATGCGGGAGCGACCTTCGCGCCATTTCTTGTCGAGGGCTGTGCGGAAGAAGGGGGAGTGCGAGAGTAGAATTGCTTCGTGGACGGCAAAGGTTGTTGGGGAGGTTGTTGGGCCGACTGAGAGGGTGATGGTGCGGGAGTCGATTATGCTGGAAGGCGGTGAGTGTTGTCTCCGCAGTTGTTGAGAGGCGTGTACTTACTTGTCTCGTCGAGTGATACGAAGTTCATCGTTGTCGTGCATCTTGACAAAGGCCTCGTCTTCTCACGCGATCAATACAAGCCACCAGCAGAGCTCGCAACACACATCTTTTATTCCAACCCACCCTTCAACACCGCCCGTCTGGCCCCACAGGGACCGGCAGCCTGGCCGAACCCATGACAGAAAACGCACCGGCGTCAACAAGCTCACCGAGGCGTCCTGCAAACTTCTTCCTCCTGCATCTCTTCTATGGACAAGTTTCGCAAGACTTCGGTACTGTCAACGGTGGAGGGAGAGTATATTTAGTAGTTTGCAGAAGGGTTAGGAGAGGTAGATGCTCGGGAGTTGATTGATTGGGTGAGAGGTTTGGTATAAGGAGAGACAAGCGGGATGGAGATCCAATCAGTTGGGAGCAAGCGCTTGCGCCACTTCACACGTGGAGGAGAGCTTAATTTTTGAGGAATGGTAGGTACCGATCTTTTTCTTGTGCGTGGCTGTTTTTGACGGTTGTTCGGGATGGGTTTGCTGACATTGAAGGTGAGCGTGTTGCTGGAATGGGTATTGCTGATGGAGGGAATGTCGGATTGAGATGAGCTTGGCTTATGAGGTTACTTGATTTGGTCAGTGGAAGAGCTCGATCTGGAGTTGTACAAGGATGGCCTTTTAAAAGAAGAAAGCCTTCTGCAAGGTGCATTGGCTGACGGGATTGACAGGCGTTCGATAGGTCAACGGCCGAGGGAAGCACGCCGAGTATGAATTGCAAAAGCCGACTGGCTGTTGGATCTGATCTTGTCTCAGTTGGACCATGTCTTCTTTCAGGTTCTCCCAAACGTACGAGGTTGCTGATCAGGTGTTCGCGGCAGTTCGCCTTGCCCTGCATTTCGATCATTGCCCAGCACTTTCACTCTTCTGAGTGCCCTGTGCCTTCATCCTGATCTCTGCCAAAATCCTATCTTCACACTTGCATGATTCGTCGGTCTCCTATGTCGCTGCAGACAACGATCTGACTTTCTGCCGAGAGAATGGGTATCAGTACATCTATCGGCTCAAACCCACGTATTCCTTTCATAGTAGATGCCGCGGAGGAACTTCCACTTCTGGGATGACAGGTGGTCATTAGATGCAGTGGTCTTGCGTTGCGACAGAAAGGCGCGAGCCAGATCAGCCAGGAAGGTGACATGATTGAGTGTATCGTCATGAGGGATCAGTTCGGCTGCCGCTCCTGGTGCATGTAGGAAAGCCTCCACGAGAAAAGCTCGAGCTGGTGAATCTTTCTCCGTGCCATCATAGAGCGTCTTGATGTTGTGGTCTGCTGGGTACCATATCCGACCCTTCTCGTCCTTCTCTTCGATCTTGGAGATCATCGCCCCCATCACGGCGTCGGAGCACGTCCAGTCTCCAAGCTTTTCGGCCAGCACATAGAACCTCGACAGAGTTGACCACTCAGCGGCGTGGTCTGCATCATCCATTCCAGAGATGTGCTTGTCCCGAAACTGGATTCTTCCGTCGTACAACCAGTCTACGTACAGGCGGAAGTCATCCGGGTCCTCGTTGGGGAGCGACAACTCCTTCAGCTCCCCTTTCTCTTTGGCTCTCAACAGATCGCAGTAAAGCTTGTAGCTATTCTGTGACAGGAGCCCCTCGTGGACGTTGAATGTCGTCAAGAAGTAGCCGACTTTGATCTTGACAATGTCGCCGTCGTACTTTGATCGGCGAGTGGGTCTAGGATCGAGCAAGGCCGAAGATGCTCGTCGCTTCCTCGAGAATGAGAACTGGGGTTCCGCCGGCGCCAGATCAGGCGCGCTGGGTTGAATGTCCGACGTCTCATCGACCTCTTTTTTGATGCGCCTGTCCTCGAGGCTCGATCGCTGCCGCTGCCGCAGACGAGGGTCCATCGGCGGCGATGGCGGCCTCTTCTTGATGGTCGCCGACGGCGCCCACATCTTGCGCGGGCAAGCTGGTGGTGGGATGAGGCGGGGCGAATGTTTGCTTGGGCGAAGTTCTGAAGGGAAGCACGAGAGTCTTCAAGCGGGCAAGCACAAACGCCAAAACCGCGCTAGTCCAAACCTTAACTCAACTTTCACATGTGAAAGGGCAGGTGCGACTTGGATCAAAAACAGATCTTCGCCAGCATGGCTGTTATATCTTCTCGCCGGGCCCATCGAAATAGCGACTGATCTTCTCTTGACCGAGACCTTTCCTCCCACGACGCTTGGACCAGCTTAGGGTTACTCGATTGCGACTTGGGGTAAGAAACTTGTGGGATATGGGCTTGATGGCAGCAATCTGGTGAGTACATCCACCGAAATCGGTTCCCGGACGTCCAAAACATCTGAGATATCTGTTATGGTAGTCAGCATTATGCTGGCGATGTTTTGATAGACATTGGGGATCCTCAGTGGTCAGGAGCAATGCAGGTTGCTGATTTCGTGCCTATCTTGCAGTACAAACAAAGTAATCAAGACAAGTCATATAAGTACCACCCCATCATCGTACCGAGATCGATTGAAAGACGAGTAACATCCAAACTGAGATTGACACTACTAGTATGGACGTGACTGTCGAAGATACTCGAGCATTGGATCTTGACGGAACGCAGGGTGCGGCCTTCGTCACGACCACGTGCCTTCACATGCCAATCACATGCTACTTATGACAGCGGAGAGTGTTCATCAGCGCTCGCGATGCTCCATGTGTATCCATGTGAAGCAAAACCGCTGTTCACAAGCCTCGCCGTATAAAAAGGTCATCGAATCTACGTCTCTCTGCCTCTTCTCAGCAACCGCATCTCCGCCACAACATCATCATCCAAGCTACTCGATCACCATCAAACATGCCAGACCAGCCTCCACCCGCGAAGAGAATGAGATACTCAGGCAAGATGCTCAAGATCAGGGTGGCCGGCTCCCTCTCTTCCGACAAATCGCCACACGTCTTCACCGTGCACGAGGATATCATCGAGGAGAAATCCGAATATCTCAAAGCCCTATTCGAGGGTAAGGTCGACCAGATCGAGATTCAAGATGCAGACGCCGAGACCATGGAGGCCTATCTCGAGTACCTCTATACCGGCACCATCTCTGTGCCCTCTCTCGCCGACAAGACGATCGACGAGGTCGCCGCTATCTATGTCAGTCTGATAAATCAGCTAATCTTCGGCGAGAAGATTCATGACAACGACTTCGGCCTCGCAGTGGCATCGCCCCTTAGAGAGAATTTCGACCAGCTGGACGAAGAGTTTTTCAGGGATGTGCAGCTCAAGACGACGCGACTGCTATACGAAGGCACGCAACCTCATTCACTCGCTCGTCGCTCTGTGGTGGGTATGGTCATGCGTTGTGGGGCTGACTGGTTGGACTCGAGCGTTCAAGAGTATCATCCTGAGTTCCTCCTCGACTTGTCCCGGGCTCTCATGCTCAAGAAAGGCGACGAAGACGAGGAAGACGGCGAAACGGAGCGTGATCAGGAAGGAGGCGAAGAGGAGCGTGATCGAGAAGGCGGTGATGATGAAGGCAGCAATCAGGGCCATGTTCCTCCCGAGCATGGCAACCAGAATACTGGTGAAGGAGGACACGAAGACGAGAATTGATCAACACGGCATCAAAATCTCCTGAAAGACCACTGCTCTCGGTGGCATCGTCTACGGTGAAAGGATGCTGCGACTTGGATCGAGGTACGGGGATCAGAACCGAGTGCAGGTGGCAAGGAGCGGTGCTGAAGGAGATGTATTAGAAGGTCGATCGACACGGCATCAAGGTCTGCCAAAGACCACGCCTTCCGATGCCATCGACGGCGATGAAAGAATCCTGCTTCTTGAATGGAACGCGGCGATTGATGGAGCCCAGGAAAGGCGCCTCATAGATACAGTGAGCTTGTTTGAAAGTTCATAGTCAAGTGCATTTGAAGTTTGTGTTCTTTAGTATCATCTTGCTGCCTTGGCTGTACACGCAGTTCACTTCATCTCCTCCCGGTCCACACACCATGCCGCTTAACAATCGCTCGCTATGCATGCTGGTCTCAATGTAGAGAACCTGCTTCTGGTCCCGTACTCCATTCGCTCAGGGTATATGCTCCAGCAATTGGAAGGCGGCGAGTTTCCATAATGATCACCCAACATCTCTCGCTATCATCGCCGCGACCTCCTTCCTGCATCGAGACCTGAACACCAATGATCTTCTCAAAGTGACTTCACGTCTTTTTGAACCACTCATACCGCCGGTCGTAGGCCGATATCCAGGGGACCGGTGTTCGCCGCCTGCATATCTCAAGCAGAAGATCGTCCTTGAATTCCGCTGGTGTAATCGAGATCAAATTGCGGACCGCCTTCATACTTCCCCGACATGACCATAGGTTGAGTATGAACATTCGCAACTGCGAGTCCTTGGCCGTGTTGGCGTAGATGAAAGAGATCGCGTCCTGTAAAGGGAAAATGCGATGTCCGTCCTTCATCTCGTCAAGGATTTGAGTGAATGTAGCGACCACTTCATTGCAGAAGCCATCGTCCTGGATCTTGTCGCCAAACACCCACGCTTTGGCCAACCACATGTACCTGGCCTGTATCTTGTCCGCCGAGTCTTCGAAGTTTGGCGGATTGATGTGGCAATAGTACAACCACCTCAGGTATCCAGCCACAATGGTCACTTCATCGTCGGGGAGGTCGATCTCTCGCGAGACGCTCTCCTTCCACTCCTTATCGAGTGCCGCACGGAAGAATGGCGAATACTTCTTGATCACGTCTTCGTGAGCGTAAAGCGTTTCGCCGGTTGGACCAACCTCGAGGGTCACGGGAGGGCTTGCGAACCTGCCATGATTAGCATTTCGAATATGCATGAACTTCGAGGGTATTTACTCTGTAGTAGGCTCTTGGTCGGGATCGCTCGCCATGATGAAGCTGGGTCGCAGGTGTGAACTTCGGTGATGTCGAGGGTGTAGGTTATGAGGAGTTTGGTGAAGGGAAAGGCTTCGGCGAGATGAGACTTGGCCAGCGTTTGCCTTAGGGTCTGTGCTCGGCACAAATGAGGCAGGAACGTGAATGGTGAAGTTGCTGGTCCCTTCCGATAGCTCTTCTAGTATACACTGTCCTTGCGACGGAGGCAACTCTGCCCATCGACACATTCAGCATCTGCTTTCACAATCCACCATCGTTCTGCCCACGTCACGCAGTCAACCGATGCCACCATCAAGTCCTGCTCTTCTTCCACCAATTCACCTTCCTTAACTCCACGGGCGCCGAAGTCGCAGAGGCTGATCTGACCCTACACATCTCCACCGCAAGATCCCGGAAAAAGTCAGGACACGACTCCGGCAAAAGCCACGTCGTATTCGCCCACTGCGCATAGATTTGCACCATGAACCGGCGGATAGGAGATCCAGTGACGGTACCCGCGTGGGCAATGACGACGGACGAAGGTCCCGGAAAGCTCCACCGTCCCTTATTCGTATCCATGCCGTCTATCATGGTCGACAGCGCGGCGTCGCAGAATCCGTCGTCGGTGATCTTCTCGCCGAAGCAGTAGAGGCGTGCCAGCATGTCGTAGTCTGTGTATCCATCGGTCAATCTGTCGACCGTGAGGGTGCCGGCGTATAGGTAGTCGACGTATGCGGTGACGGTGCCGACGAGGTCTGTAGGGAGTTCGATCTCGCGAAGGGTGCCTTGTTGCCACTTCTTGGTGAGGGCGGCTCTGAAGTATTCGGAGTTCTCCTGCAGGAGCGACTCGTGGACGTTGATCGGTTCAGCGTCGGGGCCGACAATGAGTGAGACGATGTTGCTGGCGTATCTGAGACTTTGTCAGTTGTTGCATTATCGTAGTGTAGGCGGGTGCCAGTACCGCTGCTTTTTGGTTGCCCGCCTGTTTTCCGCCATGTTTTGAATGTTTGTGATTGTGTTCATGAGGCGATGTGCATGTTGGATGATCGAAATGTGAAGGAGCAGCACGAAACATGAGCGAAGGAAGGAGTAAGTAGGAATGAGGAAGGAGGCAGTGAGGCTAAGGGAAGGAACTCGAGGGCCCGTGCGTCCGCCATAGACTTCATGTGCTCACATCGAAGACTCTTAGGTCTTGGAGCGAGGCGATAAACACCGAGTGCTTTCATCTATGCTCAATAAGTCCATTTCTGCGTCGCTGTGTGGACTCACCAGAACCCTCGTAGCCACGCTATGCATTGCAGTATAGTACACTTCCTTGCTACAGCCCATTCTTCCCCTTTTCTACTTCCACAGCTTGCTCAAACTCATCTCCTTGTCGTCATGCTTGTTGAGCACCTTCGCCGTGGCCAGGTCGAAGTCCTCCTGCGTCACATGCACTCTCCGCTCTCTCAGCGCGTACATGCCCGCCTCTGTGCACACACCCTTCAGCTCAGCTCCTGAACACCCGTTCATCTTCTCAGCGATCTTGGTCAAGTTGATGCCTCTCGTCAGGTTCATGCTTCGGGAATGGATGCGGAGAATGTCGGCTCGGGCTTCGGTGGTTGGCGGTGGGAACTCGATCTTGCGGTCGATGCGGCCGGGTCGAAGGAGTGCAGGGTCGAGAATGTCGAGACGATTGGTGGCCATGATGACCTTGATGTTCTTTGTCGGCTCGAAACCATCGAGCTGGTTGAGCAACTCCAGCATAGTTCGCTGCACCTCCGAATCACCACCCGAAGAACCCTCCACACGCGACGAACCGATAGAATCGATCTCGTCCATGAAGATGATTGACGGTGCGTGCTCTCTTGCCATGACGAACAGCTCTCTGACCATACGTGATCCCTCACCAATGTACTTCTGCACCAACTCCGAACCGGAAACACGAATGAACTTGCAGTCGGTGTGATGTGCTACAGCTCTGGCCAGCAATGTCTTTCCCGTTCCTGGAGGTCCATAGAGCAGAACTCCCTTGGGTTGAGCGATACCGAGTGACTCGAAGAGTTCGGGGTGTTTCAGGCCGAGCTCGATGACTTCCTTGATCTGCTTGATCTGCTCGTCCAGACCACCGATCATGTCGTATGTGCTGTCGGGAACCTTCTCCACCATCATGAGAGAGACAAGTGGGTCGACGGAGGATGGGAGGAGCGATGAGAGTTTGTAGGAGTCGGAGAGGAGGGTGACGCGCTTGCCAGCTGTAAGTTTCGAGATGTCGATGTTGTCGGCCACGTCGACGACTGTTTCCATCATCAGTATATCTCCTCATCCTTACACGCTTCTCCGCTCTTACCATATTTGCCCTCGGGATGCACCTTGACCAGCACCTTCTTCGTGCTCATGACCTTGACCACCTCGCCAACATAGCTCCCCGGCTGTTGCAGCAGACCCAGCTCTTCCCGTAGTAACCGCACGCGGCTGTTGTACTCGTTTCGCTGTGCCTCCAGACGTCGCAATACGGCCTGGCCTTGGATGATCTCGAGCTTCATGCTCTCGATCTTGTTGTGGAAGAACGTGTCCAGCGCCATGGTGGCGGCTGTATGTGTGTTTGTGATGCGTGGGAAAGGCCTCGAATACTACAGCAGATGGTCGGATGAATGTGCTCTGCTGGCGGCGATGATGGGAGTAGTTGTTGGTGCTGTCGGCGATGTTGTTTGCACGTGAAGCTGTGGTGGTCGCAGGCGCTCAGCGATGGCGTCGGCGTTTCCAGCAGCTCATCCGCGCCTGTGCCAAGCCTTCGCTCCTGCCTGATGACGGCAGGATCCGGGCGGGATGTCAGTGAGTGCTTGCAGATGACCTTGACGACGAGCTCGTGCTGCAATCCTATCTACTATCTATACGACACCGTAGCCTTCAGCTAGACAGCGTAGCCTCGCTTCTCCGAACTTACACTGCAGTTTCTGCATCTCTACCATCCATCCACATACAGTCCTCTCTATACTTATCGCAGGCACTGCTACCCGCTTCCGCGAGGAGTTGCAGCGTGAAACCGCCCCTGCCCGCCAGTTGCCTGCCTGCCTGCCAGCCCATCCGTCCACGCACCCAGACACGCCGCCCGGCCTGTAATGAAGCTGTGCTGCACGACGTGAGAACCTGCTCGGCGGCGGTGATCTGATGCATCAACAACGACGCTGTGCTCGCGATATACGCAGAGCTCCCTCTTGGCTGCAGACGCCCTCCGCGTCAATCACGGCCTCCCGCTGCTGCCCAGACCTGCCAGAAGCTAGGACCGCCGCTGTTTGTTCTTACTAAAGCTTGCGCGCCGCCGCCATGGCCGACGACAACAATTCCAATGCCAACAACAACCTAAGTCGGGTGTCGACCTACGACTACGCCCACCAGTCCAACACCCAGCCGTCCACTCGCCGGACCTCCACATCCTCCGTCGGCGACATGAGCTCTTCCAATCGTCCCTCCGAGCAGCAGAGCTCCATGCAAGCCAGCCAAGCCAGCCTGCAGTCTGATAGCACCGCCCGTCGAAACAGACCTCGACTGGATTACGGTATGCTCGAGATGGCATTGTAACACCGACGATCCATTGTTAATGCAAGCGTAGGCACCGTGCAGGGTTCCTCCACTGGGGGTGGAGGCCGCCAGCAAAGCGTCCTTTCTCCACACTCGCAACAACAACAAACGCCGAAGCGGCCTACGAGTTCACGCAAATTTTCCTCCCAAGCACCACATCGAGGAGAGGTATTCTCCGTTGACGACGATGCGAGCGAAGTCGACGAAGATTTACGAACCGCACGACGAGACACGAAACAGCAAGATCGACAGCTGCGACGACGAGAGAGCACTTTACGGCGGAGAGGCACCGCAGCAGCTCCGTCATTACCAAGAGTAGAGAGCGACGAGCAAGAGGAGGAAGCAGCTCGAACGACGGGCAATGACGCTGCCAAATCTGCAAGACCTCCAACTCCTGGCGATAATGGCGACCCGAGCTCAGAGGAGACGCTGCAGGGAGATGACGAGGAAGAGACGCCAAACGATGACGACGATGCTGACCTGAGCGATGCAGAGAGCTTCACATTGAAGGACAGACAAGAGGCTATCAACGAGACACATCCATTTGGAATCAGGATATGGAAACCTGCGCTGTACAAAAAGAATCGATCAGTGCAACGGACAGCGGAAGGAGACATCCACAGCGCGCCTGGAGGTAATGTCAGCCGGTGGCTGTGGGTATTCAATGGGCTTTGGACGATCCTCTTTGGATGGTGGCTGGCCCTACTTACATCCATTGGAGGGATTGTCTGTCTCATCTTCGCACTCTTCCAGGAAGCCGGATCTGGATGCCATGAGTATGGCCGAGTCTTGATCAACCTTGCGCATTACTTGTTCTACCCATTCGGAAAGTACGTCAGGTTAGAGCGCGATGAAGCCTACCTCCACGAGGACGAAGGCGAGGGCAGGGACATCAGCGAGTACGAGCAATGGCAGGCCGGCGACATCGAAGAAGGCCGACTTTTCTTCGGACCTACTGACATCAACCGTTCCATCCTTGGCCGGCGACGTGACGAAGTTCCAGATCTTGAGGAGAACGAGACTGATTCACTCCTCGGACGAGGCAGACAGAGCTCTGTCGCCCAGCGCGCGAGAGTGAAGACCAAGAAGCGTCTATTCGGTCGTGGCAAGTGGAATGTCGGCCGCGTGATCTTTTTTCTGTCTTTCTACTTCCTGATAACGCCATGCTTGTTTCTCATCAGCGGCATCTGCTGGTTCCTCGTCTTTACGATACCCATGGGCAAGGTGACGCTACTTTTGTTCTACCACCTCCGACGCCACCCGCTCGCCATGAGCTTCCATACTGACAGCCACTACCAACGCGTCCCATCTCAGCCCAGAGGCAGCAGCGACAGCGTGGTCCTTCTCTGCACATATAGAGCTGTCGGACTCAAGTACTGGAAATACACCATAGACGGGACCAACATCTTCCTCATCAACCTGCTTGGACTGGTCGTGTTCGCCATCCTCGACTACTTCGTCTTGTACGAGGCTCTGGGCATTCGCGTTTGGGTCACTTCGCCAGGCTTTGTCTTCGTCATCGCACTGGCTTCCATCATACCACTCGCGTACTTCATCGGCCAAGCCGTTGCCTCGATCTCTGCGCAATCCTCAATGGGAGTCGGTGCCACCATCAACGCCTTCTTCAGCACCATCGTCGAAGTCTTCCTGTATTGCGTCGCTCTCGACGAAGGCAAGGCCCAGCTTGTCGAAGGCAGCATAATTGGGTCCATCTTTGCGGGTATTCTCTTCCTACCTGGTCTCTCGATGTGCTTTGGTGCAATCAAACGCAAGACGCAGCGCTTCAACGTCAAGTCGGCTGGCGTGACTTCAACAATGCTGCTGTTCGCTGTCATTGCTGCTTTTGGACCGACGTTGTTCTATCAGTTCTACGGCACGCACATTCTAAACTGCCGCCAATGTGTCTCGTACCACAAAGGCGGCGAAGAGAGAGACTGCCGACGGTGCTACTTTGCCCAGGTCCCTGAGATCAACGACAAGTTCTTTTTGGAGGCTGTGCGACCTTACATCTACTTTTGCGCCGTGTCACTCTTTCTGTCGTACGTGGTTGGCCTGCTCTTCACGCTTCGCACACACGCAGCAGTCATCTGGAACAACGAGCCCGAATCAGAGAAGGAGAGAAAGGGGCCCAAAGAACAGCAGCCCCAGCAAAACCATGCCACCTTACCGTATACCGCTGGCCTTGTTTCTGATAGTAACCCATTTGCACCTGGCAACAAGCCCGCTGCACAACTGGGAACTCTCCCCCGAGAGGACATCAGATCAAGTCAGATGTACAAGCGCATCCTGAACCAAAGCCTTAAGCAGGCAGGCATCATGCAGTCATCAAATGCGAAGAAAGACAATGCCGAGGACGCCGCCCCTAAGACCGACGGCGTGGCACCGCACATTGTTCCACCCAAGAGCGTTGGTGACGATACGACTGCTTCGACGAGCGTCAGAGTCCAAGGCCTGAGTGCTGAAGACAATCGCGCTCTCGTGCAACAGGTCGCCGAGATTGCTGCGACTGCGGCCACAGTTGCTGCTCGGGATGCCACCAAGGCACCGCGCCGCGCCAGCATCATGGCTACGACGCCGGGCACACCTGGAGCATCGAGACATCATTCGTACAAAGATCCGAAAGATGCCAAAGATATGCATCACCATCCTCATGATCGAGATCTCCCGCCTGATGCTACTGGCGGCCTCACTACGACTCACGAAGAGCCGGCAGGCGGACACGGCGGACACGATGCGCCAAACTGGTCTCGCACGAAGTCTGCCGTGATTCTGCTGACTGCTACAGTGGCATATGCCATCATCGCCGAGATCCTCGTCGACACTGTCGATTCCGTGCTCTCGTCCATCGATATCCCCGAGAAGTTCCTCGGCATCACCCTCTTCTCCCTCGTGCCCAACACCACCGAATTCCTCAACGCCATCAGCTTCGCCATGAACGGCAATGTCGCCTTGTCCATGGAGATTGGATCTTCGTACGCTTTGCAGGTCATTCTGCTTCAGACGCCTTGCCTGGTCCTCTTCTCGGCCATCTACCAGAACTGGATCCCCAAGGAGGAGATTCTCAGCCACACCTTTTCGCTGGTCTTCCCACAGTGGGATATGGTGTGTGTGATTCTCAGTGTGTTCCTCATGGGATGGGTCGTGGGAGAAGGGAAGAGTAACTACTTCAAGGGAAGTATCCTGATCTTTACTTACCTGGTGGTGGTGGTTGGATTCTGGTTTACGGGATATGTGAGCCCAGAGGTGAGTACCTGATTTTTCGCCGAGGGTGGAAAATTTGCTAATGATGTTGTAGATGATGGGCGTCAACCGCTTCGACACCCTCGCCTTGGGTGCGGACACGCAGAGCTTCCGCACGATTGGGAAGAGCACCAGCGGCATCGCCTATCCTGCGTAGACTCTCGCACAGAGTCGCACGTCACTACACTATATCGCCCGCGATCGATCGGATTCGATACACCACAACATTGTTCGACAAAGTCATTCAACAGCGCGCTTTGATTTCTCGGTTTCGATTGCATGGCGCCGGAGCTTCAACCTTTTTGAATACATATGCATTGTTCGGGATGGGGAATCGGGAATGGGATTGACGAGGGGTCTTTTAGGATCCTTCCTTGTTCGTGGTTTCTGGTCGTTTGAGATATCCGATTCGTTCTGTTGAGGAGTATGTTGCATAGCTTTTTCTCGTGGGAATGATGACAGGTTTTGCTGTGCGTTCCTTCCTTTCTTGGTCAGGCTGTTTGCATGCATGTGAAAGCTGGAGCTGTCGGGCCGAAAGTCGTCACGACTTCCCGCTCTCCTCGATTGAACTTCACACAGCACGAGTCAAACGTCGTCTCAAGACCACAGAATACGACAACTTGTGCTCGATCATGCCAGCACTTGAAGATATTTCGGTAAGTTGACTGCAACTGCACCTTGCTCAACTTCGCTGACTTGCTTGTCAACAGCCGGCGTACGTCGCCTACAACGCCCTCAATGGCCTGCCCGCCAACGCGCCTGCGTTTGCTTACAAGCATGAATACCCCGTCGTGTACATTCACGAGCGATACTGCCGGGCGTCTATCCGTGCTGGTGGACTCTGCGGCAGAGTCTTTTCGAGACGTGTACATTTGCTGGAGCATTTGGAGAGGGAGCATGGAGCGGAGAAGCAGGTTCGACCTGTGACCACTTGTCCTACTAAGAAGCAGGTTGATGAAAGTGCGGGTATGTTGGTTGTTCATCTTGAGATTGAGAGGTTGTGGTGCTGAACTTTTCGGTAGGATTCTTTGAGGAGCTGATGAAGGACGAGGAGTATCAGGGCAAGAGTGGCGAGGGAGCGGGTTCCGCGGACGCTCTTGAGGACGGAGAAATGGCAGCACGCAGTGACAGCTCCGCCAGCCCATCAGCCACTGAGCCGCGCATGGAGATAGCTGCCGACGATCGGAACAGCGATATTGTCTTTGTCAAGGAGGAGAACAAGGTGCCTACGCCGGCTGAGTCAGTACATGAGGAGGGCATACAGGAGCAAGAGGAGGATGATGATGATGAAGAGGACGAAGAGAGTCTGGAGCTGCAAGTGAAAAAGAGTAAACAAGCTTTGAGGTTGGCTACACTGAAGCGGAAGGAGTGTGAGGCGGAGATCGAGCTTCAGGAGGTCGAAGAGAAGTTGGCTCTGAAGAGAATGAGGCGTGTGCGGGAATGAGATGTATGTGTGTATGGGCTCCTTCCCTTTTTAGCTGGCTTGTTTGCATGTGAAATTTCGTCGTGCCAAGACGCGCGCTTGTCGCTCCTTCCGCCTTTGCAACGCGCGAAGCATCTCGCCGTCTCCAATTTTACAACTTCGTCTGCGCTCCTGAACTTCTACACAAGCACACCATTTGACAAACCACCCCGCGGAGATGACGACGAGCCTTGAAAGATTGGTAAGCCATCGAGAACCCAATGCATGCAATATCTTCTAATGATCGTCAGCCCGCCTACGTCGCATACAAGGCGCTCGGACGTCTCCCGAAGAACGCACCGGTCTTCGAAATCACCGCCAGTGGGTACCCAAAGGTTCATGTGGCCGAGCGCTACTGCCGTGCCCCACATGCGCAGAAGGGGGTTTGTGGCCACGTCTACTCCAAGAGATCAAACCTATGCGGTCACGTGGAGCGCGTACATGGAGCCCCGAAGGCATCGCAAATGAAGAGGTGGTCCAAAGCTGACTATGAAGAGGCTGAGGGTATTTTTGTTCCATCTCGCGCGATATGCGTTTCTCGAGGCTAATGATGCTCGTTGCAGACTTCTACACCGATTTGATGAAGTTTGAGAACTATGACAAGTCGCCCAAGTTTCAGAATTCTACTCGTTGCTACGATCCGGACTTCACGGCGAGGTCTGGAGATGGACAAGGCGGCTTAGAAGAGGAGAACGATGATGATGGCGGCGACGACGACGATGAAGAAGACCAAAAGGATGGACTGCGTCTGAGTAGCACAGTCAGCTCAGCATTCGACGGAGAAAAGGAGATCGACAAGGTGGTCGCAGGAGAAGTCTTCAACGACGTGGAGGCTCTTGACCGACACGAAAGCATGCCAAATGTCATCCGGGCTCCGCTGAACCAGGAATATCAAGTGCAGAGCGAGGAGAAGGCGATCAAACGCGAACCCAGCGTCATTTCTCTGCTTTCTGACACAGAAGATGAAGAAGTCTCTGCACGGAGTCGGTTCTCCGTGCGCACGTCGAACACCATGGAGACTGAGCGTACCTCGAATGCTATGGAGATTGAGCCATCCGTCGATGAGGATGAGATGGAGTTGATGCTTGAATTGGAGGATGCAGAGGCAGAGGAGAAACTACAGGAGGCGCGGCGGCGAAAGATCGAGCTGAAGCGGAAGCTGGCTGCAATCAGGAAGCGGAGAGGTGGCCCAGCAGTGAGGTAATTCTCATTCACACTGGGTGTCTCTCTCGACGAATGTCGGGCATTCGATACCTTAAGCTCTCCTTCGTGGGCTTCAGTAAGCCACGAAAGATTGAGAGAATCGATCAAGATTCTTCCAGACGGGAATAATGCAAGACCATTCAAATTACAACTCAACGACCAACTTCGTCGCACTGACACCCTCCTTACACATCTTCAGCGCCTCATTGACACATTCCAATCCCTTTCCGACCACAGTCGGCTTCGGCAATGACAACAACTTCCCAGCCTCCAACGCAGGAGTAACATAGTCCCTGAACACCGGCTCCACAACATCATTCACCGCAAAGATCATACCAGCCTTCACATTCCCCGGCACGCCCTCGCTCGGTGGCGGATGCACAGCAGCAAGATGGCCTCCACCAACCTTCTCCAGAATCGCAAGATCGTGAGCATAAGTCTCAGGTGTAGAGACTGCGTCGAAGATCCCAACGACTTCCGTGCCTTTGGGGATCGCGGCGAGGATGGCGGAGACGATATCAGGATTGTTGCGGTCGAGGACGACTTCAGCACCGCAACGTCTACACAACTTAAAGTTCTTCTCACTCGCGATGGCGATGATCGAGATGCCCGCGGCCGTGGCGAGCTGTGTGACCATTGAGCCGACAGATGAGGAGCCGCCGTAGACGATGAGGGTCTTGTTCAGCGGTTTTGCAGGACGCTCGAGGGATGGGTAGGGCAGGCCCAGGACTGGGGTTGAGACGCCTGGCATGGCGATTCCGGGTTCTTTGAGGGAGAGAGCGCAGACGGCGGCTTCGAGTGCGAAGGGGATTACGACGCCGTTGGTGAAGGAGATTGAGGCTGGGAGGATGGCGGCTTTGGTGGCGGGGACGGTGGTGTAGAGTTGGTAGGCGCCGTCGCGGGGAAGGCCGGTTGTGAGGTTGATGCAGTGTCTATAGTAATGTTAGGCGTTGCTCTTAATCACTTGTGTAATGGCAACATACCCGATAACACGATCTCCCTTCTTGAACCGTTCAACACCAGCGCCAACTTCATACACCTCTCCAGCAACATCACACCCAAAGCAAGCCGGCCACTGCTGAACGAAGACGCCGTGATCCTGCATATGGGTATCAAGCGGATTGATAGCAACTAGAGCATTCTTTACAATGATCTCCCCAGGACCTGCTGTCGGCATCGGTGCGTCGCCGACTTCGAGGGGAGTTCCAGCTTCGGTGAGCCATGCGGCTTGATTCTTGGGACCGGCCATCCTTGTGAAATGAGAGTTGAGATCTGGAGACCAGAGGACGATGGGTTGTTGAGGATTGATGTCGCTCCATGCAAACCAGGACCTGCCTTCCATTGATATATGTTACGGTTGTGCCTGTGCGGGTGTGGGCCATCTTGAAGCCAGTCGTACGTGGATTGGAAATAGCTCAGATTTCGCCGAGGGTATTTCAAAGCATGGCAGAAATAGGCTGTGCGAGAGAGCAGAGGCACCAGGTATGAGTGCCCAGTACAATGTGGAAAGACTGCGAAGGCCCACGGAATCGCTCCGTGGCAGAGACGTCGGGAACGACAGGTGTGGTTCTTCAGCCTCGCATCCTCCCAGTCTAACTCACCCACAACCCGAATCGCATGCAACAGTTTCTCTCTTAGTCTTTCTCGATGCAAATCGCTCTAAAATGACGTAGACTCTCGCTCGGATACCCGTCTACATCGCCCTATGCTATACCGGCCGGCGAGGGACTATTGGTGGTGGGCGAAGAGTCTCGGATCGATCGGCATCGGTCTCAGTCTCTCGGTCTTATGAATCTGAGGTCAAATTTGATTGCGTAGCATGAAGCTACTGTGGGATCTGGGATTGGCGTATAGTTGAAACGTCTGTGGTGGCAGTTACGTCCTGCCCTTGTTTGAAGATGGCCTGAGGCAGCATCCTCGTGTAGTAGCAAAGAGCATGCTATCTATTGAGCCACAAGCAGAGTACACGGCCCAGGCAATGATATGAGGTGGGCTGGGAAGTAGCCCACAGTACCATCTTGTTAAGCCCCCTGACTGCTGTAACGAGGGCGACCACTCTTCAATACGCCGTGACATCCCCAATCAATCCTCTTGTCGACGCCAGGGGTTATTTGTCGGAGCATGATAGAAAGGGTTGTTGTCAGGTGGGACTGGAGGATAGTGGAGAGGGCCGGGGAATGTTTGCTGCGTCCACGAAACGCCGGTCCACGGCTCGAAGAAGGAGGGATAGGTTTCTTCCGGGAAGTCATCGGTGCCGCCTGCATCTCTGCCTACGTGTTCATTATGGGAGCTGCTGTGTGCCTATGCGGATTCCTTCAAACGTCGAGGCTTCGCAATCTTGGTGGCATAGACGTAGACCTCGAAGGGCTTGAGTTTCGACGATTCTTTGTCGTCGATCATGCAGAGATCTTCAAGGTTAGTTCCTGGTTTGACCTGGAAATCTCTGAGGATGGCGGTGCGGCGGCACTTGTGTTTCCCGATGACACCGCATGTCGCTCGTGTATCTGCTAGTAGCTCCTCCCGCTCGTTGGCAGTTGTCCATGCCGCGTTGTTGGTGTCATCTTGTAGGCTCGACCCAGGTCGATGGTAAGAGCCTGCGGTGTGATCAGGGTCATCTTGAGCATGTGTCTTGGAGATCTCAATGAGCTCGTCGATGTCTGTCTTTTCCAGAGCGACTCTGATCACAACATCCTCCCCCTCAAAGTCGAATGGATAGCCAAAGTCTCTCATTACCTCTTGTCGAACGAGGACCCTTGGAATTTTCGTTTTCCCCTCTCTGAATGTAAGAACTTCGTGAACGATGCTCTCAGAGGCTGTCTCTCTGAACTTTTTATACGTGTTCTCCGTTGGTAGAGGCTCCGCATCATCTGGCAAATCCATCCACTTGACGATTGGAGTTTGTGGTTTTGGCACATCGTGGCCGAGGGCGTTGTTCCGTGTTCTCTGTTCGAGATATGGATCCTGTAGTTCTCCATTCCCAGCTCCATCAAATATGAAGATCCGCCCATTGGCTCTCTGCTTCGTGCGATCTGAATTTTGAACAGGAGAATCCTCGATGCTGACGGCAGAGGCATAATCGCTTTCGTCGTCCATCTCGCCTGTACTTTCGGATGCTTGCACTGACTGAGGATCGTCAATGCCAACCGTAGGAGCACAATTCCCCTTTTCATCCAACCCCTCCGAATCTTGAAATGATCGCACTGACTGGGCATCCGCGAGACTGGCCGCAGGATCACATTCGCTTTCGTTGTCTGTCTCACACGTAGCTTGAAATGCTCGCACTGGCTGAGTATCGACGACGTGAACTTCAGGAGTATAGTCGCTTTCGTCGTCCGTCTCACACATAGCCTGAAATGCTCGCAATGACCGACATTGCATAGGCTTCGTCTCGTCTTGAGTACAATTTGTGGCTTCGGCTGCGCTGACAGGGACAGGCGATATCGCCTCAGTCGCATCGCTGCGGACTGTGGTCTCATCTTGAGCGTCTTGTTCGTGTCTGCTCTGGCCCTCAGGCCTGTGACCGGGACGATCGGATCTTTTTGGCAATGCGTTGCCTGTAGCGCTGGGAGACGCTGAACGCCCGGCCTCTTGGGGAGCCGCATTAAGAACAGGCGTTGTACTGAGTCCTTGCTGCTCAGAATCAGATGATCCTGAAAAGGACAGGCTGTGTGCGGAGGTGTGATCCGGTATAAGGTCTTCACTGACATCTTCTGGCACCTGCTCTTCAAGAAGTCCTTCTTCTGCCAGTCCTCGCAGATAAAGTTTGATGCGAGGTTTGAACCGGTGGATCATTGAGCTTCTCATCCCTTCGCCGATAAGCTCTCTCCGGAACTGCTTCCAGACCTCTTTCTCATCGTCATCGTATGTTGTCATGACTGATCCTTCTCGCCGGCCAGCCCTAATTTCGGCTGCCAGACTATCGACAGTACGCCGTATTTCATCAGGTAAGGCTTTGATGTCACACTCAACCCTACCCAATGCGCTCACTCCCGCTGCAACGAGGTGTGCGGAGATAGTACTGACATGTTGGTGAAGTTTGGCACGCAGACCGTCCAAATCTTTGTGGCCGAAAGTGAATCTTTTCCAGTTGCGCTGCAGGTCACTCCAATTCTTCTCCCGGCTCTTTCCATAGCCCAGAGCTCTGTAGTCCTCTACGATGCCGCCCAACTCTTCTGTAGTTCGCCTGCAGGCTTGCAAGATGCTTCGCAGGGCCGCCCTGTCATTAGTAGTGCGGATGAGGACTGAGCCTTCGTTTTGCGTCTCGTTCTTTATTTGTCGCACCAGGTCGAGCAAATGATTTAGCGAGGTCGTGATATCCGCATACTCGCCGCAGGCATCCCGCCAGCCTTTATAAGATCTCGTGACAATGTTGAGTAGGGTGACTATATCTGAAGGCGAGAAGCCGAATGACATGATGGGGGCATATCTGGTGATGCTGGAGATGTAAAGGAAAGCAGGATTGGAGGGCAGTAGAGGTACTTTACCGTGCAGGTGGCTTGAGGCTCAGCTTGCACTGCAGCTGCGCCCTCGGGAGGCCGCCCCTCCAGATAGCCTATCTCGTCGGTCATTTATTAGCTTTGCATGGAAATACATTGCTCGACCCCTGGGTAAGTATCGCGGTATCAGAGATCATGCGTCGTTGATGAGCAGCCGTAACATTGGAAGTCGTCAAGAGGTGAAGTCGGGAGGGAACGGATAGCCGGCGCTCGCAGCAGATTGAGTTTGGGCCGGGCCGAAGACCCTTGTTCACTCACTTGGTAAGCGCGTCCGAGCGTCATCGAGGAACGAGATTCCGTTTACTTTTCTTCCTTTTGCCTCTTCAATTTTCTATTAAATGCAGCAAAACACCTCAACTATTGAAAGTACGTTCTAATCGCAACCATGGGCTGGTTCTGGGCAGACACGACTCCTTCACGACCCGCCGCACCTCACCCTATCCCTTCAAGATCGAACGCAGAGCCACCGGTATGTATAACTCTTATCGCAAGCACACAGCCTGCTAACACGTACAGCCGTCATGTCCGATGCACAACAAGACGAAGACCGCCCTTTCTCCTGCACCGCCACCCACCGAACGACCGAGCGCGTGCCCTGTAAAGCACGATGCGAAGCCCTCCGCCGAGACGCCCTCCTATATCTCTAAACTGAATCCACTCAACTACATGCCTAGCAATATCTCGAACAAACGCGAAACGGATCTCCAATCAGTAAACCTACCCCTAGAGCGCGAAGCCTCCACCATCCCGCGAGGCGATGGCCAAGGGACCTGGGAATACCCCTCGCCTCAGCAAATGTACAATGCAATGCTGCGGAAAGGATATACAGATACGCCGGCAGAGCATGTGGAGAGCATGGTCGCTGTGCACAATTTCCTGAACGAGGGCGCTTGGGAGGAAATCAAAGGCTGGGAGGCACGATTCCAGGACGGGCTCTTTAAAGGCTGGGAGAAGTGTTCGCGGGGAGAGGAGGGATATGCACGACAGGAGGCTTTGGACGCGTTGAGGAGAATGCGGCAACAACAAGAAGATGAGGCAGAGCCAAAACTTCTGCGCTTCCAAGGCCGGCCTGGTGACCTTACGCCTAAGGCGAGGATGTTGAGCTTTATGAGCTGGTTGTACCCAAGCCAGTTCCCGGATAACCCACCTTTTGATCGACACGACTGGTTTGTGGAGAGGCAGTTGCCTGGTGGCAGGACGAAGGAGATGAGATATGTGATTGATTACTACTCGGGCCCACCTGAACCGACCGGCGAGCCTGTATTCTACCTGGATGTCAGACCTGCTGTGGATGGACCTACCGCAGCGTGTGAGAGGATGTTGAGGTGGGGTGGCGATGTGTGGTGGAGGGCAAGTGGAGGGAGTGTGAGGGAAGAGATGGCAAGACAGAAGAAGTGATGTACAAACAGGCGCATTGTATGAATGTGGGTGTATGATGGGTCTCCGGGGCATCAGCGTGGAGCATGGCGTTTGGAAACATACGGAGATTCGGTAGGTGGATGTGTTACGATACATCAAAACTCGACTCTACGGATTGAGAGGGGTGGATGGCGTTTCACAGCACGCACGGTAATGGAAATGGCCGTTTATCAATCCTTGAAATGCTCGACATTTCACTGATGCGCCTTGGACTGTAATAGAGCGAGATCGCATTCGCCCTGCTTCTTCAACCTGGCGAATTTGTCCGGCGGGCTGCCTGGGCTCAGTCGCGCGGTTGCATGACCGCGCGTGGCCTCCGGCGGCATTCCAAACCGCGTTCTGCGACAGGCGGCGGCGTCCAATAGAGCGATCGATATCGACCTTAGCATTGCCCTGTCCTTGGGCATGTATGCACCGCCCTCAGGAGCGCGCCAATCGCGTGTGCGAATCACCCGCCGCAGTGCCATTCGCCACCCAGAAAGCTGCCTGGGGCTCTTAGCCGCTCAGTCACACCTCTTCTTTAACTCGCAGTGGCCTGAAAACCATTCTTGCACTCTTTGGACCATTTTGACTTATCCCGCACGCATTGGCGTCGGAACACTATTCATCGCAAGAACTGTTGGCCCCTTCCCAGTCATTAACGCGTATGGAACGGGCTCTCAAATCGACGTCAACATGGCCACTGGAGTCGGGCAACAACGACACTGTCTTCAACAGCCGTCAGTCGTGGCACGGCAATGCTGCAAATATCGATCAGGGTATAAGCTCTTCGGTGGACCATGACCAAGGAACAGTCAACGCAAGGCTCCCAGTATCGGCAACGGCCCCAACATCAAGCCTCGATGGGCGAATCGATTCCGAGGATGAGCACATATCAGAAGCTCCACGGAGGAAGTCATCTGCCTCCACCAGCCTTCACCGTTGCACAAGTGGTCAAAGCAGACGAAGTGGCCGAACAGACGCAGAGGGCGAAGGCGACCGAGGCACAAGCACCAAGACATGCGAAGCGATCGAACCACCTCCGGGCTATCCGTCTCTCGATTTCCGGCCGACCATACTGAAGACGCAAGTGACTTCAATCCTATGCTGCATTTACACCGGCCTAGCCGTTGGCATGTCACTGCTTGCTGTACTGCCGGACGCGAAGGTTCCATACTCGATCAAAAGCGATCTATACTACCTTGCGGTTCAATATGGTCCTGGATTGGTAGCCGCTTTCAGCACTTTCCTCTTCAAGACGACTGCCAGAGAGGTTCTCAGAATGCTGCCATACATCAATATGGCCGATCCGAAAGGCCCGCACGGTGCAAATTACACTGTCCTGTCGAGATACTGGCCTTTACAGTACAGTCTAAATACGTGGGGAACATGGGCTAATTACCTTCTGCTCTCGTGCAGCCCATTCCTGATTGCATACAAATCAGCGCTTCTGGACGTTGTCAAGAACGGGGCTGCGTGGGAAGTCTACGTGCACACAACTATTGCGATTTCCTTGATGGTGTACTACACAATTCTGGCGGTCTATATGCTCTTTTTAACCATCTGGCTCTTTCGCAAATCGACGGGAATACGCTCTGATTGGGATCCACGGTGCTTAGTGGACATCATGTCTCTCTTCGCCTGCTTCAATCAAAGTTTGACCGACACGGGCAGAGTCGATGACAAACAAAGGGTACCGCCCACTATACCTGAGGACTGTCACGCCTCAGGGTACCGGCTCGGCTACTGGAGACTGGAATCTGACCGTGAATCGCGCATACTTTATGGCATCAGAGCTCTTCCTGTACGCAAAGCTGGCGGTCGTACCCGCAGTAGCTTTCTACATCGCCGGCAGAACCATGAAGCTCGAGTTGCTGCAAGGGCGGAAGTACTGGCTTACAAGCCCTACCTGTTCTCCTACTGGATCAATTCATACTATTGGTTGTCTCTCGGCTTCCTCTTTGCCTGGTTCATAATCATACCAGTCCTGATAGGTAGCGGACTCATCACGCATGGCTTTGCCATTCTTGACGACTGGTCCTTGCATCGGAACGACCATTTGCCAAACGCTACGCTCTCATTCAACGCCGTTGAGCACGCTCGCACGGCTTATCCTGTCGTTCCCCTTAACTCAGGGGCTTTTCAGAAACGTCAGATAGTGCAACAAGTGTTGCTAAGAGTGCTGCCGCTCACTACAATATCTCTTGTGGCCAACACAGTTCAAATTCTAGATGCGTGGCATCGTTTCTTGCAGCCAATTTACAATATGCTGCGACAAGCGTCTCTGGCATCTGACTGCTTGCTCCTGGACTACCTCACGCGATCGCCTTTTGAAGTGACGTCGCAAGCTTTTGAGAAAGGACAGTGGAAGGTCTTTGCTTACTCCTTGCTCGGCTCCGCTCCAGAACTCTTGCTGCTAATGCCTTACGGATCGATGAGCGTGACGACCGTTGGAACTGCACTCGTCGGTCGCTTCTCAATCCTTGCATTCGCAGGGACCTGCCTCCTTCTCGTCCTGTATTCTGTACTCCTGCTGAGCTCCTGGCCAACGGAACGAAGAAGCATCCCACGACCGCATATGTCTCTTCTTGACATATGGTCTTTTTGCCACAAGAGCAAGATTGCATCCGATCCGTGTTTCTCCATGTGCGAACCGCATTGGACGAAACAGCATCTCCATGGCCACGTTGTTGCTCTCACGCATAAATACTTGATGGGACATTGCCGGGACGAACACGAGAACGTTCACATTGGATTCGACATCTATAGACGTGGTCCGGAGGCGGAGTTGACACATTGGGTGGAGTGGGTTCGTCCGAAGCACTTACGATTCTGGAAGAACAAACCTGGCGCTCAGAAGAGCCCGTTCCCCGACCAGGACGATGACGAACCGCATCCCTTGTTGCCGTACGAAGGCACCTGATTTTGGACTTTCTTAGGTTCTGCTTTGGGTCTTACATGTTGGTGGCTGTTTTGGCCTTGTTGCTTTCTCGTTGGCTTATGTTGTCTTTTCAATAGAACGCAGAAACGTATCAATCTTGACAGTTGGGAGAAGCGCTAGAATAGGTGGACGCCGGAACGATCCTCTCACTCCTTGACTCCATCTTTATCTTGCGCGGAAAGGTAACGATCGACAAGTACCCGCATCGTTTACCACTCGTGGACAGTGCTGCATCAACGCTCTTCCTTCAGCTGAAAACACTTATAAGCGCATCGCATCCGCCAACAGTCACCCCTCGATCAGCTTTGGCTGATTACGAGGTTCACTTTAGGTGCCTCATATCTTAAGCATTTCCGCCAACTTCACTAAGAACAGGAACCATGGCTCCCAGTACTTTGAGCTTCGACGCCATCTACCAGCATCTTACACCCCTCAACGTCTGCAAAGGCCTCTCAATCATCCTCGCGCTCCACATGATCCAAGTCGGGCTCTGGGTCTTCTACGATCCGGCTTCCTGCGTCAAAGCCTTCGGCCTCCGTCTCGATGGGAAACCTTTCCACGCCTCACAATCAGCCTCAAACAACCTCAAGAAGAAAGCGACCGCTGTCTCCTCATCCAATGAAACCAAGGATAGCGATGGCAATTTCTGGACCCTACTTTTCGCACCCAGAGAAGTCGGCTTTGGACTTCTGATTCTCGTCTTCGCGGGTTTGGGAGAGTGGAGGAGTGTGGGCGTTACGGTGGCGGTTGTGGCGGGGCTTTTGGCGACTACGGATGGTATTGCGAGTGGACTTTATGGAAAGGATGGATGGAAAGGGGCTCTCATGGGTCATGGGGTCCCGGCGATCGTTTTGGGGGGCGTCGCTGGGGGGCTGTTGATGTTATGAGAAGAGGCGAATGTGGAAGAGATCGAGGGATTGTATTGGTCTGCATGGTCGAGGAATAGGAAGGCGGGCCGCTATGGGTAGTACACACTAGGTGGAATGGCCCCTGAAGCTTCCGGTGTATAGCTTGATACATGAGTAATGGGTCGGGCTAGATCTTCATAGCTGTCGTTATCTTAGTTGGTCACACCGCCGGTCATGAAATAAAGCATGAGAACAGT
Source organism: Zasmidium citrigriseum (assembly GCA_002786025.1). NCBI lineage: Eukaryota > Fungi > Ascomycota > Dothideomycetes > Mycosphaerellales > Mycosphaerellaceae > Zasmidium > Zasmidium citrigriseum. Next base: position 110,153 of record NHNW01000045.1, on the reverse strand, counting down.
AAGATGAGCGAGGATGAAGGTAGTGAAGACGGCAGCAGTGACGAGGGCGGAGAATCAGGCTACGAAGCTGACGACGAGGCCGTGAAGAAGCATCAACGCCACAGGATCCAGAGGAGATCAAGAGGAGAGCTGCCGGTCTGCAATGGATGTGGAAGGATGTTCTGTTACGGTAGGAGCTTTTGTCCAGGAAGAGGATCAGGAACTCCTGGGTTCGTGAGCTGGCAGCGGAGGAGGCGTCGACGATGGAATGGTCGAGACAGCCTTGTCGAGTCTGAACATCGTTCACGATTTCGAGGGCGGACAGAAGGGTTCTTCCCCTAGTGAGATGCCATGATGTGGACCTGGTGAATGTTGAAAGACGCCCAACACCACAGTAACGCCAACGATACAGCTCCTGGCCCTATTCACGAAGGCCTGGTCGGGATATAAAGTCTCGCTCGAACGGTCGATGGCTTTTTTCCTCCTCTAACATTCGAAGCCCACGACGAACCAATCAGAGGCCATGCCTATCATCAACATGTCTAAGTCCAGAAACGGCACGGGCATCAGCCGCCCTGCCAACAGCACGCCTACTTGCTCAGGCTGTGGACGGGTCTTCTGTTTCGGAGGAAGCAATTGTCCCGGTCGAGGTGGAGGATCGCATGGATAGCAATGAGGTGTACTGACAGACGAGTAGTAATGCTGTAAACTGACTAGCATGCTCTGTTGATGTGAATTCGATAGTCTGTATATGTTCTAAACACAATCTTGATGCGAAACACACTTGGAGAATATGTTTCAGGTGCTAACGTTTTCTCCCTGTGTCCACTGTTGGCTATACCGATATCATATGTGCTGTATGTAGCCGTGATCTATGCCTTGATAGCATCCTGGGTGGAGATGGTAGGGAGCTTGTAGCTGTTGTCCAAAAGAGCTTCACCGGAGGCGTAGAACCGGACTATATGTTTGGTTAGTCTCAGTGAGAGGGTGCTCGTTTGATGCTACTTACGGATGATCGTGGTGTTGCTGGCACCTGCAGGGGATGGGAGCCAGCTAGAAGTTCATTTGTCAATATCAGTAAATAAAAGCGGTCAGAGGTCCAACTTACTTGCTGGTCCAGTTCTTCGGAGGGGCGACATCGGCTGGCTGAATCAGGATCTGGAAGGGACCCGACGACGTCTTGCCGCCATAAACCTCATCTCCGTTGGCATACGTGATGTCACTCCTGCTACCAATGCTGTAGCGGTTAAGCGAGTTCTCGATGAACTGGCCCTCGCTGTTGTAGTTGGTGACAGACCAGTAGCCGTTGACGGGTGGCTTGTCGGAGAAAGAAAGAAGGATAGACTGATCAGCCCCAATTGGCAGCGCACCAGAGCCCAGCGGAGTTGGGTCCTCGCCAACAACCAGCTGAGTAGCGTTACTTGCGAGTGGGTAGAGGGCCTCTTCGGGGATCTGTTGCAAGAAGTTGGAGAACGAGACGACAGATCGCTGACCATAGTCGCCGTGGAAGTTGCCCTGAGTCTCACGAGCAGATTGAGTCCAGCCGTTGTTCTTGATTGCGAAGCCAGCCTCTGCCTGATCGACATCTCGCAGACCGTAAACGGCCTCGGTGATGTTGACACGGGATGGGGTCTTGTAGGTACCGTTGCTGACGCCGGCCATGGCAAAGATCCTGTCGAGGTCATCCCGATCGGCGGCTTCTTCGGCTGGGTTGAATGGAGCAATTCGAGCGAATGCTTCAAGACGGCGGTCGACATCTTTCTCGAGCGAGTCGGGGGTGTTGCCGGGAGCAGAGGTGGCGACACCGAGGAAGTCGACGGTGAGCTTGGGGGCTTGTGGGGCGCCGCTTGCTGGACGAGTGACTTCTTTGATGACGCTCTGGTCTTGCAGCTTGTGGACGGCGGCGAGACTGCCGTTGTTGGTTGGAAGCTCGTAGCGTTGCAGGATGGTGCCGTAGCGGCCGGAGAAGTTGATGTAGCCTTTGTAGGTGCTCTTGGCGTTGGTCTCGGCCTGAAGACCGGCCTTGCTTGACTTCATATCCAGCGAGCTTTGCAACAAGTACTTTCCTCCAGTCGTGCCGGAGGCTGTGCCAATGTTGGCGAAGTTGTTGCCCCAGATGTCGTAGAAGGAGAAGACCCAGTACTGTCCAGCTGGACCGGCAGGTACGGTCAACTCCAGGTTACGTTGGGAGAGGTCGATGATGACATTAGACGAGAGAGTGTCTGCATCTGGCAGCAAAGATGGCAGAATAGTCTCATTGCCAGGAGAAGCAGGCTGACGTTGGTGGTAGAACTTGTTCGTTCCAACGGACTCCAAAATGGGCTGTGCGTATGTCCCGAACGTGTTGATAGGGTACTCGTACTGGCAGTCGTTAGAAGATGTTCGAATGAGTGAACTTGATCGCATACCGTCATGGCAAATTGTGTTGCTTCCACCTCAGCCTCAGGAACACTGCTGAAGTATGCCCTGGAGAGGCCAAAAAGGGCCATGGAGGCCACTGAAGTCTTGGACCACATGGCGACCGACTTTCGATTGGGCTGAAGACTCGATTCTGGATTGAAGAGGTTTAATGCTGCTGTATCAATGTTGTACAGTGACAAGGCATGTTGAATGTTATATAGTCTTTCGGTTCAGACATTGTACTGCGATCTCCGCCACGGTCGTGCGGCGAGGCCGCATGGCGCGAACGAGATGGGCCATTTCGAGCACCGATTCGCATTGATGCGACTCCATTGTGACTCTGCTGCACCGACCATGCCAACGATGAGTGTGGCTGAATGTTGTTGATGGAGTGAGGTTCAGTTGATACGTCCCGAAGGATTGGGACTTCGGGAGATTGGATCACGTGCTGCCAAGACTTAGCGCGTCTTCCGTGACCACTCCATTGCCGAACTCGTTCCTCGCAACAATTCATCAACGCCAACACAATGACGATGCATACGGCACAAAGGGTCTGCAGCCTCGTTGAAATGCAGGCGGGATGCTCTAGGCGATGCCGGCTTGGCCGTGAAGCGCTCCATCGGCCAATCTTTGCAGTCTCGTTGCATGGCGTTCACGCTGCTCCTCAGTCTACGAGATTGACATCGAGGTCGACCCCCCCCAAGGAACCTGAGAGTGTGGGAAGAAGCTTCATGAGCCATGTCACCGAGCAAAGAGGCCGCAATCAGCGTGCACGATGGCGAAAAGCAGGACTTGAGAATGCAGAGCTCCGCCGGCACAGAAATGCCTCCTCACGGAGAGAAGCAAGAATCTTCCACAGATCATGTCGACACCTCACCCACGGATGCGGAAGACGAAGTCCAAGGCGGCCTGAAAGACTATCTTGTGAGCATCTTACTCGAATCACATTAGACCTTTTCTCTGACTATTTCCCAGCGCATCTTCCGGTACACAGATCGCTATGATCGCACCTTGTATACACTGGCACTAATCGGAGCCGCTGTTGTGGGTGCTTCGCTGCCGTTGATGACATTGATCTTCGGCCAGTCCACAGCAACCTTTAACCAATTTGCGTCAGGCACCATCACCCCAGACAACTTCAGACACAAGATCAATCATACGGTTCTGTGGTTTGTTTACTTGTTCATTGGGAGGTTCGTGATCAGCTATGTGGCGACATTGTTGATTTGCACGGCGGCCGCTCGTACTACGGGCTCGTTGCGGAAGGCCTTTCTGGAAAGCCTCCTCAGAAAAGACATCTCGCATTTTGATGAGAAGGGCAATGGATCTCCTGCGACCCAGGTCACTACCAGTAAGTCCGTGCTGTACTTTCTTGGAGTTTCTACTGACACATGCCCCTAGATGGTGATCGTATTGACCAAGGCATTGCGGAGAAACTATATCACTTCGTCGAAGGTGTTTCATTGTTTTTCTCGTCATACGTTGTGGCTCTTGCTGTCCAATGGAAATTAGCGTTGATCACGATGAGCATCATACCCGCGACTGTGCTAGTCATCGGAGGATGCGTCAGCCTGGACGCACCAATTGAGACAAGAATCGTGAGCTGAAGCCTCTTGCACTCACTTTCATAGCTAATGTGACCCATAGGTACGTATCTATTCTCATGCAGCCACACTTGCACAGGATGCATTCGGCTCGATCAAGACCATACACGCCTTTGGAGCTGGACCCAAAATTTTGGCAAAATACGACGAATTCCTGGAAGAAGCCCGTCGAGTTGGCCGTAAGAAGACGCCAATCTACGGCGTCATGTTCTCTGGCCAGCAGTTTCTGGTCATGTGCGGCACGGCACTCGCATTCTGGGAAGGGTTCCGACTCTACCAGAGCGGCGAGGTGCCCAACGTTGGAACCGTCTTCACAGTGGTGTTGTCTGTGACATTGGGTGCGACATCAGTGCTGCTGATACTCCCGCAGGCATCAGCTGTCTCAAATGCCTCCTCTGCTGCTGCTGAGCTGTTTGCCATCATGGACAAGCCTTCAGATCTTGACCCTCTAGCCGCTGGTGGCAAGCGTCCAACTTCCTGCGAGGGAAGCATCGAGATACGTGACTTGGACTTTGCATACCCCAGCAGACCCACCGCACAAGTATTACAGGGCCTGAACATCACAATTCCTGCTGGCAAGACAACAGCTCTGGTAGGCCCTAGTGGGTGTGGCAAATCGACACTAGTCGGTCTCCTCGAGAGATGGTGCGTTCAAGCAACAGTATTGAGAGGAGATCGCAAAGGCTGACTTGACCTTGTTCGATAGGTACAACCCGACGTCGGGACACATTCTGCTGGACGGAGAAGACATCTCCAATTACAATGTCAAGTGGCTACGGACGAATTTGCGGTTGATTCAACAAGAGCCCACGCTGTTTCGCGGAACCATCTTCGAGAATGTGGCCAAGGGACTCACCGATGAGCAGCAAAGCTTCCCAAGAGACGTTCAGATATCACTCGTTAGAGAGGCCTGCATTGCTAGCAACGCAGATGGCTTTGTGGAAAGTCTGCCTGATGGATATGACACGCAGGTCGGAGAGAGGGCGAACATGTTGAGCGGCGGGCAACGCCAAAGACTAGCCATCGCACGGAGCATTGTTTCTGATCCCAAGATTCTTCTCCTCGACGAAGCCACGAGCGCTTTGGACCCTCGAGCCGAGAAGGTCGTTCAAGATGCCCTGGACCGCGTATCTGCCAACAAAACAACTGTGATAATCGCACACAAGCTTGCAACAGTAATGGCCGCCGACAACATATGCGTAATGGCGAATGGCAAGATACTCGAACAAGGATCGCATAGTGAGCTATTGGAGCTGGATGGCCTCTATGCGGCAATGGTTCGCGCTCAAGACCTAGGCGCCGAAGGTGGATCGCAATTGCTACCTGAGGAGGCAAGAATATCACAGGATGGGAAGGAAGACGACTTTGCACCTCGCGACGAGCAGTCCATCTCCTCTCATGCCACCGCAACTGCGGATCAGCGAGAGTCGGAACACCTCCGAGCTGGAACAGTTGAGTACTCCTTGCTCAGATGCATCCTCATCATGCTTGCCGAGCATCCGGACCTCTATGTTTGGTATATGATCATTGGCATCGGGTGTCTCCTTGCTGGTGGTTCGTATCCCGCACAAGCCATCATCTTTTCGCGGCTCATCAACACATTCACCTTGACTGGATCGGAAGCAAAAAGTCACGCCAACTTCTATGCACTCCTCTTCTTTGTTCTGGCTTTGGTGAATCTTCTGGCATTCTGGTTCATTGGCGCGGCTTCAAACGAGATTGGACAAACGCTTACCAGACGCTACCGATGGGAAATGCTGCAGCGGATTATATCCTTCGACCAGGACTTCTATGATCTCCCGGAGAACTCTTCTGGAGCCATTACGTCTAAACTTTCATCAGTGCCATCGTCACTGCAGGAGTTAATGTCGACAAACCTTGGACTGATCGTTAACGTTCTCGTCAATATTGTGGCTAGCAGTGCTGTTGCGATCGCATTTGGTTGGAAGCTTGGCTTAGTGGTCGTCTTTGGTGGCTTGACCGTCATCATTGGCTCTGGGTACATTCGCATCCGAATTGATCAAAAGCTGGAGGAAGCCACGGGCGAAATGTTCACAGAATCCGCTGCTCTGGCCACAGAAGCTGTGACTTCAATCCGGACTGTCAGTCTCCTGGCAATGGAAGGGCATGTACTGGAACAGTATAACCAGATCATTGATGGGATTGTGTCGAGAATAAACAAGAGCCTTCTCGTCACTCTGGTGCCTTACGCCTTCTCGCAATCCGCTGACTACCTGGTCATGGCGCTAGGATTCTGGTATGGATCACGGCTCATAGCCAGTGGCGAGTATACGGTGTCAAAGTTCTTCGTCATCTTCATCTCGGTCCTCTTTGGAGGTCAGGCCGCAGCTCAGTACTTCTCGTACACGAGCTCTATCACGAAAGCGATCGGCAGCGCCAACTACATCCTGTGGTTGAGGACCATCCAGCCACACATCCGGGAGACTGAAGAAAACAAGGATCGGGGACCGAAGCCTGGGCCGATCAGTCTGGATAACGTCGAATTCAGTTACAAGCAGCGAAGCACGGCCAAGGTGCTACGTGGAGTCTCGATCGACATCGACCCGCGTACTCACACAGCCTTTGTAGGACCTTCCGGCTGTGGGAAGTCCACGATCGTTGGACTCTTGGAACGGTTCTACGATCCCACCAATGGCACCATCCGAGTAAGCGACGAGGACATTGCAAAGATGTCTCCTTCGCTGTATCGTCAACAGATCTCATTGGTGCAGCAAGAGCCTCCCTTGTATCTTGGATCTGTCCGAGACAACATTACCTTGGGTCTTGACTATGAACCTACCGACGAAGAAGTGGAAGATGCATGCCGGAAAGCGAATGTCCTCGAGTTCGTCTCTTCATTGCCAGAAGGCCTGCAGACTGAATGTGGATCCAGAGGTCTGCAATTCTCAGGAGGCCAGCGTCAACGGATTGCAGTCGCCAGGGCTCTTATCCGTAGACCTCGCCTTCTGCTTCTTGACGAGGCGACCTCAGCTCTCGATACACAAAGTGAGAGGATCGTGCAGCAAGCGTTGGACGAAGCGGCGTCGACCGAAGGATACACAACCATCGCTGTGGCGCACCGGCTGAGTACCATCAAGCATGCTCATGTCATTTTCGTGATTGAGGATGGGAAGATTGCTGAAGCTGGGACACATGAGGAGCTGATGAGGAACAAGAAAGCCTACTATGCTATGTGTCTCGCGCAGTCTTTGGATCAGGCGTAGTGGCATGAGAGATGAAGCTGTATGCTTTCTCGATATCAAACGTAAACTCTGAAATGCATTCATTCGTTCCCCTAACCCCCAAATGGGGACGACGACCTGCGTTTTGCACAAATGCAAAGAAACTGCACGAAGAGCTCGAAAGTGAACAGTGCCGGCCGAAAAAGGACATCCAATCATATTCTGTTCACGCAAAGACTGCGATCGTCCCAAGCATAGCGCTCGTTCCCACCGCACAAGCTCGTAAGAGATTCAATCCTCGCCACCTGATCAACTTCTGACGAAGGGCCTTCTCATCCGTCTCCAGCTCCTTCGGTGTCTCTCCTCGCTCAACTCGAGCACCCAGGTCCAGCAATCTATTGTTCACTGCAGGATCCATATAAAGCAGCGTAAACGGAACGATGCACACAACATAAAGCGCCGCCAAAGTGTGCAATGCGAATGGCGAGACTACGCCAGCGATAAGCCTGGTCGAGCCTCGGGTGCTGTAGGCCATGTAGCCATGGCAGAGTGCTGTTCCGATGGCGAGGGGTGGTGCTGTTGCTTTGCCGATGTTGTACATGACTTTGAACTCGTGGACGAGCGTGGAGATCGGTGCGACGTTGAGGGTGGGGACGCCGGCGTGGCTGAAGGAGAAGATGAAGCCTGCTTTGACTTCAGCATCAAAATTCCGAAGTCTCATGAATGAGAGTATCTCACCCGAGAGAAAAGCGGGTGCTGCGATACCAACAGCCTGTGCAAGTCTTGTGCCTTGGTCTTCCATTTTGGTAGCCGATGAATGGAGTGAGAAGGGACTGAGTGGCACTGGAGACGGAAGAGAGTTGGGAAGCAAAGATCGAAGACTTCCAAAAGACTCCGAACAATGGATGCACATCGGGGTGAGATTCAAACACACGCTAGTCCCGTGGTGCGGAGCGTAAAGCCTCGTCTTGGGATCGGGCTAAAGCTTCAAGTCATGCGTCGGGCTAATGCTGCTCGGCAGATATCGAACCTTCGACTCCAATGCTGACTGTACTTGCCTGGGAAACAAATTGGAGTAAATCAACATTGAAAGGCATCTTCGTCCGCAGTCGTAGGGTCGTGGTGACCGCCTTCAGGCTGACACGAACCTTACCTGAACCTCGCCAACATGGATTACGAGTCGACCGCAAACCAGACGCTATTTGACCCACAAGTGTCGCAAGTACACTATGTTGCAGCCTATGCAGCTATGGCTGGAAAGTCGCCAGTCACAACGAGCTTGGTCGGCATGGTGACTGCTTTTGTTGTCTTTCTGGCGTATCAAATTTATCGTCCTTCAGTGCACCCTCGAGCACCAAAGTTCACATCGGACACACATCCGATTCTTGGATCAATCGGCTTTGTCACTCGACCATGGTGAGATAGACCATATGCAATGTAGAGAATGGCTACTGATGGAGTGCTTTCAGGGGCTTTTGGCAAGGAGCGTTGAAAGAGTCCAAGACCGGCAACTTCAGCTTTTGGCAAGGAAAACGTCACATCGTCGGAATCTCTGGTATCGCTGCTCGAAAGATGTTCTTTGAACATCCTCAGCTAGACTTCGTGGCTGCACAGTCGCTTTTGGCGTTTGGTCTCCATTTCTGGCCCCCAATCCATGAGATTTTCCATGCCGTTGGAGATCGAGCAAGGAACAACACTTTCTTCCTTCGCACGCTGCTCAGTCTGCTTAAAACACCACGACTCGAGCGAGCGCTCTCTGGCGTTGTTGGCGACGCTCGGACGTTCTTCCAAGAACTACTGCCCGCGAATCCATCTGGAGTGGTCAATTCGCCCGAGATCTGGCGGATCGTCTTCAAACAGAACACACGGCTTTTCCTTGCAGACGATTTTGCCAACGATCCAACGCTTTTTGCCAAGGCATCCGGCTATCTCGATACCCTTTTGCATTCGTACAGTCCTTTCTATGCATTCTGCCACTGGATCCCTGAGCCGAGTATGATCAGACGCAAGCTCGCTCGATCTGGCCTTATCGGTGTGTACCGGGATCTCTACAACCAGAGGAAGAAGTATGGCAGCGTTTACAAGAACGATGCTCTTCAGATCATGATCGACAACAACGACCCTTACTCCTACATTGAGGAGTTCTGCGTCAGTGCGAGTTTCATCACAACGACGAATGCCCACATCATCGTCGCGCAATTGATCAACACCATGGCCATCCATACCGACTGGCAGGAGAAAGTCTATCAGGAGATAGTTGCAGCTGCGGACAGACACAACAGCGACAAGGACCTGCCTCTCGTGGAGAGACTGAAGTCGATCCCGCTGAAGGCCTGGGAGACCGCCTTTCCATCGCTCGAGCTTTGCCTGTACGAGGTCATTCGTGTTTGGACGTCGTTTGGTGTCGGCCGTCTCAACGTCTCCGGTGAAGCAATTCCAATTCCCGAATCGAATGAAGTGATCCCTGCCGGATCGTTTGCCGTATACAACTCGACCGGGTTGAACTTCAACGAGAAGCTATTCCCTCAGCCGGAGAAATTTGACCCTCTGCGATTCACCGAGGGCCGTGAGGAGTTCAAGCAAGAGCCACATGGATGTGAGTACTCGAGACCAGGCAACTTAATCTATGATCGTTGCTAATCGAGTGAATATAGGGTTCGGTTGGGGTGTTGGCATGCATCCATGTGCTGGTCAGCGATGGGCTAAGATGCAGCAGTGCATCATCATTGCTCATGCTTTGGCTCTCTATAAGTGGACCAGCTGTGATAAGGACGGCAACGCTGACCCATATGCCGTTCAACGACAGAGAATGGATACCGAGTTGGATTCTGACACCAAGTTTGCCCTTCCACCTGCTTACTGCAAGATGGAGCCTAGAGAAACGCTTTGAGTGCTGGAGATGGAGGGAGTTGATCCTTCAGAATTTGCGAGACAAACGGCTGCCTCGCAACAACTTGGCACTAGTTTAGAGCAGCGCATGAGTTCACGGCATGGTCGTACAGCTCGGGTAACGTACGCGACTGCAATTAGAATGCAGCGATGAATGCAAGCGATTTCGAGTGAAACATATTGACATCTACATCAAGAAAGTATTGTAGAGCATCGATCAAGGGTCTTTCGCCCATTCCAATCTTAGCGTTCTCATTCTGGGCCCTAGCTGTGGCGTAGTCTTCAGACCTCCGTGTTTGCGGGACTTCAGTGCGTGGAGCACACACCTCTGACTGCAAGTAGGCTGTGACAAGAAGTTCAAATGGACATGTAGCCATATGTTCCGACATCGTTGTCGACGGAACAATTCAATCGCGGGGCCTTTCTATCCCAGCGATGCCTCTCTTCTTCACGCGACGGGCTTGGGAGGTCTGAAGGCACTGCAATGATCTCTGACAAAACGACGAGGTCTCTCCCAAAGACTTCATTGATCCTCTGAGATTAGATCCGCCTCTGCCACTCGGAACAATCATGCACATACCAGCAACTACCTTCGAGGTTCTGGGAGCCGTGCAGTGGATTGTAATCATTGCTCTTCTATTCACGTCCGGTTTGTCTATCCATTCAAACGATGAGCTTTCTAGCCTGATGCACGCCTACAGGAATTGCATGGAGCTTCAACCTCTGGGTCATTCCGATCATCAAACTCAATACCTCGTCCAGCGCTCTTGCGCAGTTCGAAGAGACTTGGCAACGAGGCGGTCGCTGGCTCGAGCCTCTCAATGCCGGCTGGGCAGTCACTCTGGCTTTGATTGCTGCCATAGTCTCTCGACATTCGGTTGATACACAAGTCACTCTGTGGAAGTTCTACGCAGGTGCCAGCCTGACGCTGCTTCAGGTTGCTTGGTGGGAGAGGCTTTTCATCTTTCCACTGGACAGAAGAGTGACCGCTATGAAAACGGAAACGGAGAATCAAAAGTTCGAAGAACATGCACAGCTTGATGTGAGGACCCATACAAAGTTTCATGCGGTGTTGGACAAATGGGCTTGGTATCATGCAGTCCGAGCTTCTCTGCCCTTGACGGCAGCAGCTATTGTCATGGTGCCCAAGATGTATTTATCCACTGGATAATGAGACAGAGAGCTGTTCAACAGAATGGTCGGAGCCATCAACGTAGACACAGTAGCAAGACAGTAGCTTGAACGAGCGTACGGCGATGGCGACTGCCTTCCATGATGGTAGTCTAGCGGTACACAAGTACACAACACATTGCATGGCATATTACGATAAGATAGATCACGTCATTTGAAGCCATCCACGTTCGTATATTTCATCCCACTCAGATCCATACATCCCCATCATGAGTCTGTTCTGTCGGACTCATCAATTTGAACTAAATATTGATTAAGATTCATTGATCGTCTCAACCTCCTTCTACCTGGGAGGACGAAAAGTTTCACGCGCTGGGTGCCCGCATCTATCAGCGAATGAGCATTCTCCCATCTCCTTTCACCCGACACATGCGCTAAGTCTGCCCTGCTGTCGGGGTATTGACTCGGAACGGGCTAATTCTGATTGGCTCACGGGCTGACCCGATTAGGTAAAGCGCGCAGCCCTTCTGACCTCACGTCCTGCCGCACACTAGGTGTTGAAGAATCAGGTGCAGAAGGGCCATTTGGTTGACGACTCAAGTCATTGACATTCTGACCAAGCTACGATGAAAGATCTAAATCTACTGCTGAAAGATCTTATCGTAATCCTGCTCAGACCAACGAATGTCGGGCACAAGGCCAGCGAACTTCCACTCCCTATCAACTCTTCGGTAGATGATTGTTGCTTTGCCATGAGCATGACCTTGATACTGCACCTCGCTCAAGGAATCATCTTTGTACTTCTGGTGCGCAACTCGCATCTGGTGGTAGCCTGTGATTTCATCTTTGGCCGTTTGTCCCCACTTGGTTGCTCCGATAAAGTGTTGAGTCTTGATGCGCATGTTGCCAAGGAAGTATGGGCTTGAGGCCAGCTCGATGAAGCCGGACGCTGGAATTGATTCCCAGATCATACCCATGACTGTGCGGTAGTCGAGCTGCGGTAGTCAGCGCCGGCGAAGGAGAAGACGAGCGAGCGTACGTAGAGTAGCGGAGCGACACAGTGTGCTAGCCGTTCCCAGTCTTTTGTATCATAGCTCTCAGCCCATTCGAATGCTATAGCCTCGCAATCAATGATGTCTGGACGCTGAGCGTTAGTCTAGCGGAGCAAGAGGTCAAAGATTCTATTCACCTTGCGGGCTAGGAGTAGCGGGCTCCCAGAGTTTGTGAATCATACTGTTCAGCAGTGCTTTGCAAGTCGACAAGTTTGTTGGAGATTTGAGTCTGTGTAGAGATCGAAGGATTGCTTCTTGAACTTGTTTGAACCGGTGAGCCATGATCCTACCAGACTTGAGTATGTTCTCGGGAATGGAACCTCGGGTCAAGCAGCTAATTCCAATCGGCGCGATGATTGGGGGTTAGCGAAGATCTGTGAAAGGAATCGACAAACGCCCGAACTCATAAATTACTGCAAGGGAGATGTACCGATCTTCATCGTGATGAAACTTCACTTGCGACCCCGATGTGATGCATAAGTGGAATGAACCCAGCCTGAGTGCGACTTGGCCCCACGACTCAAGAGATGTGTCTGAAATGCTAGTTCAAAAACTCTATTTACGTATGTAAGCTTTGTGTAGACGCATCGGCTGTGAGATATTTATCTGCGTGAACAGCGAATGAGCCTCAAATTCCTGAATCGATCTCATCCACCAAGTGCTCGCCAGTCCATGTAGTCCAATCTCTACACACCTGACCCAACGTGGAAGGTATATGCATCTTTTTCAAGGCTTCTGAGTCCTCCAAGATGTTGATGTAGAAACCTCCTGCCAGATGCCAAGAAACATGACAGTGAAATGGCCACACCCCAGCATTGTCTTGCTCAAATTGCAGTACCATGTATGCTGGTGTATTGAAGTTTTTGGCCTGTGCAATGATATGGTTGTCTCTTCGCTGTGGATTGTGGGCGTTGACAATGCTTCCGTTCCAAGTCCCAAAGCCTTCTGCAAGAATGTACATGTTGTGTCCATGAAGATGCATAGGGTGTGCGCCAGCGAAAGTGTCGTGGTTGTAGACGACTAATCGAACGCTCCCGTCGCGAGATCCCACATCCAGGACGTTTGCTTGTGACGGAAACTTTGTCTTGCCTAAGGATGCCTCGAGCAGTATCGGGTCGGCGTAGTCCGCATGATAGGTACTGTTGTTCATATACCATAAGGTATGAGTACCGTTGGATCTGAAAGTAATATCGATCTGTTTTGAGGTCTCTGGTCTTGACTCTGGCGTCAAGCCGGAGTATGGGATCGTCATTGACAGTGGGTCGTTCGCGCATTCGTTTAAGCGGGCCTCATCGACTGATGTTTGACTCCTCGGTAGTATTGATGTGTCGGCGGACTGATAGTATATGGCGGCCATGCCTTCCAGTTTCGTGCCATCTACGAGCGCGCATCCCCCAGCAACTGTACTAGTGGCCACAGCTCGCATCCAGACCGAATCTCCTGCCTTGCCGGTTGCTTTCACCATGATATCCGTGCGCTGACCGACTCCGAGAGTAACAACATCAATCTCGTAGGGCACCAAGGGAACAAAGTCATTGGCAATGACTGTCATCTTATGATTGTCAATGCTGACCTTGAGAAGATTCTCAGCCCCCGCATTGATCAAGCGTAAACGGTAAGTCTTGCCAGATGTGAATTTGAACTTCGAAACCCCTGCGTTGGGAGTGCAAGTACTGTTGGTCGCGTTGCATGGATAATTCATCTTCCCACTGGAGTGGAACATCAGTCAAAACTGATAGTGCGGTAGTGAGTCTCGATAACTCACTTTATCAGGATGTTCTGGGAAGTCGGCGCTAAAAGAACGTGCTTTGTCAGGACTCCTCATCACTCAATACACCAGCTTTGGAGCTACTACTCACGGAATGTCTGAACAGAGTTGGGAAGCATCACTTGCTCAACAAGAGAGAAGTAATCTCGGTGGTACCAATCATTGAGCAGGACCGGACCAAGGTCATGATCATAATCTGCATTGTCATGGGGGCCGAAGATGATCATAGCTCCAAAAAGGCCGCCAGCTGTTTGGGCACTGTAATGAGAATGGTACCAAGAGCTCCCATATAGGTCGGCTCGGAAGCGATAGACGAACGAGGTGCCTGGCGCTATTGGGCATTGCTGCACCGACGGTACTCCATCGAACCACGGGGTTTCTCTCTGGAGCAGACCATGCCTGTCGCACGAATACTTGTAAGGATTTCGATAGACTGGTGGTATTGTCGTCGATTCATATACTTACCAGTGCAGTGAAGTCCCTTCATCCATGTCATTGTGAACAGTGACTTGTATCCAGTCCCCCCAATTGGCAAGGATGGTGGGATTAGGAAAGCCGTCGTTGATAACGATTCCTGGTCTGCTGACCCCGTCTGGAGCAATGGCTCTCTTGGTGATGTGGAAGTCGTAATACCTGAGCAGGAGTAGACGAGGTCAGCGTACAGCAGGCATGAGAGGGGTAGTTCCTGATCTTTCAACCGATGCACGCACCTTGTCATTCCAGTATGTGGTGGATCTTGATAGGCATTCTGCACGAGATCAGGAACATGTACTCGCTATCGTCAAGCTGAGACCAACAGTTTGATTTGCCGTTCGACCTGCCCATGGCCTGCCTTGTGGCATTGGCGTGCCATCCTGAGCTAACCATTCGGGCAGGCTGTCCGAATCAGATGCAGCGGATTGTCTCTCCAACAGTGCATTCGATGAATACCACTTCGAGTTGGGTTGAGTCAGCGGTGATGCCAGAGTCGATGCGAAATTCGCGATAAGGAACACGATGGCTGTCTTGATGAGCATCGCCATGATCGAAAAATGGAAAGAGAGTCCCCCAAGTCGGGAATTGTGAAATCAAATGAGTTGGGCATATATATGCCGGTTGTGAAGAGATTGTGCAGCCCCAATATCCAAGCGAGCGTCCCCAACGCCGACGGCGCATTTGAACGCTAGTTGGCTATGCACCGAGCTCTACTAGATCTACACTCTAGCTACAGAATCGACGACGTTGCTTGCTGCCCCGAAAAGACTTCGGAACAATTGTTGTCGAAGTAGTGCCTGTTCAAAAGTCACGGCAGCGCTCATAGTAACGCTGATCCAAATCATTTCCAATACCATCCGCCGTCATGAAAGCTCATCGATCGATTGACTGCTTGCTCTTTTTGGTCTCCTTTTTCTGCTTTTCCTGCGCTGCCCCAGTTTCAGGTGATCAGGGAGTCGGTGTAGTATGGACTTTCCCGAACGAGACCTGGATCGAGAACATTGCTGTACGCCGTGATGGCAGTATTCTAGCCACCTCCATCAATCGACATGCACTATACCTCGTGGATCCCTTTGCACATACCGCCAAGACTGTACACCAATTCAATACAACAGAGAGCCTGTTGGGGATATCAGAGATCGACGACGATGTATTTGCAGTTGCCTCTGGTAACGTGGACATCAATACCAGTATTGCCTCTCCCGGATCGAGCAAGCTCTGGAAAGTCGACATGCGGAACCGTGATCGGGTAAGATATCGTCCTCGCTCGAAAATGACCTAATTCATGCAGACCGCTGACAACAACTCAACGAAAAGCCCTCTATTCGTTTGATATCCGCACTCCCCGAAATTGGCACACCTGACGGCGTCGTAACTTTGATCCGTGGCACTGAGGCTCAAGTCCTCTTGGCTGATTCCCTGCGTGGCCTGATCTGGCGGGTCGATGCAGCGACCGGAACTCATAACATTGCCATCAAGAATGACGCATTCAATGCCTCGAGCGCCATGATCAGTATTGGAGTTGATGGTCTTCATATTCGGGGCGATCATTTATACTTCACTAATCTCGGTAATGGGACTCTTGCGAGGATTCCAATTAATGGAAAGGGATATGCGATCGGACCTGTCGAGAAGGTCGCGGATCTACTTGGCGTTGATGATTTTGCGCTTGCATCTGACGGCACGGCTTACGCGGTCGGGTTCAATACGTTATACAAGATCACACCGAATGGCACCGTGACTACTCTTGCTGGAGACCCTGAGGATCTCGCGATCGAGGGTGCTACTTCGGCTCAGCTGGGGCGAACATGGAGGGATCGGGATGTGTTGTACATGGGAACCAGTGGAGGGATGCTGGGGTCTGTGAAGGGCGTTATCCATGGAGGGCAGATATTGGCATTAAACGTGGGCCGGTATCGGTAGTAGAGATCGAACAGATGGATCACTTCGTCCATCTGAGATAGGGGGAAACCAATAAGCTAGAAGTTTTCAGCCTAGATTCTCATCGCAGGTACAGTGCGGCTGACACTTTTGCGTCAGCTGTTGTTTCGTTTCTGCATCGGCAATCAATCAAGTCTTCAAGTCTGCTCGATGAGCAAGACCCGCGCATCTTTCGACATGGCAGGGGTCCAGATAGTGGTGGAAAAGCACCAATGGACGTGTAGACTCCGAAGTAGCCAGCGCCTTGTGGTAAGGCTTCTCGCCATCCTCGGACTCCGTTCACCAGAACATGAGGCAGCAGGGGGATACGAGCTGAGCGGCTTCATCATGTCCCCGGACTCGGAATATCTCTTTCCACGATTGTGTCTCGCTGCTACTTGTACGACAGTCGATGGTAGCATCAATGTAGGGAGGTGGTCTGACTGATGGAATCGAGCGACAGTGAGCTGCCGTTCTTGACCGATGAAGTCTCGTCTCACGGGTAGCAATTGAGGTTTGTTGAGGCGGAAAGACGCATCCCACGAGCGGCTGGGTGGTCCGTTATTAAGCTTCGATCATCATTGCTCTCGAAGCGATTAATCGGGTATTAATCAAATTCCATCAAAGTCAACTAACCCAATATATAAATGGACCACCCAACGGACCACCCAGCCGCTCATGGGATCAGCTGCCGGAAATGGCAGATCTATTCGCATCCGAAAGAGACGGTGCAGTCTGCGTGGTGCTAATTGGATGAGCACACGCAAGCTAGCCGCTTTAGGCAGGTACTGGGACCGGAAGGATTTTGAGAGGCTTAGCTCATGTGTTCCAACGCATGTGTCGTTAATGTGATGCAAGCGTGATGAAAGAAATTCTTCAGTCTCACACTCTAAGCGCTACGGCAGAATGGTCGCCTCATGTCAATGGTGGCAGCCGAGTGGGCTGGGCATAAGCTCGCCTAACGTTCAGCTGAATGTTGGAAGCGACAAAGCGAGTTTTGTGTGGCTGCCAACCCCGGTGTGTTTATCAGCCAAATAAATTGCCCAATGCCCCCTGTCCAAAATCCACCCACAGGTTCTGCGTTTCGAGAATGGGTCTTCATGCTGTGTGACAAGCTCATACCAAGCTCGGGCAAGCCTGCCATGCTTTGGCCACGCCTTTCGCGCCGATGCGGCGGACCCGTTCAGGGAAGGTGGGATCGAAGGAGTAGCAACCATCAACGTCCCCCAGCGCATTCAAGGC
This sequence comes from Zasmidium citrigriseum, assembly GCA_002786025.1. Lineage (NCBI taxonomy): Eukaryota > Fungi > Ascomycota > Dothideomycetes > Mycosphaerellales > Mycosphaerellaceae > Zasmidium > Zasmidium citrigriseum. Next base: position 92,512 of record NHNW01000045.1, on the reverse strand, counting down.
ACAAGCCCTATTTTCTGACGAAGCCGTTCAGTGGTGCCTGGGACACTCATTAAGCACGAATAAGATCAATCGCAAAGGGCCCGTCGTTCCGTTGGAGGCGCTACGAGAGACGCCGTTGTGGTTAAGACTGCAACACAAGATCCTTCGTTGCTCGCATGAGGCAGGCAAACCGATCCAGCTGCAACTTCGAAATGCACCGAGTGCTCGAGATCTGCCATCGGAGTAAAAGAGCTTACCAGTATGCGTCCCACAACCAACTCGCAGCATGCCAAGGCGGCTTGTGGCATATTCATGCATCCACGAGCTTGTCCGCTACAGATCCTGCCTCTGTAGCAACGATTGCACGATGCCGCGCCGTGGGGCACGATCGCGACTTGCGAGCGACCTGCCTTCATAATTCAGCAGGCATCTCCTTGCATTGCTGCTCCTCAAGGCCACTGAACCATTTTCAATGGACCCTATACAACTTCGCTCGTTGAGCGCGGACCTTGCCAATGCTGCAAAGACTCTTGAAAGTATATCGGCTTCCTCGAACACCAGTAGCATCTCTGCTGCTCGTCAAACACTTTGTGACATCTCCGATCGCCTGAAAACCTTCGCCACCGACCCAGACTCATTTCTGTACCACTTGGCATTTCAGGTTTGAGGCCCAGGCCCCATACATGTGACAATCCGGCTGACAATAGACAGACCCAGGTGCTTGCGTGCATCAAATGGCTCGACGACTTTCAGATTGTGGCTTGCATACCGTTAACGGGAAGCATTGCGCTCGATGAGCTTGCTTCATTGACCGACGCTTCTCCTATGCTGCTCAGCCGAGTGGTGAGAATGATGGCTACAGCTGGTTATCTTCAGGAAGTGGAGCCCGGCCTCGTCGCGCATACCGCTCTGTCCAAAGTGTGCACGACTGAGCTTTCCTGTCTTGATGCTGTGACCTTCCTGGCGAACAAGCTAGGCCCATCAGGGTTTCAATTGATGCGTGCACAGAATCAAATGCTGCATGTGAATCAACATTTAGACTGGTTCAATGCGAACGATGCTCCTACTTTTGCCGTCGCCAAACCGCAATCATTCCCGGTAGACCAAGAATCCCAGAGCTCACGCCAATGGTCAGCCTTTTGCCGCAGCATGGGACAGGCCGAAAATGAGTTGAACCCTCTGCTAGAGTCATTCCAAAGCCTCGGACAGGCTACCGTCGTTCACGTAAGTTCGTCTCAAAGTCTTTCAATCCTTCAGTGCTGACGAGTACTTATAATAGATCTGTCCATTGAGTTACGACCTGACACCGGCTTTCGCTCGGATTACCCCTGCTCTCCGTGTCATTGTTCAAGCATATGGACCAATACCACAGAAGGTCTACTCCCCGACAGCCCCGATCCGACGAACTCAACTGCAACGAAGGAAACCATTCACCATACAGTCGATCAGAGATGCAGCTGTTTACATTGTACAGCCGGACCTATCGTCATCGTCCTTGAATGGCTCTACCTTGAAGGATTTACTCACTGGAGAGATCCAGTCCCACCTCCACATATTGAGGGATAATCCGTCGGCAATGTTGATCGTGGCGCCGCCGTTACTTCCTGAGCCGGGCTCTGTACCACTTCAAATTGAATCAAGGGCTCGACTACGAGACTTCTCACAACTACAGTCAACGGGACATGGCGCTCTCGAGCTATCGGAGCTGCACAGCATCATTTCGAACATTGGGGATGGATTCGGTGGCTTGACTGTGACCAGCAAGTTGAGATCTACGCAAGGCTGCGTGGTGGCGTTGGCCTTGAAGTACCAGCCATCGACTGAAGGAACTGGAGAAAGCAATGTGTCTTGGAACTGGAACACATTTGATACTGTATGTTGAACTCACGACAATACATTTCACCAACCGTACAACGATGAGAAAACGAAATAGAAAGCAACGATCATCAGTCTGAACGAAACGCAAGAGCCCAAATCCAATGGCAAGTCGCACCAAGCTTTGGCCCAGCGCAAAGCGTCGTACGAAGCTTCAGCCCAGACTGCTCCGAGGCTGAGCCCGCAAGGCTTGATATGACTCGGTCCGAACATTGTGTTTTTGTCCCGAGATCGTTATTTGCACCGAACATAACATTCTTGAATTCAAAGTCTCAGTTAATGGCGATAACATGGAGATTGTCTCAGCCTAGCATGGCCCAACCCGCCGTCATCATGTCTGGCTCTCAACAACACGACCTCCCGCCCAGCAAGTATCTCTGCTTGACCATTTTCGGGTACCGGAAGCCGGGAATGAGCGAAGACGCCTATCGACGCCACATGATTGACGTCTCCGCGCCACTGACCAAGGACCTGATGGTCAAGTACGGGGTAAAGCGTTGGACCGTGACACACAATCCGATCAAGACCCGCAATCTCATGACACATCTATTCGATCGACAGATGTCGAATGTGGCCGACTACGACTGCCTTAGTCAAGTAGTATTCGAGAGCTTGGAGCATTACAAGTTGATGAAACAAGATCCCTGGTACAAGGAGCATCTGTTCAACGACCACGAGAACTTTGCAGATACACAGAGGAGTCTGTAAGTCGCGGCGTTGACGCTGCGAGTGTTCACCTCTGTTAATGCTTTTGATGCAGAATGACTATTGGCTGGATCGAAGAATGGGTCAACGACTCACAGATCAGATCGGACATGACTGCGCCCTGGATCTCGTTTGGCAACGGAGAGCTGGAGTGGAGATGGAAAGCATTTTGGGCTTTTGTTGGGATGTCTGTGGTTCCACTTGCTCGCCTCGCCTACCTCAAGATGCCCTGGTACAGGCGTGGTCTCTAGTGATATTAGTGCAACACATTCGCCTCCCCGAGTCAGGAATTGCATTTGGAACAAGTGGACATACTCTCAACCAATACGACCCAATGAATGTCCATCTTCTCAATAGCCAAAGCGCAATCACTTCCACAGTCTCGATAGCGCTCCTGCAAGCTTCTTGTCTGGGACGTGGGCTCTTTGTTGAGGGCGAGCAAACCCGAGCCCTAGAGATGTCCTCGCTTCACTACCCAATAAGTCGCCGTGGAGCTTAGGTTGGCCGCTGCACGTCGCAAACTGTTCCCATTGCCAGCCTTGGCCACGAGACTTAGGGCCCGGATCGCTACGCTCGTCACGCTGACGCTGAGGCGGAGCTGAGCCCAGTCCGTGTGTCCACTAGAGCTACCCAAGCGCAACAAGCGTCACAAGCTCGTGCAAGCTCTGGCGAACCGGTGCCGGACCCTGCATCAAGCAGGCGTGCAGCCGACCCGCATCTGCTCCTGGACGGCTAAATACGCATTTGAACGCCTGACTAGCACGCTATCTCGGACCCATGTACGAGCTCCTACGAGCTTTGGCCATCGGTCGACATGGTCGGCGAACATGCAGCTGAATCTGGAGAGTATCCGCACACAAGTATCGGCGAGCCGAACCAATCACTACGGTGGTCGGAGCTGCGGCCGATCACAAGGCTGTGTTGGTCATTCTTGCTTCCGCTGTGCTACGAAGGGCGCGTGTTCTTGCGTTTCACCTGTCGTCAACGGCTGCTGCCCCCACGGCCAAGACACCGAGATAATCGATTTGGTTCAAGCCTTTCAGACTTTCGGATTAAGCTTTGCAAAGTGACACTGGGGACGAGTATGCGCTTAGCTTTCGAGACCCCGGGAAGACCTCGTGGCGGGCAGGAGCTTGTTGGCGTGAGCCGCTAGATAGATTGGCTCCTCATGATGGGCTGCTGGCCAACGTTGATATGTCCCGAATGCCATGTCAGCGACTATCACCCGACGCTCGCTCAATCTTGCAATCTAGCGCCGACAAGACCGAATCCTTGCATGCTCCACGTTATAGCTTTCTTCTGTTCGCCGATCCTTTCTACTCGCCATGCGAGTGTGATAGACAAGCGAGCTACCCGAAATGGTCACTTCCACATGCATCCTGTCAGGCCTCCCCTTGGCAGGCATCATACGGGTAGGAATACCCGGCCAAGGGTTCACACCAACATGCCACGATATAGTCCGGCTCAGAGATCAACAACGCCCCGGAGGATTTTGGTACTGCAAGAACAAGCACTGGTGTGCCGGAGACTCCACATGTTCGTGTTGGTGGCGTTGCAGCTTGCACCACTCACAGTGAGGCTGAAAATATTGTAGAAATGGATAAGTATTGGATCATATGAGAAGCTCATCTCGATCGGTTTGCTTCTGGTCCGCATGCTCATTATTCTTTGAGACGATCTTGACTGTCCAATCTTCACGTCAATGATATCATGAACAATACAGAAGAGATCAACGGCTTGGTGGACGCCAACGACAATGCCACCTCCTCGGTTAAACCACCATCAACATCACCGGCCTCGACAGTTCCGAACCAGCCATCAGACACTAGTGGTCGGCTTCGCGGTAGTTGCGAATGCTGCGCCAAGTCCAAAGTGAGATGTGGTAAGGAGAAACCTACTTGCGCAAGGTATGACAAGATCTTTGTCCAAGTACTCATTTCTCGTGCTAAGACGTTGAAGGTGTGCCACGAGGGGCAGTGAATGTGTCTACTTGGCATCTCGACGTCCTGGTCGTGTACCAGGTCAACACTCTTCACGGTCCAATCCAAAGTCTAAGAGTGACCGATATGAAAAGAAGGACAGCGTCGCTGTCCTTCCACAGAGGCCTTGCCAGCGGGAAGACTTGAGCGGCCGACCCGAAGCCAGCAATCAGGCTGTACCACATGTGGAGGTCGCACCAATGTATCCTCTGTCCCCTGAAACAGCAGGAAATATGTCACAATTCGTCTTGAATGACACAGCGGCTTCGACCAGCACATCCATTGAGGAGCTCAGCAATACTTCTGCAACACCGACATCGAGCACCGATTATCAGCAGGACTGGTTCTTTGACTTCAATGAGATGACAATTGATGCCGGCTCAATGGACCTATCGATGGATGATACCATGCTTTCAAGCCTACTGGACTTTGACCATGTGCAGGGGCCTGCCGAGCCTGTGTCACTTGGCGGGGACGTGAACAATATGGGCGCCACTTGCATTCCTGCTGTCGACTATTCTACGGGTTGCATGACATCGCAAGACGCCAATCATCCTTCGTCCCAGGACGCTTCGGGATCCTTCGACACTCTCGTCTCACCACCATCGTCGTCGTCTTCGGCGGTAGACCTGGGTAGCCTTGCAAGCTCAACAGCTCTATTGCTTGCTTCAGGTATGACTGGCACTACACTGCCTGTGGTATCTGAGCTCGATGCTATGGATGAGGATACTTCGGAAGATTCATGCGATTGTGTGACTCAAGCTCTTGACATCCTTAGGGCACTTTCCAGGCCTAGATCCTCTGGCTCAAGCTCAGCGCAGCGACGTCCTTCTCCTGACACTATTCTCACCCAGAACAAGCAGAGTGTTGAGAGTACACTTGGGCTGCTGGAATGCTCTGATTGCAAGGATGACCAGTTCCTGCTAGTCGTCTGCCTCATGATTGCGATGAAGCTCCTAGGACGATACGCTTCTGTCGCCGCCTTATGCGATTCTCGCAGACAAAGTACCGATCTCAATGAAGGCGTCGTGTTTTCTGGGCAGTCGGACGAGTCGAACCACCGGAACGGCTCTTTTGGTACCGGCAGCACTTCCTCTATGGGCGGCATGTCTCGTAAATCCATCACTGGTGGCATACTTTCATCTCTGAGCGACAACGGAGCCAACGAAGACGTCTCTCCGCGAGCAGCCAAGCAAAGTGTTTTGCGAGAGCTACATCTTGTGCAAAGACTCATCACGCAACTACCCTCACGAAGCAAACAAGTGGGTGTCCAGAATACTGCGGCGGATGGATTTGATGGCTTCGCAATCGATACGCAGCCGATCGATGGTATCAAGATCTCCACTTTCATGGGAGCAGATAATTTGCCTGGCGAAAGCATTCCTACGTCGCCGCTTTCGGCGCGCGTCTTGGGCCAGGTTGAGGAGGATATTCGCACGACACTCAAGAGGCTTTCAGCGAGTTTGAGGCACTCGCTTAAAAACAGCTGATACAGATGAGCAGCTTACTTGTATCGCCGAACTTTCGACGCAAGGAGAGCCAGAGTAGTCAAGAGGGTCACTCATCGAGTGCTACAGCCTTGTGGTTGGCTTTTTGTTTTAAATCGCCCTTACTTTCCTCGCTCAACAATATAGAACCAGGCGTATGGATGTCAGTTGACAGTAGTCCGCTCATTAGCTCTATAGCATTGCTTCCGCTATCTGAGATACCGTGTTCTGTATTCGTTGCACACGAATCTGAGCGTTGTGCAATCAATACTGGCATACGCAAACGGGATATAATGAAAAAGGAGGTGCAGAGAAGCTGCATGATATGGCGTGAGACTGATCTCTGGTGAAGTGACTTCTCATACTGCGAGGTCTACACAACAAAATAGGCCTGACAAACGAATGTTGTTGAACGACAGACTATAGTACGTAAGCTCAAAACACCTCAAAAACCTGCACACTGACGGGTTCTGAGCGCACGACCGTCTTGCCAGCATGCTTGCACGGCATGAGGTACCATTGCTTCCGCCCGCCTCTTACCTTAAAGCCGACTTTACCATCGCCCGCTAGTTTGCGTAGTACCTCGTCCACAAAAGGCTCGAGCGCCAGTCGGCGGGTCCCGTCGTCAACGGAAGCTCCGTAGATGCCTGTGACGACTTTCGAAACAACAACACTGCCCTCCCCACCTGCACGAAGCCGATCCAGAGTCCCCATGACCTGCTTCTCGCGACGCCACTTTTGCGAGAGTTCTTTATCGATCTTGGCGTGGAGGTCTTCAATTGTCAAGCCATGAGCTGGATGTCCAACGACGCAATTCTGTGCAGCCATCTTCTGAAGACTGGACATGTAAAGCCCCAGGTCTTCAACCGCGCTTGTTCCAACGCCGAGAATGTTGTCTCCTGTGAACATGGACTTTTCCTCCTCCAGGACGAAGCACATGTGATCTTCTGAATGCCCTGGCGTGTGAACAGCCGTGACTGTCGCCCCTTCGACCTTGAACACCTGGCCATCGCATATGTCTTGGTGGCCGGCTTCGGGACTGTTCTTGTAGATGTGATCGTTGAGATGGTTGTACATCCGTAGCAGATCAGGTGCACCTCCCTGGAGAGATCAGTATCATGTCGAAAATGTGTCTCGCACCGACATCATACTGTAGCTGACGACACATACCGAATGATCACCATGCCAGTGAGTGATCAGCACGTATTTCAGGCTGATATGATGTGCTTCCAATGTTGTTGCCAAAAGCTTTGCATATTCTGGCTCACCACCCGAGGTATCTATCAAGATACGATGTCGTCCTGTACCAAGCACAAATGTGTTGGTACCCTGGTAGGTAAACTTCCCTGGGTTCTGCCCCAGCACTCGGAGGACCCGCGGTGTGAGTTGAGTAACGTTCGGAATATGTGGCAGGCTAGCGACTTGGCCTTTGAGATAGTCGTCGAAGGCGCAGATGTTCAAAGCTTTGTTAATCTGACGATAACCACCTTTGTCGCCGTCCATGTCGAACGTCGCCTCCTTGAAGATTTGCCCTGCAGCGGAGGTATGATAGTGAGGATTTGAGCCAACGGCCGCGTGCGAGTGGGAGTATTGAAGAATCGAGAGTATTTGGAACGAATCCTTTGGATACCATGCAAGTGATAAACTCTCGAGTAGAATGATGCAACTTTGGAAAGCAGTCGTCAACGTGGTACGGTCACATGACGCACTCGTCGGGACATATCGAGGGGCGGACCTCGTCAGCCTCGGGGGTAAAGCCTTGCACAGCCTGATCGCACAACGCAGTAGCGAACTCGGCCACCACTTGCATAGACGTCAGCCGCAAGTCGCGAGACTGTCCTTCAAAGCTCAAAATCAGTTGGTGCGCTCATAGCTTGATAGTGCTTGAACGAATTTATCGCCGTCTATCTTACTTACATCTGGCGTGCCTTAGACTGGATGCATCTCATGCCATCGTCCGGCGTACGAGTTTCCAGCAGTGGATTAGTGAAATGAACGAATAAACCCGAAGTCTTTGATAGCTATCTGTACGCCTCGTGGAAGGCAGTAATGGATTGTGCTGAAAAGCGACGTCCGGGAAACGATTTGACTATACGTCTTGGCCCGAGCCTGCTCGGAGCAATCCTCTTGAGAGTCCAGCGGGCCGAATAGGGTCTGTGAAAGAACTCTCTCTCATACAAACCTCCTTTATGTCATTCCGTTGTTGGGATTCTCCCGATGGCTTGTCCCTGACGCACGTGGCACGCATTCGCATTTCGCTCTTTTGGCTGTCGACGAAGTAGATATACTTTCAGGACGACGATGTGTGCAGAGATCGGTTCCATTGAAGCGAATACTACAGTCTGTATATCGTCCCTTCACTCACATGCGTTGCGAACTGCAAGATTGATCAGAGTTGCAGGTCGTGTTAATGGTGAAAGTCACTGTTTCACAAGGCACGCTGCCCCATTCTACCCCTGCTCTCTAACAATCCAAGCCATGGAGGTCCTATACTTCAGCAACGAGTTTCCCAAAGAGGACTTGCAGGACTCTCTGCGCAGCCTGCATCGCTTAAGTAGAGCTAGATCGCATCCATTGCTTTCTCGGTTCTTGGGAGACGCTACACGAGCTGTCAAAGACGAGATCACTCTTCTACCTTCACCCTTGAAGCATCTCTTTGGGCCTTTCGAGACGCTCTTCGCATGGGCAGAGGACCCCGAACTCCGGGAAGGTGTTCTTTGTGGCGCTGTGGATGGCGTGCTTCTGGTCCTTCTACAACTCGCGGTGTACATCAGGTGAGCAACAGATACCCCCTAAACGTGAGCTCGTAGCTGATCTCGACAGTCATGTTGAACGCCACGCCAACACCGATACCCATATCAAGGCTGATAAACACCTTACCGCACTTGGTGTTGGACTTCTCTCTGCCGCTGCGGTTGCTACTGCTCAAGACAATGCTTCGTTACCTTTGACTGGAGCAGATGCAGTTCGGATCGCATTCCGCATGGGGGTACACGTTCATATGGTTTCTTCACAGCTGGAAAGTCGCGACATGGATGCTTCTGATCCATGGGCCTATGTCGTCCATAATTTGGAGCCGAGCGAAGCTCAAGAGGAGCTGAATGCCTTCCATGACGCAGCCTCTGTCCCAGGGAGTGCAAAGGTCTTTATCAGCGCGATGAGTCGAACCTCAGTCACCGTCAGTGGACCTCCGCTAAGACTGAAGAATCTCTTTCAGAAGTCAAAGCTGTTCCGAGATGCAATCTCGATCGCTCTCCCAGTCTATGGAGGACTCTGCCACGCACCTCATGTATACGGTGCTTCTGACACGAGAGCCATCGTACGCAGGACTGAGGCACACGATGGCTGTTCCACTTCGCATCCTCCACTGCCCTTGTATTCCACGAGTACTGGAAAGCCATACGACGCCACAGACGCCCTTACGTTACAAGAGAATGCCGTCACCGAACTTCTCACCTGTCCCATCCAGTGGGACAAGGTGGTAGCCGCTATCGTGGAGTCAGCTCAGCAGACGCAGCCAACGAGTATCGTACTCCAGTGTTTTGGCAACTCGATACCGCTGCATGATCTGGAGACCGCATTGCGAGTCGCAATGAAAGACGTTCAAGTCTCCGTTGAAAGTTTGATGCCAGCTCTGGCTGACCACACACGCTCTGAGATTGAGCCTCGTGGCACAGCTCAGTCGAAACTGGCCATTGTTGGAATGTCTTGCAGACTACCTGGAGGTGCTACCGACTTAGACAAGTTTTGGCAGGTCCTGGAAAGTGGTTTGGACGTTTCTCGCCAGATCCCAAACGACAGATTCGACATCGCAACACATTACGATCCTACTGGCAAAGAAACCAACAAGACGATGACTCAATATGGGTGTTTCATTGATGAGCCCGGGCTGTTCGATGCTGCATTCTTCAACATGTCACCCAGAGAAGCGGCAGTGGTTGATCCACAGATGAGACTTTCCTTAGTCACGGCCTACGAAGCTTTGGAGATGTCTGGGTTCGTCGCCAATCGTACACCTTCAACGAAACTGCAGAGAATTGGTACTTACTACGGACAAGCGGCTGACGACTACCGCGAAGTCAACCAAGGACAGGAAGTCAGTACATACTATATTCCAGGAGGCTGTCGAGCATTTGGGCCAGGGCGAATTAACTACTTCTTCAAATTTGCAGGACCAAGCTATAGCATTGACACGGCGTGTTCGTCAGGCCTGGCAGCAATTGAAGTAGGTCAAGACAACTCCGCGTTGTCATTGAATTAAATCGATCACTGACGATGACCGCAGGTTGCATGTCACGCGCTCTGGAACGGAGAGGTCGATATGGCTGTAGCCGGCGGCGTCAACATCTTGACAAATCCCGATGGATTCACAGGCCTGGGCAAAGGGCATTTCTTGACGAAGACTCACAATGCCTGCAAGACTTGGGATGCTGGCGCTGATGGATATTGCCGAGCCGATGGAGTTGGTTCTCTCGTGATCAAAAGACTGGAAGATGCACAAGCCGACAACGACAACATCCTGGGAGTAGTACTTGCTACGGGCACGAATCATTCGGCAGAGGCTGTGTCCATCACGCACCCACATGCCGGTCATCAGTCCTACCTAGCACGTCAGCTTCTCCGTCAGGCTGGAGTGAATCCACTTGATGTGAGCTACATTGAGATGCATGGCACGGGCACTCAAGCAGGGGACTTCGAAGAGATGTCCGGTGTTCTTGACGTCTATGCGCCAACTTCATCTCATCGCCGCCGACCGGAACAATCACTGCATATTGGAAGCGTCAAAAGCAATGTCGGCCACGGAGAGTCTGTAGCTGGTACGACGGCCCTGATCAAGGTGCTGATGATGATGCAAAGAAACGAGATCCCTCGTCACGTTGGCATCAAAACAGAACTGAACCCCAGATTTCCTGACCTCGAAAAGCGCAACGTCCATATCCCTCTCTCCAACACCGCATGGCCGCGGTCCGAGAAGAAGCGCATTGCTGCCGTCAACAACTTCGGAGCAGCTGGCGGGAATACAATGATGCTACTCGAAGATGCACCTACAGTTGAGCCAGGGCCTTTGGATCTTCGCCCTAGCCATACGATCGCTGTATCTGGCAAAACGAAGACCGCCCTATCTAACAACATCGAGCGACTCATATCGTACCTGGACGATCACATTGGCGAGACTGACTTGGCCCATCTCGGATATACTACGACTGCTCGGAAATATCACCACAGCTATCGAATCGCGGCCACCGCTACCGATATCGCTGGAGCCAGGAGACAGTTGCTTTCGTCATTGGACCAAGTCCAAAGCATCAAGCCTATCGGCAACAAGTCCAACACCCCATCGGTAGCGTTTGCCTTTACTGGTCAGGGTGCGTCCCATCACAGTATGAGTCTGGAGTTTTATCGAGATGTGCCAGTCTTTCGCCAACATATCCACAACCTGGACACCATCGCGCAACGGCAGGGATTTCCTTCTTTCATCCCAGCTTTGGATGGCTCTCATTCGCAAGACTACGAACATCCGCCTGTGGTGACTCAGTTGGCTCTTGTCTGTACAGAGATCGCTCTCGCTCAGTACTGGACATCTCTGGGAGCTTGCCCAGACATCGTCGTTGGTCACTCTCTCGGCGAGTATGCCGCAATGCAGGTGGCCGGTGTGATCAGCGCGAGCGATGCCATATTCATGGTCGGCCGAAGAGCAGAATTGCTTCAAGAGCGATGTACCGCCGGAAGCCACTGCATGATGGCAGTCCGAGCTTCTGTGTCTACGATTGCCAATGTTCTGTCTGGAAGCACGACACAATACAGCGTGGCGTGCATCAACAGCCCGTCAGACACAGTTCTCAGCGGCACCAAGGCGCAAGTCGACGAGATCGCCCCAATCCTCGAGGCAGCTGGCCACCGATGCATCATACTCGGCGTCGCCTTCGCATTCCACTCCGAACAAACAGACCCTATTCTGGATGACTTCGAAACGATCTGCAAGAACGTGATCTTCCAGGAGCCAAAGCTCCCAGTCATCTCGCCACTACATGCCAAGGTCGTGTTCGATGGCCGAACTTTGAACGCCGAATATGTTCGTCGAGCAACGAGAGAAACAGTCGATTTTGCATCGGCTATTGAGGCTGCACACGAAGTATCTGCAGTCGGTGATGATACCATTTGGATTGAGATCGGCCCTCATCCAGTATGTACTGGCTTTGTAAAATCAATTCTGCCCAGCCCGCCCCTAGCTGTGCCATCCCTTCGTCGTGGACAGGACAACTGGAAGTCGATGTCAGAAACAATGGCTGCGCTACATTCTGCTGGTATCGATCTCGACTGGAACGAGTTCCACTCACCCTTCAGGTCAGGACTCCGCCTTCTCAACCTTCCTACTTATGCGTGGGATGAGAAGAATTATTGGCTGCAGTATAATGGCGACTGGTGTTTGACGAAGGGCAACAACTATTATCAGAACAGCCCTTTGACGGCCGCTGGGAACCAGGCAATTCCGACCTACGAGTCATTGAGCTCGTTGGTACAGAGAATCGTTTCCCTTGAGCTTGATGGCGCTAACTGCGTTGTTGTCATGCAATCGGATCTCATGCAGAAGGACTTTTTGGCTGCAGCACATGGGCATCGAATGAATGACTGCGGTGTCGTGACTTCAGTGAGCACCCATGTCGCTATCATGATCAAAACTTAGCTGACTTGCCCTACAGTCGATTCACGCCGACATAGGCTTCACTCTGGGCGACTATCTCTACCGAAAGTTCTACCCCGGAAGCAAGCGACCAGACATGAACATGACGAACCTTGTCGTGACCAAAGGATTGGTAGCGCACAAGGGATCAACGAGCATACCACAACTCATCCAAGTGACTGCACGGACTGCAGACATCGATTCTGGCATTCTCGACTTAACATGGCAGAACGTAGATTCTTCTGATGGAACACCTTCGGAGCCTTTTGCGACGGCCAACATTGAATACGGCAATTCTGGTCACTGGCTTAACTCTTGGACTCCCATGACACATTTGATTCAGCATCGGATCGAAACACTGGACGCAATGGCAGCAGCTGGTCAAGCCAGTCGTCTCTCTGGCAACATGGCCTACACTCTATGGGCTCATAACCTTGTTGACTACGCTGAGAAATATCGAGGCATGCAATCCGTGGTGATGAGCCAATTGGAAGCATATGCCAACATTCGACTCAGTGACAAAGACCATGGAGGCCAGTTCTTGTTGCCACCATATTTCATCGACAGCGTTGCTCACCTTGCCGGCTTCGTTATGAATTGCTCGGATGCCATTGACACACATAACAACTACTGTGTCACATCTGGCTGGCAGTCGATGCGCTTTGCTGAGCCACTCGTGGCAGGAGGCCGTTATCGGTCGTATGTCAAGATGATACCCACTGAAGAGAATTCCGCAGTCTTCCTGGGCGACGTTTACATCCTTCGTGCCGACGACAGCAAGATGATTGGTATGGTCGGTGGCATCACTTTCCGTCGTTTCCCGCGACTGTTGCTTGGCCACTTTTTCACTGCTCCTGAACCTTCACAGAGCGTGAAAGAAGCGAGCACGCCGGCTTTGACATGGGACAGACATTCAGGTCACCAAACGCCGGCTGAGACACACACATCAACAGGCTCCAACGGCGAGAGCTCGGACCACGATTCTGGTTTCGAAGAGTCGGAGCTTTTGAAGGTCAAGAAAGTTACCAAGAGCCAGAAGAAGCCGAGCAAGACCAAGGAGATCCCATCATCTGTGGCGAAGATTGTTGCGGCGGCCAATCCGGGAGAGGCTCCGTCTACGAATCCATCGATGGCAGACAAGGCTCTTCTCCTAGTTGCCCGAGAAACGGCTCTGGAGCTCGAAGATTTGCAAGACCAGGCTGAGTTCTCCAACCTGGGCATCGACAGTCTTATGTCCCTAGTATTGGCTGAGAAGTTCAGAACGGAGCTCGATGTCAAGGTGAACGGCAGTCTGTTTTTGGACTACCCTACGATCGGTGACTTGAGGAATTGGTTGAATGACTACTACAGCTAGAATGGACATCAGTTTGAAGTTTGGGCTAGGCCTTTGGATATGACAGGCGTTCAGGATCAATCAGATAGCGATAAGAAAACTAGCTGCTGCTAGCCGAAGGGTCCCTTTCTATCTTGCTCAAGTATACCATATCGAACCTCGCTGTAAGACTCCACAGCACACTCATCTGATCACGGGAGTCTCAAAACGTAGGTTCACAGGCTCAGAGAACGCAAATTTGGAGTTCGCATCACGGCGCAGTCGTTTCCTCTGCAGATTGCATGGAGAGAATGGTTGGCTTGTCGCCGGCTGAAATCAACGAGACTAAGTGGCGACATTCATTTCTGTTTAAACAATCCGAGTCGCTCCGATCGATTCAACATCGTATCTACTGCACGGTCTATTGTTCTCATGGCATGCCAAGAGAGAACGGTAGAGATCGATGCTGACTGTTTCGGGATATGTTCAGGCTACAGGACGTTTATAATTCCCATTTTCATCTTTTCGTATTCATCAGCTCGGTCCTGTTCCCGTCGGCAGGTAGTTGTGCAAGAATGGGAAGTAGTAACGCATCAACCCAAAGAAAATGCAACTCGGAGTTCCAGAAGGGAACTTCGCCTTCCCGCCTGCGTTCACAACTCCAACATTCCTGCCATCCCACATTCCCTTGGGTGCATCAGCAGACTCAATCATCCCAGCTGCAATATCTAGATACGAGACGAAAGACTCCTCATCATCAAGTGTAAGTCGATGTCCTCTCTGAACATCGACCGAGAGTCCGCCGGGTTTGATGTATACGCACGAGACCCAATCTTCGTGTTGACGAAGAAATTCCTCTGCCAATTCGAGATCTTTGTACACATGCCAGGCGGATCTTCGGATGATGGCGTTGATGAAGGGCTGCTTGCGACTGATCCAGGGATCTAGCGTGGCTGAGGAGAGGAGGACGAGTCGTGGCATGGGAGGTGGTGCCCGAGAGCTTGCTTTGATCTGTTCGAGAGCGCTGATCACTGTTCGAGCGAGATCTTGGCTTATATCTCATAGCGGAAAGCAGAGTCAGTATGTGCTTTTTGGCGGGTAGGGTTCATGTACATACGACAGCCTGGAATGTTGTCATTCGTCGTCGCGGTCAGGAAAACCGCCTGCGCTCCGTGCATTGCTTTGGCAAGCAGATCGACATCGGTTATGCTGCCAGTGAAGAGTTCAACTCGCGGATGCCCTTTTGACCGAGGGACAAGACGATGAAGCTTTTCCTGATTACGGCAATAGACCTTGATCTTGGCATCGTCCGTGTTCAGGAGCAGCTCCAGAAGAGCTTGTCCACAGTTGCCCGTGGCGCCCAGAATTGAATACGTGGTCATGACGAAAATGTCAGAGCGTTCAAAAGTGTGGTAATTTAGGTCGAAGCAACGACGTCGCTGAATGTATGTGAATCTGAGAGAATGCAACTGTGTCTCCAACTTGCAGTTCAGTATCGGGCTAAAGCAGCCTTGTTTCGGAGTAAAGCAACGTGGAAGGGAATAACCCCGAGCTATGTTCCAGACAGCCACGTAAAGCAACAGCTACCGATCAATCGATATGATCCGCCCGGAAATGAGTGCAATGGGCGGAGAGTCGTTGGTATAGGGAATCGAGGTCTTGCATGTCCCTTTCGAATCCATTGACAGCAACTTCTCCCAAAAACTTACCCAAGTTGACGCCGAATTTTGTATCTTCAGAAACATGTCGCCGCCATACATTCCTGGTCGCCTTGATGGCAAAGTGGCCCTTGTCACTGGCTCTGGTCGCGGAATCGGAGCGGCAATCGCCATCTACCTTGGAAGAATGGGAGCCAAAGTCGTCGTAAACTACGCCAATGCAAGGGAGCCTGCCGAGAAGATTGTCGAAACTATTAAGAAGCAAGGTTCAGATGCTGTCGCCTTCCAAGCCGACGTTCGACAAGTCAACCAGACAATCAAGCTGTTCGACGATGCGGTAGCACATTTCGGCAAGCTCGATATTGCCGTCAGCAACTCTGGCGTTGTCAGCTTTGGACACATGAAAGACGTAACAGAAGAAGAGTTCGATCGGGTGTTTAGCCTCAACACTCGCGGCCAGTTCTTCGTTGCGAGAGAGGCGTACAAGCACCTTACTGAAGGTGGCAGGATTGTCATGACATCGTCCAACACCTCCAAGGACTTCAGCGTGCCTAAGCACTCTCTGTATTCAGGCTCGAAAGGGGCGATCGACTCCTTCGTCAGGATCTTTTCCAAAGACTGTGGTGACAAGAAGATCACCGTTAACGCTGTGGCGCCAGGAGGTCCGTTCGAAAAATCAAATTCGCTGTCGTACTAGGAAAGATTGCTGACTTGATAGCCAGGGACGGTGACAGATATGTTTCACGACGTTTCCCAGCACTATATCCCTGGCGGTGAGAAATATACGGCTGAAGAAAGACAGAAGATGGCTGCCATGGCATCACCGCTTCGTCGGAATGGATGGCCAGAGGATGTTGCGACGGTAGTGGGATTCCTTGTCAGTGCTGAAGGAGAGTGGATCAATGGGAAGGTCCTCACTTTGGATGGAGGAGCTGCATAATCTAGCATCTTCCATCAGACACCATGACAATAGAGTACACATCAATTATCTCAATCTTGGCCACAAAATATTACAGCCTTGTGCGCCTAGTCAGCATGAACCAGTCTGCTGCACCATTGCTGTCCGAAACATTGCAGATTTTGATGAAAGCTGAATGTTATGCGGAGTAACATGGTCTCAAGCGTGTTGACTCACGACTTGACAAGTGAATGTCTGCGAGAGTTCGCAAGACGTCTCCCAAGCTCTTAGGCGTTGCTCAAAGACAACAGTTTCCATCATGCGAATGCTTACGTTATGTCTAGATAGTGAGACGATTCGTTCATGTTGCAAGATGGTTCTAAAGCTTCATCCCTAGGACAGAGATACATTTCTCGAGAATAACATGATCTATCAATCAATCATGGAGGTTGTCAGTTGCTCAGAAGTCCATCTCTCCATCGGAGATACGCCCTTGATCTCCTGGGCTGGCAAGAATGGCTCTGCTGCCGCCCATTCCAAGTTCAGCGTCGGTTTGCCCTGACTGACGACTAGCCCACTCAACTCCGAAGCACGATCCTCTTGCTTGCTGTCCTTCCGCTTCGAGTTCGTACTTCCCAACACGGAACGAAGCACAGTCTCCAACTTCGTCTGAGTTGCGACGATATCGCCAGGTGGTGCTTGCGCTCGCCAAGCAACAGTACGGTCAGGTCGAACGAGGACTGCGCCCTTCTCGCCAACTCCACGAGTCTCGTACCAGCGAAAGAAAGTATCTTCATAGTCCTGGCCCCAGCCGATGCCTATCACCGGAATGTCCAAGCCGAGTATTTGTGAGACTTCTGTGACGGCTGGCAGCCAGATGTCTTTCCCGCCAATGCCAGTCAAGATCGTGAACTTTCCGTGTCCAACAATGTCTCTTGTCGAGACAAGCGGGAGGCGTGGACCTCGCATGGGCTGACGAACGCCGAGCCAGGCATGTGGGATTCGCCATCCAGGATGTGTGCTGGTGTAGAGATTGACCGCACGATCTTGCTCGTTTTGAGGCCACGACGGCTCGTCTTCCTCGTCATCAAGATAGTTGGCCGTGGATTTGTACCATTGATTCATCATTGCTCCAACGCAGTGGCGCTCATCAGCAAGCTCGCTCACAGCCTTGCGGAATTGGTCTCGGAAGGCAGCCCCTGCTTCTGAATCTTCTTTTAGAAGATTCATAATCTGCATACGTTCCTCAGGTGATCGATTGTCCAGGTATCCGAGCATACCGTAAAGATTGAAGTTCAGCCTTCCATTCTCGTTGGTTCGCTTTACCACATATTCGCCGGCTGGTTGCCTTTCGTCATTGTATGTGTTCAAGAGTGACTTTTCTGCCTTGCCTTGCAAGACGTAAGCCATCTTCCAGGCCAAATTGAACGCATCTTCCAAACATGTGCTCGTTCCAAGGCCGCCAAATGGAGGATGTCGATGAACCGAGTTTCCAATGCAGTGGATGTTCCCGTGAGAGAAGTATTCTGCGTAGACTTCTTCAAAGTCCCAGATGCTCATGCCTTTCAACTTCATCTCTACGCTGTCGTCGCCGACAAGATCCTTGATTCGAGACATGATCTGCTCCTCCGTTGCCTCCATCTTAGTGTAGGTTGGGCTGGGAAACAGAGAGATGACCCAATCATGCCAGGGCTTGATGAAATGCGCGATACCGACGGGGCCGTATTCTGGTTGTGGCTTGTCTGGCAAGCAAAGGTAATGTAACAGTCCAGGGGTTGGCTCAACCAAATGGCCGAGATCTGCATCGACCCAAGCACAGATCACAAAACCATTCCCGGGACCGTGATGTAATGGGATGTTGAGACCGCGAACAATCCGACTTTTTGCCCCATCGGCAGCGACCAGATACTTCGATCGTATCACGTATCCTCGTCCGGCGGTGAGATCTTCGACGACACTGAGGACTTCGTCCTTCGCTTTGTCCTCTACAAAACTCACGAGGCGTGTCTGCCATCGAGCCGAGACTCCGTGTTCCGAAGCACAATCAAGCAGCAGTGGCTCCAGATCGGTCTGGCAAAGGCACAGGGTCTTGGAAGGGCTGGCATCTTCATAGGCTCCCTGGACCTGTGATCAGGGTGTGATCGATAGCGACAGAAGCATAACTTACATGCCGAGATGGATCATTGCCAAATACATAAGACCGATAAATTTCTTCTCCCGCCAAAGTGTTACAAAAGCGAGTGTAGGTGGAGTACTGGGAGGCAGGATAGCCAAGCTCTCTTGCTTTGTCTTCCAAGCCAAGATCTCGCAGGCATTCTGTGAGGTATTGTAAGTCTTCCTAGTACATAGTACGACTTGCTTCAACATACCCATTCCAGCCATGTTGAAGTAGTTTGCTCGTGGATGCTTGGAAGGGCCCGGCGTATCGGAAATCATCAAAGCGTTAATGCCCGTTCAAAGGCGTCAGCATGTTATGACTTGACTACTACTGTGCAACTCACCATATGATCCCAAATAGCATGCCATTGAGGCTCCCGAAGGCCCGGCTCCTGAGTACAAAGGTTAGCAAATGGCCATGCTGATGGGAGCGCTGTTCCACGTACCAACGATGAGCACATCCACGTCCAGCACGTCCATATCCGGCGACGTATTTCCAAGGCTTCCCATGATGATCATGCGATAGTGAGCGTAAGGTGAGTGCGATAGTCAATGATACGGTCTTGGGCTTGGCCAAGTCCTAAGACGCAGTAATGTAGTCCGAGTTCTACATCTCGGCGGTCAAGATACACAGCCGTCTCGTCCATGGCTGCGATGCTGGCTTCAGACTGCAAGGTGTTCCGAGTGAGTTGCATCAAGAAACTGCGAACCTTCCGACATTTGATCCGAAAAACCCCTGAAATTAGCGCATCTCGTGTGATTGGTTGGCGCTTTGACCCGGGATCCACTCGGAGAACTCCACCTCGCTCGAGGTGAATGAATCCTTCTCCTTCTCCTGCTCACATCACCATCAAACCCATCAATCGACAACCTGAAGGCAACTTCATTCGGAGTATTGGCAACTACCAACACTGACGCAATACGTTCTGGCCCACGAGACGCTCATTGCACCGCTCGTCTTTGCCACGCGGCCACGCACATTTACCATGCCCGAGGCTCTCATGTATATGCCGGGCGGCTTCCAAGGCTGGGCTGCCTCGCCAGTATTAGTCTCTCACAATGTACTACGCGGACCGTCCTTGATCGCCACGTGTATGGAGTCGACCCAGCATGTCTCCTCCACCTCGCCCTCGCCCTGAGCCCATCGCCATTGTCGGCATTGGATGCCGATTGCCTGGAGGAGCAAACTCTCCCTCTCAGCTATGGTCTCTCCTTATTCAGTCCTCTGAGCTCAAGCCACAGAGTCTCAACAAAAGGTTCAATCTTGAGCGATACTACCACCCCGACAGCTCGCACCACGGCACGCTCAATGCCCAAGAAGCCTATCTTCTCGATCAGGATGTCCGGCATTTCGACGCTAGATTCTTCGGTATCCAGCCCAATGAGGCTGCGGCAATTGACCCTCAACACCGCCTACTGATGGAGACAGTCTATGAAGCCCTCGAGGCTGGGGGTATGCGTCTACCGCAGCTACGAGGCTCTGATACTGCGGTCTACGTTGGGACGACAGTAAGTGGATTTCTGTCTCATAGTTATTGAAACTTTCATCTCTGACAACTAAGCAGTCATATGACCATTTCGCACAGGCCGCCCAAGACCTGAACAACGTTCCAACATACAACTCTACGGGTGCGGCCGCTTGCAATGCATCCGCGCGATTGTCGTACTTCTTTGACTGGCACGGCCCTTGCATGACAGTGGATACAGCATGTTCATCGAGCATGGTTGCTGTGGACCTCGCAGCTCAGGCTCTACGACAAGGCCGCTCGAAAGTAGCAGTGGCGGCCGGCACCAATCTTCTTCTGAGCCCCTTGGGGTTCATCGCCTACAGCAACATGCACATGCTTTCCCCGACCGGCCGCTGCCAAATGTGGGACGCAAACGGCGACGGCTATGTACGTGCCGAGGGTGTCGCTTCACTCATTTTGAAGCGCTTGAGCGACGCTGTGGCTGATGGAGATCATATCGAATGTGTGATCCGTGAGGTCGGCGTTAATCAAGATGGACGAACGAAAGGCATTACAATGCCCTCTGCTACGGCTCAAGCTAACCTCATCCGCGAGACGTTTGCCAGAGCCGGCCTTGATCCAAGCAATCCACTGGAGCGCTGTCAGTATTTCGAAGCGCACGGAACAGGAACTGCTGCTGGTGATCCTCAAGAAGCTGAAGCGTTGCACTCAGTCTTCTTTCCAAACCACTCACAAGCCTCGGATGACAAGCTTCATGTAGGAGGCATAAAGACCGTTATCGGTCACACCGAGGCAACTGCGGGTATCGCTGGTATTCTGAAAGCGTCGTTGGCCATGAGGCATGGCATCATACCTCGAAATCTTCAATTCAAGACCTTGAACCCCAGCATAAAGCCGTTCTACAAGAATCTGAATCTGGTCACGGAAGCGCAGCCTTGGCCCGAGGTCGCTCAAGGACAAACCCGGCGGGCCAGCGTGAATAGCTTTGGTATATTCAGATCTCGAGCTTCGACAAACTAGGCTGACAGTATGATACAGGATTCGGTGGCACAAACAGTCATGTCATATTGGAGAGCTTTGAAGATTTCTCTCAAAATGCTGATCAACTTGATCAGAGCGGATGCCTACTTCCACTGCTGTTCTCAGCTGCGTCTGAGAAGTCACTCCGAGAGCTCTTACAACGCTACCAGAAGTTTCTGGATTGCACACCGGATGTCGATCTCTCAAAGCTGGCGTACACCTTAGCATGCCGCAAATCATCGCATGCCTTCCGTATGATCGTTGGTGCCGGCAACTACACTGCTATCCAGACCGAGATGCACGCACTGCTTGCAGGCAACATCAGCAAAATTACAACTCGCCATACGCAGTCCACCAACGGACCTCTCCTAGGAGTGTTAACTGGCCAAGGGGCGCATTGGCCACAAATGGGGGCCGCTCTCGTAAGGGCGTCATCATACGTACGCAGCGTCATCGCAGAGCTGGACGAGTCTTTGAGAACTCTTCCAGAAGCGGATCGCCCTGACTGGTCGATCTTAGAGGAACTCTTGGCAGACAAGACGGTCAGCCGCGTGAGCGAAGCGACCATTGCCCAGCCTTTGACTTGTGCCGTCCAGCTCATCTTGATCGACCTCCTACAGCATGCTGGCGTTCGGTTTCGTGCACTCGTGGGCCACAGCTCAGGAGAACTAGCGGCTGCCCATGCTGCTGGCTTTCTCAGCCGCAAAGACGCTATACGTATTGCCTACTATCGTGGCTTGCACTCCAAACTTGCCGGCAGTGACAACGGCCAGCCAGGCGCCATGCTTGCCGTTGGAATGTCGGTGGTGGACGCGGAAGAGCTGTGTGCTCGCGAAGTCTTTGCGGGCCGAGTCTCTGTGGCAGCATCCAATTCCGGCACAAGCGTTACGCTTTCTGGTGACGAGGATGCCATCCTGGAGGTCAAGTCTCTGCTCGATGAGGCGAATACATTCGCCCGTGTTCTCCGTGTCGACAAGGCCTATCATAGCCGACACATGTTGCGGGCCTCAGGGCCTTTCCTGAAAAGTCTTTCGGCTTGTGGCATTACTCTCCAGAGCCCGCCTGCAGGTTCTCCAAAGTGGTTCTCCTCCGTCTACAACGGAGAGGTCATCGCAGCTAATTTTGGGCTCGCCGGATCGTACTGGAACGACAACTTGAATAGTCCTGTACTGTTCTCGCAAGCCATAGAGGCAGCCATTGCTTCCCAAGGTCCATTCGAGCTCGCTGTTGAGATTGGAGCACATCCGGCATTGAAGGGACCTGCGTGCGAAGTTCACCAGAGCGTCACGACGCAACCAGTTCTGACATACGTCGGATGTCTCTCGAGAGGCAAAGACGATGTTGCAATGTTCAGCAGAGCGCTCGGTGAGCTTTGGGCCATTGCAGGAGAGTCAGCCGTGAATTTCGAAGGTCTCCACAGGGCGCTGTATGGGCTCACAGGCCCCCTGGAGACTGTTCATGACCTTCCTACGTACCCATGGGACCACGACCGTGTTCTCTGGAGCGAGTCAAGGGTTGCAAGGCTGGCGAGAGAACAGCCTGGCCGCTTTCATGACCTCTTGGGCACCCGCGAGCCTTCCGGAAGCACGGACGATTATTGTTGGCGGAATACCCTCGTTCCAAAAGAGGTTCCGTGGTTGGCTGATCACGCGCTGCAAGGACAATTGGTGTTCCCTGTCACTGGATACTTGTGCCTGGGGATGGAAGCAGCCATGGAACTTGCAGGCGAGAGGTCGGTGCGAGCAGTGGAGATGAACGATCTGCACATTCGGAAGGGCATTGCTATCGACGACAAGTTTGGGACTGAAATCTTTGTCTCGTTGACCAACATTCAGCACAACTCCGAGACGCTTACTGCCTCTTGGACTTGCTGCTCGACCACCAGCAGAGACTCGACGCAGCTGGCATTGAACGCCACTGGCTCTGTAAAGCTGCTTTTCGGTCGCAGCCAACCCAACGTGTTTCCAGCGAGGCCCTTACAATCCGACAATATGAATACTGTCGACGTTGACGATTTCTACGACGAGCTCGGAAATATCGGCTACGGTTACGGGTCGACCTTCCGCAGCATTCAGTCGTTGAATCGAAGACTTGGCTGCTCAAGTGGCATTCTCACTTGCCCGTCGCAGGCCAACGCTCACACTACTCTTCTCTTCCATCCAGGGATGCTCGACGCTGCTTTGCAAGGCTTGCTTGCCGCGTATAGTGCTCCTGGCGATGGTCGACTGTCCTCACTCCACGCACCATCTCGGATCTCGAAAATCGTGCTCATTCCCCACCTCTGCCGACAAGAAACTGACTCTGAACTATCTTTTGATTGCTCAGTCACAGATGATTCGCCCGGGAAAATCATAGGTGACGTGGAGATCTATCAGTCCAAAGATGAGTACCCGTCAATCTCCGTCGAAAGTGCACAATTCGTGCCTTTCTCGCCGTTCACGTCGTCCGACGATCGAGAGCTGTATGCGCACACTATCTGGAACCTGCAAAGCTCGGCGGAAAATGAGGTGACGAATCTAGAATCCGCTTTGGCCAGCGTTGTGCCAGCTTTTGGCAATGACTTGCTCCTCGTTGGCGGCAATCGTGGCCCTTCTGGCCCCATAGCCAGCCAAATGCTTTCGGCGATGAGCGAGAGATACCGCAACGTTGCATTCGTGGCCAGGTTCAAAGACCTGATTCCCGAACAGATCACCTCTGATGCTACACTCCTCAGCCTTGTGGAGCTAGATGGCCCCTTCTGGGCGAGCATCTCATCCGAAGGCTTTGAGAAGCTGGAACAGGTCTTGAAATCATGCACTAACGTTCTTTGGATTACCTGGGGAGCTGATCGCGATAACACAGACGGTGCCCAAACGTTGGGTATCTTGCGTTCTCGCCGGTGGCAACAGTCCGAGACACGTATCCAAGTGATTGATTTCGAATCGATTGATCAGGTTGACTTCGAACTGGTCAAGCAAAGCCTCCTACGCCTGGAAATGACCAAAGAACCAGATCCGGAAAGTTCTGGACACACGCAATTGACGATCGAGCCAGAGATTCGCGTTCGGGATGAGCAAGTCTTGATCCCGCGTGTCGTGCCGTCCAGTGAAGCAAATGAGCGCTACAATGCTACCAGACGTACAGTCACTAGAGATGTCGCGCTTCATCAGAATGTCGTCGAGCTTCGGTGGCAAGAAGAAGACAATGCGCAGTACGCTGTGCATGAACCGCAGAAAGACTCTCAGGCTCTTGCTGCGGACGAACGATGCGTAAATGTTGAGTGCTCAACCCTTGCTGCGGTCTCAACCCCGGCTGGCAATATCTTCCTCAGTCTCGGCGTAGACTATTCTACGGGCGAGAAGATACTCAGCGCATCGAAAAGCTTGGCATCGCAGATGCCTTTGCCTTACACGTGGAGCGTTCCAGTGGATTGTGGTATGGCCGGCCCGCAATATCTGACCGCCATCGTGGCGTATCTGCTCAGCGCTAAAGCCTTGGAGCTTGGGGCTTCCAGATCCAGTGTGATATTTTGCGACGAAGACAGAGAGCTGGCTTCTGTGATGGCTCGCAAGCTCAGAGCAAATGGTGTCAAGACTGTCATGGTCACTCCTGGCGAAGCCCAAGAGACCCTCGGCGGTTGGACTCAGGTGAATCCATTCACACCCATTCGAACCATCAAGGCCATCCTGCCGAAACACGCAGACATGTTAATCGACCTCGCTGACGGCGGGTCACGGAACTCTGAAACGAGTGAGCTCAGGAGTCGTATCGCTCAAAGCTTGCCATCTACGTGCGCCAGGCTTCACATCTCAGATCTACTCACTCGGAAAGCCACTCTCGGGGCTGGAACCCACGACTCGGCGGCCATCGTCAATCTTTTGAAGGACGCCAACGCCTTTGTCAGAGCTGAGAGCACACACATTCTTGCAGAAGATTCTCTCGTTTCTTCAGTCTCTATCACTCAACATTTGAATACTTCCCAAGACGCCGATCTCTGGAGCATGATCGACTGGTCCGCGGATATGACAGTGCCCGTCCAGATTGAGCCCTTTCAGTCCAAAGAGAACTTTTTCCGTGCTGACAGGACATATTGGCTCGTAGGCTTCGGTACTGCCCTTGGCAAGAGTCTCTGCGAATTCATGGTCTCGAAAGGCGCACGGAGCATCGTGCTCACGGATGACAGCCAAGATACCAGTCTGGTCGACTGTCCGTGGGCTGGTAAATTCCATCGCCAAGGTGTCGCTATCAAGTGCATTTCTGGAGACGTCTTTGACGGAGACGACTTGATGCGAATGTACAACATCATACAGAAGTCGATGGCTCCCATCGGCGGTGTGATCACGGCCTCCTCGCCGCTCGAGGGATCTCATATGGAAGACAGCATCCACCGAACGGGCTTCTTCGATAATGCACAGGCCTTTATCTCAAGTCTGATCAACCTCACAAGGCTGTTCTCCGAGCGGGCACTGGAATGCTTCATGGTCTTCTCGCCTCTTTCTTGCATCCAAGGCAAAGTTTCAAATATTGGGTAAGTCTTTGGGCCCACTAACTTGAACAGAAGCAGGCTAATGACAAGAACACAGATCCGCTCAAGCAGCCCAAGTCGGAGAAGCCCTTGTTCGTCGCCGACGAGCTCGCGGTCTAGCTGCAACCGCTGTTTACATCCCACACGTCGTGGGAATTGGCAACACTCGTCCAGTAGACCGCTCGGCCCCTGTCATTTCTGAGCCTGATCTCCACCACATTGCCGCAGAGGCCTTCGCCGCTAGTCGATCGGACTCCAGCGGTGATTCCACGATCATTTCTGGGATCAAAGCATGTGATGGAGACGGTCCGCGTTTCTCGTACTTTCTCCAGAACAACAAGAGTCAACAGAAGGCTGGTGGCTCAACGAATGGCCCAGTCTCCCTAGCAAAGCAGCTGGGAGACTGCGTTGACCGTGACGAGATGGCAGGCGTTCTTACAAGTAAGCCCCCAACGATCTCTATGCCATCAATACGACATACTGACATGCCTCTAGCCGCCTTCACTACCAAGCTCAAGGACAACCTCATGATCGATGGAGACTTGAGCACCACCACGCCAATGGTGGACATGGGTGTTGACTCGCTCGTGGCTGTAGAAATTCGGAACTGGTTTGAGCAAGAACTTGGTGCTTCTGTGGCAGTGATGAAGATTTTGGGTGGAGATTCCGTGGCAGATCTCGTCGAGGACGTTGTGGGGAGCAAGATTGGCGTCTCACAGAAGGAGACGGGTTAAGCAAGATACATTTAGGTTTGGTGGGAGAAGGTCAGCTGGGATAGACGGCGTCGTGAGATTCATCTGCCTTTCGCTTACTATCTTTCATTACTGAACTGTATCTCATCAAACAATCGACGCCATTACAGAGTCGAACGGTTCAGCTACTGAAGGATCTTATGCCTGACTGAAAGTGCCCACCTCGGCGCCCTCACTCCTCCCACTCATACTCTGGCAGCGGATACTCGCTGGAGTCTGCAAACGCCCCGCCGAGCCACCTCTGCAAAAACTCCGCAATCCCACTCCACGCCACCAGCGCAAACAGATTGTTCCGAATCCAGATACCCCACGCCGAATACGGCGCCATGATGTTATCAACAAAAGGCGGAATCTTTTGCATCTCCTTGATCAAGGGCCGCATTTGCGTCTCGTACGCCTCCAGACCCGCCTTCACATCACCGCCATGCTTCTTGAGCTCTCCAGCGAGAATGTACGCCCCCGCAAGAGCGATACTCGTGCCAAAGCCTGTAGGTCCTGTAGCGTACCCGGCATCACCTACGAGTACGAAGCGGCCTTTAGAGAGTTGTGGGACTTTGACTTGGACGATCTCGCTGGTGTAGAAGTCTTCGGCGTCGTTCATCTCTTGGATGAGATCATTGGTGATCCAGCCCACGTCACGATAGTGCTCTGCCACGAACTTTCGCTCTTCGCCTCGCTCTGCTGCTTGACGGAAGGCTGCACCGCTGCCTCGACTCATCATCATAGCATGACCGCCTTCGGACAGCTTGGATCCAGTGGTTACGAAACGGCCGCCGGGAGCGCTGAAGCCCTTGCTGATTTTACTGTTGTCTGCGAAGTCTTTCTTGGTAGAGAAGTACGCAGCCCAGATGTCGGTGGGATGAATGTGGTGTCGTACGCCGCATTCAAAGCCAATGGCACGGGTTCGAGATGTCGCTCCGTCTGCGGCTACTACGAGATCGAAGATGGAAGAAGGTCTGCCGCTGACGAATTCGACCTCGACAGGACCGTCTTCTGCTCCCTGCCGGATGGAGGAAAGCTGTTCGTTGAAGATGTATTCGACTTGCTCGTACTTTTTGGTCAGGCCATGAAGGATGTTTGATAAGTCGCCACGGAAGATTTCGTACTCTGAAATGAGAGACTGGCGCTCCGGGTCGCCTGTAGCTCGAATAACGCCATATGGCCGTCCGTCTAGACTGTTGGTTAGTATCAATTCTGCTATTCCACGGGGTTTGCTTCTGGGCTTGACTGTAACATACCATCTCGCACGAAGCTCACACCCTCTTCTCCTGCGGCCTTGCTTCTCACGAGCTCTTCCATGCCTGGTATACGCCGCATAACGGTAACGCCTGGCCCGCGAATGTCGATGGCTTGGCCGCCTGATATTTTGATCAGCTGGTGATTCTCTGTACCAAAAGCGAAGACCTTGCCTTTCCTAATGCTAGGAAATCTCTCGATGACAGTGACTTGGGCTCCAGCTCTTGCAAGCCAGTATGCCGTTGCCGGGCCTGCAATGGAAGCTCCCACCACGAGCACTCTCAGCCGTCCCGCCATGTTGCTAGAGCGAGTGAAGATGCAACGATCGAGAAATGCTCATGGCATGCGATGTTATTCACATGAGCAAGCCTCTTCTTGATGTCGGGATAGACTTTGTGCTGATGCTGAAGGAGCTCGACGTTGGAGTGTAAAACTTGGCAACTTGGCAAGGCTTTGTTCAGACAAGCCTTCGCCGCCCCTCGTTTTGCAACCCAAAACAACAAAGAAGGTTGATGACGAGGAGTGAGCGAGCATGGCAACCGGAATTGGCTCCGTCGTCTGCTGCTCCATTCAGCACTGCAGCCATCCTGTCGGGTTAATTGTGTACGACTTTATGACGTATGTGGCGTTTTCGGAGGAATTGGTCGTCAGGTCGATATACTCCGAGCAAGTCCACATTGTGATGTCGCAGACAGAGAAGTCGATGCCATTGACGGATAACGACTTTGTATCGATGCACTAGCTCAAACTCTTGTGCAAGAAGGTCAAAGTTTTGAGTAAGAGGACGTTGCCTTCAACGCAGTCCTGAGTGATGGAGCGCACTATCGACTCGCAGGACTCAGCGATGGTATAAAAGGTGATTTTTCCAGTGCAGTCTACTCACACCTGCTCTTCTTCAGACTTGACTGGACAAGATATCAATATCAGACAGCTTGTATGTTGAATGAGTTGGACCAAACGGTCATTTTCGGATCTCCTGCTTGAGTCCTGGACCGAAACCACAACGTCAGTGACATCGCAGGATCTCTATTCGACGTCCCAGTCGGTCATCGGCGGACCAAGACGATCCGTTCACTAAAGAGCGAGAATATCCTATGTGGCATCGACTGCCACAACGGCTCTGACCACCACAGACTCGGACATTGAAAAGATCTTTGTGTTCAGCAATGCCGATAGGAATGCTCTTACCGAATACGATCGACTTGGCCCGTCTGAGATGTCTCTACACAAGGAAAGACACAGGTGCTTCAGCCGAAGTTCCAGAATCCGAGCTCATGGTCGATCGAGGACGACTTTATGAAAGAAGATCTGGAGAAGCCCTAACTGGCGGCAGCACATGCAGGTATATCTGCGGTATCACAGCATTCACTTCCTTCGTCGCATTCGGTACGACCGAGTTTTAGCGCGGCTTAGCTGGTCGCATGTTTCACCAAGACGCACCTGCCAAGCCACCTACAATACTCCTCGTGTACGGAAGACGAAGTAGCTAAACGACATTGTGCTTCTCCGCACAGAGACTACGCGGCAGAATGCATCTGGATTACGATGCTCGGATATGTGCGAGACCGAAGGGCAAATTGCGTAGCCGAGATGGCAAGCGCCAGTCGATTCTTTATCTTTTTAAGAAGATGCAAGATGCAATCGAAGATAGCGCAATCGATCGCCAGAGTTGAACTGTCAGCTAAACTTTCATCTGAGCCATCGAACACTATCTTGCAGACTAATAATGGCGGACCAAGACCAGGAGAAGTCAAATCAGGCTGCCGAAGACGCCCAGATACTCAAAACGACCCAAGGCGATGTCGACACCAACTCAGACGAACGATTCGACCACGCTCAGGTTGTAGTACAACCTGAAACCAAGGAAGAAATCCCAGCGGAGCATGATGAGTTCGAAGTTACTTGGGACGGCAACGATGACCCTACCAACCCGCTGAACTGGAACACTTGGCGGAAAGCCTCCATCATCGCCATGGTGTCGCTTGTCACATTTCTCACGTAGGTCCTTAGGCAACGCACTTATTGTCAATCACGCTGACTTTACTGATTATAGGCCTCTGGCATCCTCGATGTTTGCCCCAGGAGTTCCGGATGTGATGATGGACTTCGATACTTCCTCGAATATCCTCGCAACATTCGTGGTGTCGATCTACGTCCTCGGCTTCGCTTTTGGTCCTCTTGTTGTAGCACCTGCCAGCGAACTGCTTGGTCGCTCTCCGGTGTATCACATATGCAACATTCTGTTTGTGATCTTCACAATTTTGAATGCAGTGTCTGTTAATCTGCCGATGCTCATTGCATTTCGATTCTTGGCTGGCTTTGCGGGAGTTGGAGCGATTACGATCGGTAGTGGAACGATTGCGGACTTGATACCTCCTGAGAGGAGAGGCATGTGCATGGCTCTGTGGTCGATGGGTCCTATCTTCGGGCCTGTGGTGGTGAG
Source organism: Zasmidium citrigriseum (assembly GCA_002786025.1). NCBI lineage: Eukaryota > Fungi > Ascomycota > Dothideomycetes > Mycosphaerellales > Mycosphaerellaceae > Zasmidium > Zasmidium citrigriseum. The sequence continues at coordinate 62,356 of NHNW01000045.1, read as the reverse complement.
TTGGTCCGTCGTTCTTTGATGAGACTTTGTACTGAATCAGGTGTAGGGCCCAATAGCTGGAGGCTTTCTCACTCAAGGTGCGGGATGGAGATGGGTATTCTGGCTGATTACCATTGTTGTAAGTCAACGCCTATTCAGGATGCTCCTCGGTTCAACTCAATTGACTGTTGATCAGGGTGGTGTGATCACCATTGCCTGCTTCTTCGTCTTGAAAGAGACGTTGGCTTCCGTGATTCTCGAGAAGAAAGCCGCCCGACTTCGAAAGGAGACCGGAAACCCAAACTACTACGTCCGCAAGACCTTGGATCTTCCCCCTCGGAAGCTTCTCCTACAAAGCATCATTCGACCCATGAGGATCCTGCTCTTCACGCCTGTCGCATCGCTCATGAGCATTTACGTTGCAATACTCTACGGCCTACTCTACATCCTCTTCACAACGTTTACCTTCGTCTTCAAGGACCAATACGGGTTTTCAACCTCCAGCGCAGGACTATCGTATCTCGGAAGTGGCATTGGTACTTTGGCCGGCTTGTTCTACGCCAGCATGCTGAGCGACCGCCGAGTACGACAGAAGCTTGCGGCGAGCGAGAAGCCCAAGCCCGAAGATCGACTGCCACTGTACATGGTCTTGCCAGGCTGTCTGTCGATTCCCATCGGCTTCTTCATCTACGGCTGGGGAGCAGATTACAAAGTCCACTGGATGGTCCCTCAAGTTGGAACGGTCATAACGTCCTTCGGAGTGATCATCATCCTGATGTGCATTCAGACGTACCTTGTGGATACTTTCACCACTTATGCGGCAAGTGCCATTGCGGCCAATACGGTGCTGAGAAGTTTGTTGGGAGCACTGTTACCACTTTGTGGACTGGACATATATGATGCTCTTGGGCTAGGCTGGGGCAATACCTTGTTCGGGTTGATTGCTTTCGTCATTGGACCTATTCCAATTCTTTTCGGGTTCTATGGAGAACGACTGAGGAACAGAAAGCCATTCAGAGGTTGAGAGTAACAGCTATGAAAAGTCCGTTGTCATAGAGTTAGAATATAGATCGTTGATCTGTTTAGCTATTTACGAAACCGTCTTGCCCTGCACCATTGGTCACCTTCGAGTACATGAGTGCACTATCGCTTTCTTTCACACTTCACGGGGGATTGTAAGTTGCCAATGGATGGCCTGCAATTGGTCCTTCTCGGGTAGATACATGCGCCTGACCCTGCAGTGGCTGTATGATATACAGAGCTGATCCGCTTCCTTGTAGCATGCAAAGCATAAATCCGTCACCTAGGGCCGAGACACAGCATACCAGCTCTGCATCTCATCACACAGACACGCAGCATCCATGTGCCGCGGAAGTTCCCAACAGATTCCCGTTTCTCAAAGCTCACAGACTTCTCAAACGTAACCTGCAAAAACGCTACTGGCAAACTCCGCAGATAGGGGATCTGAAATGTGGCTGCCTATTCAAACCGAACCCAAACAGATCCACTTCATCAACCTCGCATTCGGCGAGAAAATCTGGGGTGCCGTGGCTATGCCAATCAAATTAAACTTCGCATTCCATGATTAGTGCACGCGCAAGGTTCGGGATCGTCGGGCTTAGCGCAGCCTTGGACAGGGCAGCATGCTTGCAACACCAATGCCGCTCGGTGACGAAGAGACGGCGATTCACGAAAGGTTGTGGTGTTTTCTTTTCTTTCTGCCTGGAACTCTGGTCGTTGTAGTGCGACTGTGCCACCTTCGCACCCGGGCACTAGCGGTGCGATCTTGAGTGGTGTGTTTGTGTTGCTTGTTTTATCCAAGGCTGATGCATTGGGAGAGGGAGGGGTTTGGTTACTGTGGCTGATAGATCTGGTTTATAACAACTTTGATCCCACTTCACGTCTAGAAGTCATCGACATCAGCAAGCAACTTCAGCCATTATATCATTCTGTTCAACTATACGATACGGCGACCATGGCTTCTCAATCATCGAGCTCGTCGGAATGTCAATCATTGTACCCATACACTCCGAGTCTGCCCCTTGCTGCTGTTGCAGTCGGCCTTTTCTCGATTATGGTCGGTCTTCATGCTATGAGAATGGTTATGACCCGGACTTGGGACAATATCTTCATGGTGATCGGAGGAACTTGTAAGCAACTTTTACCATTTGAGACTGAGCGTTGCTGATCTGTCGAAGTCGAACTTGCCGGATATGCTGCTCGCATATACCTCAGTCAAACACCCTGCAGCAAAGTCGCAGACGGAATACAATCTGTTCTTCTACTGCTCGGCCCTTCGACTTTAATGATCACCGTCACGCTGGTACACACCGAATACATCAAAGCTCTGAACGCTGAAAAGCTCTGCTGGCTCCCCATTCGAATGCAACGACCCCTATACTTCAGCATCAACTTCCTTTGCATCTTCGTCCAAGCAGCCGGCGGCATCGACATGGCAGCCGCATCGGAACGAGGATTGGCCGAGGCCGGCGGCAAGATTAAAATCGCCTCATTTGTCGCGCAAATGGTGTTTTGGGGATTCATCGCGGCGGAGAATGGATGGGTGACTTATCGGTACGGAGCTTGGCTGCGCAAGTCGAGGAACGATGGCCCCGGAATGGCGACCAAAACTCCATTTACGAAGTTCAAGATGTGGAGTCAGCTCTTTGGTCTGGCTATCTCAATCATTCTCGGCCGCAACTTGATGCGCTTGACGGAGCTTGGTGTGGACTTCTTGAAGAACAATGAGTGGACTGGGTATGCTTTTGATGGATATCAGATGGTCGTGGTGATGGGCGCTTGGGGCATCCTCTATCTCCCGGGAAAGTGCAAAGAGGTTATGGCTTCTCATGAGAGGTACCACCATTTGGAGCTGGAGAGGTCGAACTCGTCTCCTACGAGGGCGTTGGTGTGATTGGGTGGACCGGTTTGGTGTTATTTTTCGTTGTACCTGTTTCATGAGCGAGGCGAAGTTTTTCAGCAACACGAGCGCACCAAATATGGATAGACATCAATTTCAAAAGCTTCCTACAAAGATTGTGCGTACTCTCTCTTGGCTGTTCTCCCGCAAGTGACCGAAGTCTGGCAGCGCAATGTGGAACAAACCCCGTGAAGTTTGGCGAAGGAGATGCCATCTGACTTGTGATCATCGTCGGTCATCCGACGGGCGTCGGCCGAGATGTGAGAGGAGATGGTGATTGTCCAGGATCAATGTGCAAGATAGCGGGAGGGGTTGTAGTCCGTGCCAAGCTTTATGCAACGAAAGCGAGCGAAAGCGAGGCATTCACTTGCGTCAGATAAGGTTTGGCGCTAGCAGCAGATCCGTGCCCTAAGTCCGCCACGCCCGAATGATTGCCATCGTATTGAATCCGAAGGTGGACATGTCTCACATATAGTTATCCATGCATATGTGCGCACATAGTGATAGCGAATCCGAAGTCCTCGTCGTCCCGCTCATCAGCCAGTAACGACGGTCTTTACAGCGTACTTGGCAAGTGCACAGCCGCAAGGAGGTCGGCCACCTTCGTACCGGTGGTATGAGCTCCACGGTTCGCATTCGGGTAAGTGGGCGACTACTGTGCGAGATTGTAGACACTACATAAATATTCCGCGCTTTCTACTGGATGACTTTGCATTCACGAGCTCACATTTCATCGACAACTTCAGTACTCAAGACATAGACTTCAATCATCACCGTTATTATCGTTCAAGATGACTATCTCACACCCAAAGCGCAACGTTCGGGCTGAACTGAACTACTGCAAGCCCGTCAATTGCAAAGAAATCATCACCGACCTGACGAAGCCCGGAGGAGAGGAAGAGTTCGATGAACAGATGCGAAATGGATGGAGGAGCTACGAAGTCACTATCAACGACGTTCGTGGCAACGAGAAAGACTTCACCCTGGAGAAGAACGGCTTTCAATATGTCCATCATGAAGTCCCTCAGCTCAATGAATGCAAGAACGAGGAGGAGATCACCTCCCTCCTGCGTCAAGCGACAAAGGACTTGGTCGCCAATCTGTAAGTCTCATCTTATTGTCAGACATTGTGATATGATCGACTGATAGACTGCCTTCAGACTCAACGCCCCCAGAGTCGAGATCCTCACCAGCCGAATCCGTAGCAAATACTCCACCGACCCCAACAAGCGCCAAAACTACCAAGGTCCTGCGCTCAGCGTTCATACAGACTTCACCCCTGTCGGTGCCATGAAACAATTCGAAAAGATAGTGCCCGACGCCGAAGAACGTCAGAAGCTGCTCGACGAAAACCGAGTGTATGTTATCAACGTCTGGCGTCCATTGAAGACCATCACCAGAGATCCTCTCGCCGTGTGCGAGTACTCAACTGTCAAGTGGGGTCGAGACTGGATCAAGCGCAAGTACATCCGCGAAGACAACGATTGGTTTGAGCTGGGCAATCCGATGTACCATGATGAGCACAAGTGGTACTACATGGACCATCAGGAGCCGAGTGAGGCGTTGTTGTTCATGCAGTTTGATAGTGCGTTCTTTGATGAGGGAGGACGTACGACAGCACACAGTGCTTTCGTTGATCCGGAGTTCAATGACGGTCCTCCGAGAGAGAGTATGGAGATCAAGGTGTTTGCTTTTGTGCCGAAGGCTTGAGCCTTGAGGAAGGCTGTTATCCTCGAGACTCTGATATATGGACAACTCGGGATCGTTCGGGGAGTTTTGGAATTTTTTGGGAATGTAGCTGAATCGGAGTAGCGGTTTTAAGTCTTACACTCACTGTTTCAACGTTATCCAGGGCCAACTTGAAGACATGATGATTTTACGAATGTTGTCGTCGCAGGAGCCGGCTTAACGTTTAGCCGCGTCCCGAAGCGGCCTAGCGTGTTTTCCCAAATGTTGTTGCTTTCTCAAAACGCGTTCTTTTCCATCTCTTCTGTTTCATCTCCATCACACCGTTTTCCCTCGCGATTCAGTTTCCATCCAGGATGAAAGCCATTTGCGACTGCGAAAATCGCAAGTCGCAGGATTCGAGTTCAGGCGCGGCGCTGACTGCGATTCGGTCGGATGTATTGCGGAAACCCACCACATGCTGGCCGGGACGTTATTCTTCCCAATTGCCATTTGAATGGCAATACCACGCCCTTTGATTACTCCATGAGGAATATCGACGCTCCAGGCTGCGTCAAGGCGGCCTCGATTGGAAATCGAAAATTTCGAATGGCAGCAGCTGCGCAGATGTCATATCACGCAGAACTTCGACTCGGAGGAGGCACATTCGAACTCTTCAGAACTTTCAGCGAATCGCAGACAAAACCATGGAATCGAGGGGCAATGTTGTTTTCGACGTTGTCGGGACGCTTGTTGGCTACGAGGCCGTGTTCGAAGCGACGGATGAGCGGCTCGGCGACAAGTTGCGGGCAGAAGGCATCAAGCCGACGCTACTTTGCCAGATGTGGCTCGAGACGGCGGAGCGCGAGTATACTTACCTGAGTATGTCTGGAAGATACGTCGGATTCGCAGATGTCGTCCAGGCCATCTTCTTCCGAATGCTGTTCAAAGCGGGCATCCAGGAACCAAGGGAGTTCGCAACCTCCTCTGACGTCCGACACATCATGGACCATGGATACAATAAACTCCGAATGCGACCTGGGGCCAAAGAATGCATCGTGAAATTGAGGGAGGCTGGATTCATCGTCTGGGCATTGACGGCGGCCGACCGAATGGGTTGCGCAGCATACTTCAACCAAGCAGGTATCCACTTTCCCCTCGACAACCTGCTGTCTTGCGACACGTCAGGCATTGGCAAGCCGGCCCCGGAGTCGTACAAACCACTGTTCGACAAGCTGTCAGGTACACGACAACCTCGGCCATGGTTCTTCGCCGCCCATCAGTGGGACACGACAGGCGCCAAGCGAGTCGGGTATGTTCACGGCATGCAAACGTAGCACGAAGCTTGAGCTGATGGTTGCGCAGATTTCGAGGGGCATTCTGCACGGTGTTTGAGAAGGAGCCATTAGAAGACATCTTTGGCGACGTCGACGTCATCTCCGACACCTTGACGGGCACAGCAGAGGGTATAATTGCAGCCGGCCCTGCATACTAGAAGTCACATCGCAGGTGTATCGAGATTGCTCGTGCAGAAACATACCCACCGTCGAGCGGCACCAGAGAGTCCGTCGTGGATCGTACCACAGCTTCTCAACAGGAACAATCCACTCCAAGCCATTGGATCTCAACGACCACCATGATGTGCACAAGCATCATCTCGAGCTGGTCCACTCACGAAGGAATTTCGTATTCGAAGCACAAATATGCAGTTGAGCTCGTCCAACGAACCTTGATATTTGTATTAGGTGCGTGTTCAATCTCTGTCGTCTCGTCATCGCAGCTTGGCTGGGGACCGAACAGTGCACGAACTACATCAAGGTGCATATTCCGAATGGAGCTCTAAGCTGTTTCGTCAAGAGCTTTTGTAGAGCTCTGAAGTGGATTAGATCGACCCCAAGCTAAGGAGAATTTGGGCGCTACGGAGCATTTATTCCGCAATGCACTAGCGTGCGTGGATTATGGATTGGCGCCGTGCCAACTGCCAGTGATGTGTCGGCAGACGGCAGCCTATATGCAAACCCCTCCAAGCTCATGGCCTCACCCAAGAAGTGTATATTCCACATGGGGTTTAATTAATCGACTGAGGGTCTTCTCTGCATCGACGGGCCGCCGGCTCCAGAGCGATCCAACCTTATGCGAACTTCCTCTCATCGTCCAGACCATTGGCGGCACCTCCGGCCACATCACCTCATGCACCTAACCGCCATCAAGACATCATCGAGCCATTGTTCTCGCAGAGCTCTGCTCGGCCACCGCATCGATGTGCAGCACAGATACTGATTCGGCTGAACTACTGCGACGGCCAGCCTCCAGCATACCGAATCCATTGAAGCTTGCACCACCATACGAGGCCGTGATGCCATGAACTGGCATCGATTGGCTTTGTACAGTGGAGATTGGCCTACGATTTCACACACAGCGATCGAAGCTATGATGTCGGTTCATCAGCATGGCTGCAGTGGTCAGCTCAACATGGCATGGCATTTTCCCAAGAGCGTTTGAGCCAGCCACCATCTCGGGGCTGACCGAGTTGAGCTCTCCACAGTATGCTCGAGCTCTGAACACATAAAAAGTGGTAGCTCACACGTCGACGCGTGCATCTACGCGAGCTCTTCTTGCTCAAATATACCTTGTTCACTCCATTTCATCAGACCAACGTGGCTGAGCGAAAGGAACTTTTGGGAGGGAAGAAGAAACACAATTGGTTGAGTAGAGCGAAGCTGAAGCTCTGCTGCTGTACTACCACCTCTAACGATACCCTTTACGAAACTCCTTCACGGCCGTATAAGTCCACCACTGCTCCAAGCAGAAAGTTGGACCAACCCGCTCCTGAACAAAAGCCAGTTCAGAAGCAAGAAATACCACCACATTCAACTTTAATACTGCAACCACCGCAAGACGTCAATATGCAACGCATTCAAACCGCTACGCCACCAAACAAAACTTCTATGGTCAACGGCTCTCAGACCAACGGCTATTTCTCGCCACCAGAGTCGCCCTCAACCTTCCGCTATAACGGCGGCTCAGCTCGTGGCAGCACCAAAATGCGCTCCTCCATGACTTTCTCGAGCAGCCGCAACAACAAGACCACCATCGTCAGGGACACTGCGGTTGCCCTCAAGAGGAAGAGCATTTCTGAGCTCGGAGCCGGAATCTCCGAGACCGCCGACAAGGTCACCTTCATTGAGCTGGTCGAGTGGATTCGCGCCGAGCGTCTCTCCAGCTTGCCACACAAGGGAAGCCGCTGGGATACGGTCTTGATTCGGGCTCTGTATTTCACTGAGCGTCTGCATGGATTTGAGACCGCGCTGAAGGGCCATGCGCTTGACAATGAGCCAGCTGCTCACTTGGGCTATGGCCACACCAGATTGCTCCTCGAGGTAAGCTGCTTTCACCCTGCCTTCTGAAGCAATCACTGACACATTTTCTCTACAGCTCGGCCACGAGAATTCTGAGGCTCTCTACAAAGCCTTTGCGTTCTTGTACCAGTGCTCCTCCTCCGTTTCGTCTTTGCTGGCGAGGTCGGAGGTGTTGTCATTCTCTTCTGAGATTTACGAACAGCTCTGCATGATTTACACCGATTTGTTGACTTTGGTCATCGATGTTGCCGTTCGCTTCTACAAGACTGTCCACGGCAGCTCTGGCGAAATGGCTAGCCTGGACATGCACCATGTCTTTGGTGATACCATTGGCAGCTTCCGCCGTCGCTGCGAGGAGATCAATCAAGCTATCTGGAGAGATCAGATTGCCGATGAGGATGGCGATGTTGATAATGGTAAGCATGAAAGCTGCATTCCTCTCGTTCTGCTTCCTAACACCTTCGCAGCTCTTGAGGTCACAACAATCGATCGCTGGCTTGCTCCACAAGACCGTGTGCTCGCCACTTTGGAGCTTGACCACACTCTGATTGCCGACGACTTGGCCGAATTCACATGCGTCTGGTTCCACGACGACTTGGCCAAGTTCGTGAAGAGCGAGGACCATTCTCTCTTGATCAACGGCCCGGCTGGATCTGGCAAATCGACTCTTGCAGCTTCTTTGGCTGAAAGGCTTCAGCGTCCAATTGGTCGCAAGTCTTACGGTACTGTCTTCTACAGCGTGGGTGCTGTCCCAACTCAGGCCACATCTCTCAATGTTGTCAAGGGTCTCTTGCATCAGCTGTTGGATATTCGCGTTGGAAACATGCACTTGTACCATGCTCTCGCCAAGGCCTACGAACAAGCTCGATTCACCGCCGACCCAATCAAGTATGAGGAGCTGCTCTGGCATGCCCTCGAGGACGTTCTGCGCAACCCACTGGATCGTAGCCGTGAGACCGTCCTCATCGTCGAAGGTCTGGATGACCTGGTCGATGGTCCCTCCGCTGGCCAGGGACTCTTGCAGCGACTTGTGCATGCAGTCCACCAAGGCAAGGGCGTCAAGCTTGTTGCTCTGTCTCAGAACCTGTCTCTCCCGACTGGTTCGCATGGAGTTCAGCATTCCATCACTGCCGAGGATACCCGCGACGACATCCACGAGGTTGCGATGAAGGTGCTTGTCCACTGCCACCACTTCCGCTCCAAGGGTGGCCGTGAGCAGGAGGGCATCATCAGCCGTATCATCGAAGCAAGTAACGGATCCTTCCTCTGGGCCATCCTCACTAGTGAGGTCTTGCGCTTGGAGAAGTCGCCCGACAACTTCAACAAGCTCGTCCAAAACCTCAACCCAAAGACGACGGTCGAGGAGCTTGTCCAGAAGATCTTGTCCAGCATGGAGCTCACGGAGGACTCCAAGCTTCTGCTATCTTGGTTGGTTCATGTCGCACGACCTTTGACCTACCATGAAGTCGAGAACCTATTCTCCATTGATCCCAACCACGGCACTCGTGCAGACCGCCGGGTCGACGTGCACCGCATTGTGCAGTCCCTGGGCCCACTCGTCGCCGTCCAACAGGACATTCTGCGCCCTCGCCACGGAATCGTGCAGACTGCTTTGAAGAACGCTTTCAAGCAGGGCAAGATCAGCGTCTCTGTCAAGGATCAGACGATGGATGTTCTCCTCCGACTCCTCGCCTATGCCAAGGTCTCGCTGCCGCAGGCGGGCGAGCCCACTCTCGACGACACGGATCGCAGCCCCGTTGAAAGCACGTTCTCTCGCCACGTGCTGCTGGAGTACGTTGTGCGATACTGGACTTGGCACCTTCATCAGACCACCATCCTGCAGGGCAAAGAGATGAATGTCCCTACAGAGGTTCAGAAGGTGTTCCCAGACTCCACCATGATGCCAATCCTCGAATGGATGTGCTGGGACGACCAGTTCCCTGGCGCTCAGGAGGTGGAACTCCATTCCATCGTCTCTCGCCTTCGTATCAAGATCCTCACCGAGAAACATCCCGCCGTCCTGCAGTCGTACATCAACACTGCCTGCTACTACGAGATGATGAACGACGTCGACCGTGGAAGCACTCTGTACTACAAGATCTCGACCATTGGCAGAGACGTCCTCTCTGTCTCTCACCCCATTGTCGTCGAGTGCGCTCTTCGCTTTCTCCGCCTGTCCCACACGAAGGTCACGACGACCAGGACTGAGATCATGACATACCGAGAGCAGGTCCTCCTCTTGCTCGTCTCTGCCTACGAGCGCCGATACGGCGAATCCTCCGACTACGTCGTACGTATCAAGGAGCAGCTCGCCGAGCTCTACACCTACATCAACGAGAAAGAGAAGGCAACCGAGATCTTGCAGATCCTCCAAGGCGACGCTGTCGAGGCACATGGCAAAGACTCCGAGCAAAGCCGTGCCATCCACGAACACCTTCGAGTCAGTCTTGGCAAGAGCAAGGGCAGCACTATGGATACATACAAGGACGGTGTCTTCGCTGAGGAGGCTGAAGAGGAAGAGACGACCTCGGTGCTCTCTATGGCTGAGGTCGAAGCTATTCTCCGTCAGATCGAGACATACAACTCTCAGAAGGAGTTCACCAAGGCCGAGGAGACGTACATCTCGCTGTGGCAGCGCCTCTCGGAGACCTGCCGATCCACCTTGTCGGCCGAGTGGCACGAGAAGAAGATGTCCACTGTCCAGGCATACTCCAAGTTCCTTGCCACCCAGAAGCGACAGACTGAGGCCACCAGCTTGCATACTGCTCTCGCTCGCGAGTATCAGAGCCACGAGCTCTCGTACCATGAGAGCATCGTCGCCAGGCTCACCGAGTCGGCTCGTACCCTGAAGACTTTCGGCGAGTTCGCTGCCTCAATGGCCATCTTCAAACATGTCGCCTCGTACTACAAGAACTTCCGCAAGGAGGAGTCCTCGCGCTCGTTCACTGAGATCGAGGAAGAGATGACGCAGATCTCTCAGCAAGCCTTGACGTCGTCTAAGCAGGAGCAGCACTCCACTAGGTCTACGTCTTCGTCTTCCCAATTCGAGATGTTCCAGGTCCTCATCAAGAGCAAGTCCGTCGACAACACAACTATCACGCTGTCGAAGCAGCTTACATCTCAGTACATGGCACAGAGGAACTGGTCCCAGGCAGAGTCCGTTGTGAAGGCCACCTTGGAACGGACATGGAGCTCTTTCTTGTCTCGATCCATCCACGAGGTTACCATGACAAGCACCTACCAGAAGGAGTCGATCGAGATGGTTGAGCAGCTTGCTCAGTGCTACATCGAGCAGCGTCTCTTCGAGAAGGCCGAAGATGTCTATGTCCGTCTGTTCAGAGCCGCACTCACGGTGCCCAAGGACACCACTCTTCTCGAGAAGGCCAAGACTCTCCTCATCACCTTCTACACCAAGCGTGGCTACCCAGACAGGATCATCTCCACCTACCAGGAGCTGCTTGCGGTCTACCGCCGTACTCTTGGCCCCAGCCACGAGTCCACGGTTGCTGTTCTGTACGAGCTGGCGACACGATGCCGCGCTCACGCTCGCAGCCACCCATACTGGATCGAGTACTACCAGAACATCGTCACTGTTCTCAACAAGGACAGTCAGACCTGTCATGCTGGAGCGATCGATGCTGCCATCCTTGTTGCTGAGTCCTACTGGGAGGAGAGACGCTACAGCGATGCTGTTACCGCCTACAACCTCATCTGGAACACCTTCGTCCACAAGCACAAGGAGTTCAAGTACTTCAGCCAAGAGACTTTCGTGCGCAACCTCTACGAGCGCTACTACCAGTGTCTCGAGGAGACCAAGGCCGACTGGGAGGTCCTCCGAACGGTTACCTCGCAGTACCGTGAGACCGCTCGCTCCGTCTTCGGGGCCAGCTCTTCCATCGCCATTGAGGCGACTGTTGCCCTCGCCAGAGTCAGCCAGCACAGCGAGAAGCACATTGAAGAGTCTCTCTCGCTGTACGAAGAGGCTTCTCGCTCTGCTTCTCAGTCCAAGGACTCGAGCATGTCGTCAATCGACACCTCAGACCTCCGTCAGGCCATGATGTCTGTGTACAGACGCCGCATCTTCCACTCTGACTCCAAATCGGTCAGCTCAGAGACCATGGAGCGTGCTGCGAGTGTCAGCTCTGCTCAATACATGGAGTCTCGCAAGCAGTACGGCTACTCGCATGAGTCGACGCTGTCTAGCTTGAGAGAGATGTCTCAGCTGTACATCCGTCAGCAGAAGACTGAAGCTGCCGTCAAGGAGCTCACCACTGCGACTGTAGAGATTGTTACCAAGGAAACATCTTCTGAGAAGATGTACGAGTCTGCCGTCTCCCTGATCCAGACTTTCCAGGCTTGCAACTTGATGACTCAGTGCACTCAGCTTGTCGAGGAGCTGCAGTATCAGCTGATTGCCAGAGAGAGATCTTCCAAGTCCACCATCGACGTCACTCAAAGCAGCAGCGCCTCGCTGTTCTTCCTGGCTACCATGGAGTACCATCTCAGGAAGGACCTCTCCCTCACCTTCTCCGAGATCATGTCCAGCCTCAAGGCACAGTCCATCTTCTACTGGAACTTCAAGCAGCTCACCACTTCCAAGGCAGGCTTGGACAAAGTTCTGCTTTCTGCTGCACCGCTCCGACGTCTCTTGAGGTCTTGGAACAGGACTGCTCTCATCTCCAATGTCGAGCACCACTGCGTTGACCTGTTCGTCCAGCGCGATGTTGCCAACTTCCAGTTGCTGAGCAAGGACTCTCCTCGCCACTTCATCATTGGCATCTTGGATTACATTGGCAACAGGAAGATCACCGACTTTGTCCGAGTTGTTATTGTTTCGTCGAACCAGACTGTTGCTCGTCTGATTCAGAACAACGACTTCGCGAACGCACACGATGTTGCAAAGGTATGTTCTGACATTTCACTTACTTCATTTCATTCAATACTGACAACTTCCCAGATGGCTTTCAGCTACGCTCAATACCGAAATGGATACCGCGGCACTCGAGCCGTCGCTCGTGGCTTTGGCCTCGCATCACAGCTCGACGGCCGTGGCGAGAACCGCTGCCCCGACCCCGAGCTTCGCAAGAAGTTGCTGCAGCTGTCGAACAACATCATCAAGGACATCATGAAGATCTGCCGCGAGCAGAAGATCAACTTCGCCCAAGTGCAGCTCACCGAGCTCAACGAGCTGATCGCCTTGCTTGGCGAGCAGAAGGATTACGACACCCTGGAGTCCCTGCTCAACGAGCTCTGGAACACTCGCGAAGCCCAGCGTGCCTGGCCTTCTGATGTCCTGCTCAACCTTGGCCGTCGCCTGATCTGCGCTCGTTACCTTGCAGGACGACAGATCAAGGCCATCCGTCTCTGCGAGGACATCGCTTACAACATGAAGCGTGTCCATGGCATCAAGCACCGTGCTACGCTTGAGACATACGACCTCCTGGCTTCCCTCTACACCACCACCGCTTCATACTACCAGCGCGAGGTGGGACGAGACAGCGCCGCCGCTGGCCAGGCAGCAGACCACTACAAGAAAGCCGTACTCATCCACGAGGACGTCCTCCGCTGGCTCCTTGCCGACACCACCGGTGGAGCCGCAGGTGCCGACGATGATGACGATGACACTGCCGCCTCGATCCTCGCCGAGCACGGCATCAACCATGAAGCCGATCAGCCTCAGAACGCCCTCAGCGATGCTCAGCGCAGCGAGCTGATCAAGCACCACATGAAGCTTCTCAAACTGGCATACCAGCGTCTTGGCTCTTGGCCCAAGCAGTACGCGACGTATGAGAAGTTGAACGCCGACCTCTTCAAGACTTTCGGCGACCAGCTGAAGGGTGTTGAGGGTGTTGAGAAGTGGCAGGCGAAGGGTTATGGATCTGGTAAGGCCGAGAGCAATGAAGGCACTTTTGCTGGATCGAGCTCGTGGGAGATCATCACGGCGTGAAGAAGCAGGTCAAGTGTGCTGTTCCCGCGTTGGGGCACTTTGCAGAGTGCATCAAAGTTGTTCAGATGGCAAGTTCCGGAGAGGATTAACTGAGAGAGCGCTTCATCGAACGATGTTTATTCTGTGTTTTGAGGGATGATTTATGGAGTCGACGTGGTCCCGAGATAATAATATGATAGTTCTGCAGTTGAAATGCATCAGAGTGGAGTTCGTTTACGCACAGCCATGTCTACCCTGCGATCAGGCTTGAAGGGTTTGAAGTGTAGTGAGTGGTTTGGGGGGATGTTTCTCTCCGTGTCGCTTCCTAGAGCAAGTAAATGGTGCCTCTGGCAGAGGTGTCTGACTCGACGTCTTGTGACCTCTGCTTCTTCTGCCTGGCCTATCAAAAGAGTGTCCGAGGAGAAAGCGAGACTGATGTGCAACACGAAGCAGTAATAGAAGACTTGATGTAAGAAAGCCATACAACGTAAACTCCTGTATGTTGGTCACGGTCATGTCGCCGGACGTCGGCGTCACCAAGAGACCACAAAACCCGACCCGAAGGATTCACTCCAGCCACGCTTGACGAAAGCAGAACGATCTGCACTCAGGGGTCGTTTATTTGGAAATGATACGACGTCAACTTGGCTTTTTAAAGCCAGCCCACCGTAGCCCGAAAATGAGATTCGAGATGAAAGTTGATCAACTTTGCTCAACTTTCGGCTTGCCAGCCAAATTCTAGGTGCAACAAAAATGCACCCTTCGAGGTCCAACTTCATCATTTTCATCTCAACTTTGTAGCTATCGCCCACCTCTGGTGTACGATAGGTACAAAGCCCGCATCATTTCTAAATAAACGACCCCTCATTCTTGACTTCATGTCGTCGATCCTCCTCCTTCGTACCCACTTCGTATCTTCTCTTATCGACGCAGACCTGCATGCCGAACTTCACCATTTCAAATGCCATTGCCCGATATACCTGTCCGACGTCCTTCCGAGCGAAAACGCAGACCATGAGTGTATTTCATCGTTCATGATAGGTTCGTAAAATACCCGATATCGCGGACCTTGAAACTCTGAGGTTCAGCTGGTGGAGCATCTTCTGCAAGCGAAGCGATGGCATCATGCTTTCCGTCTAGCTGAACATGTTCACATGTTACTTTCGGCTAGCTCGCGTGGAACGAGAACGACGATCCCGGATAACGCTCATGCCATTGTCTCGAAGATGCACTCTCGTCTATTCTTGCTGTGCTCGGATTGAGGCTCGGGTTGAGGCCCAGCCTTGTTGAAGGCCTGGTCTGGTGGCTCTGATCGAGGGCCTGGCATGTAATCCTGACATGTGTTCGCAGCTCCCAAGGTCTCCAGGCTGTGATCAAGACAAGTAACATCTGAAACATTCTCCTTCTCCAAATTGACCACCCAGACGTACGACAGAAGCCATGGGATCGACAAACGACGAGTTTTTCGTCTATGCCAGTAGCAGTGTCCCAAAACACACGATTCAGCTGTCAGTCTGCGATGCTTACTCTCCCAAGATCTGGGCAAAGCAAACACTCTTCTGGCCGTTGAGCGATGCCAGCAAAGCCAGAGAGTCCTACAGTCTCCTCAAGCAAGGCATGAGCCGTCTGCTCACGGATGTTCCTGCTCTCACCGGTACTACTGGACGGGGATCTGACGACCCTCGAGATCTGGTCATCAATGTTCCCAGCAATGGCCATGTTCAATTCACGTTTGAGAATCTTGTCGCTAGGGACGGGATCCCGGACTACGCAACATTGCGTTCGCAAGGCTGGCCCATGACGGATGTCGTTGTGCCATTCTCACCTCCTGGTACAATGTCGCAAATATTCGAAGGTGCGCCGTTCTTCACAGCGCAGCTGAATGTTCTGAAAGGAGGGATTGCGCTGTGCTTTGCTATCAACCATCTGCTCGTAGACGGTGCCTCCATTGCCACAATTGAGGAGCTGTGGGCGAAGCATACGGCGGATGCCGCCAGTGGCAAAGATTTTCAAAGGCATAGAAGCGATGCCCCCGACCTTGAGATCCGCAAGCGTTTGTCAACACCCATCGCTGGCATCAAGGATTTTGAACATCCCAATTGGGCGATTTTCCCGACTGAGAAGTCGCAAGTAAACCTACCGAAGCAAACTCCTGCGAAGGAAACGGCACTTGGCGTGTTGGAAACGGCCAAAAGAGAACATCTCGCCAATGTCAGCCAACAACCAGAGGAGGTGAAATGGTGCATCTGGTATTTCAGCGCCGAGAATCTGGCTCAACTCAAGAAAGACGCTTCTGGAAAAGACCAGTCGCAATGGATCTCGACCATCGACGCTTTAGTCGGGCTATTCTGGTCTCGTACAGCTCATGCTTTGCAAAGTTCAAAGAAAGGACACGATACATCATTCGCCCTCTTTCCAATCAACGTCAGACATCGACTGCAACCGCCGCTCTCCAGCCACTACATCGGTAATGCCGTAGACATAGTCTTCTTGGATTGTCTACTGGTCGAATTGGAAGCCGAAGGCAACAAGGGAATCCAAGCCGCGGCCCAGCATGTCCGTAAGGCTGTCAACGGCTGGGATCAATCTCTGTGGGAGGCTTGGCTGTCAAAGGCTGCGACCATGGCGCCGGAACAGTCGATTTGCCCGAATCCTCTCGCACTGCTAAACACTCACAACATTGGCTTCAACGACTTTTCAAAGGTACGGTCGAATCTGTTGGATTGGGGAGAGGGTCTCGGTCGCCCAGATAGGGTCAGATATATGGGAGCTGCCAACATCTTTGCGAACTGTGCACCTACAGTGAGAGTTCATCCAAGACTAGCGGATGGGGGACTTGAGGTGGCTACGACAGCGAATGAGCTGGCAAGGGAGTTTATGGGCAAGGATGAAGTGATGCTGCGATACGGCAAGTTACTGTCCGTTTATGCTTGATCTCCTGTCCGCGGCATCATGCAATCAAGCTTCCCGATCGTTCCTAAACGCAACGACTTCGCTTTAATCCATCACAACGTTCCACCCCGAGGACATCAAGAGCTGCCAAGGTATTGTGGTCTACTATACATTACTTTCCTGGAAGTCTTCCCTGGTGGGGAACAGTATTTCTGGAACCTGGCATCTCTGATGCGTCGTGAAAGCCTCATTCATCTGGCGCAATAGATCGTACGTAAGTGTGATATACGGCACTTGTACACCTACTGTTGCTGCTTGCGTGACAAGATATCCTTTAACCCAACGTATTAGTACATTCAGTATTGGACGTTAAGGGGTTGCATGTCATTCTTACCAAATATCGGATCCAATTCCATGGGACGTCTGCTCCTGGCGTCTTGTAGGGTTGAGGGTATGATCGGCGCACTGGTGGCCGCTGCTTCCAGAGTCTGAAAAGGAATCTTCCCATCGAGCTGGATCCCCGATGCGATTCCAACTTTCCACGCCTCTGTGGCAAGCTGAAGTACCATCGCTGGAACACTTCTGCGTTGCAGAAGCTCATGAGTGGTAAGTCCAGTCAACGCCGTAGTCGAGTTCCACGCACAATTGAAGATCAGCTTGCGCCAGCGTGCTTCTGCCACACAGTCTACGCTGTCGAACTCCGAGTCCATGGAGGTGAGAAAGTCTCTGCGCTCGATTGCGCTCCCAGCGCTGCGGTTGCCCAGGCTATTTACTCCTATGAGGAATGCTCTGCGCTTCAGGCTCGCACTCTGCTCGATTTCTCCAGGTGTGATTTGCCTGCATCCGATATTGCAAATTGCGGTCAGAATTGTGTTGTGTGGGAACGCTCTCCGCAAAGGCGCTTCGACGTCCATGCCATTCTGAGCCGTGACCAGCGTTGTTGTTGGATTTACGATGGTGGAGAGATCTTCAAGGGTTTTCGATATGTCTCCAGTGAGCTTGTTCGCGCAAATCACATAATCGAGCGGCCGTTTTGGTCTAATGTAGCCAGATTTGAACACATGGTCGGGTGTGAATCGTCCACGGCCCCAGGTTGCGGTCTCAAGTGCATAGCCAGCGCTTCGTACGCGCTCGAAATTCGACCGACAAACTACAGATACTCGATTGGCGCTTCTCTGGGCCAGTCGCCATCCAAATATTGAGCCAACAGCTGTGTTGAAATCTTTAGCATCACCTTTCCACTCTTTTCCCTCATGCGGGCTTCCTCACCTCCGCCACCATATATCAAGAAGTTTGAAGACATCGTCGATGGTGTGTTTGCATTCTCTCTGACTCGCCGATCAACTGAGGTGCTGATGGCTGATATGCTGGCATTTGAAGATATCGCTTCGGCTGAGATGGAGATTTCGCAATCTTCGTTCAGGTCCACCACATGTCACAGAGTGAGGTATCCAGGTCTCCTTAGCGTGATTGATCGCAATCCGAGAACGGTGGAAGGATGTCGATAGCAAAGTGCAAGCCACCGACGTCTTTCCGATGCGAGATATCGCTAGTTTGGTGATGCATGTGCACTATGGCCGGTCGGTCGTTCGCATCGATCATGACATGCGCGGCTGGTTGTACGGGCCATTTCGAGGACAATCCTTCTGCGCCAGGATGACCACGTAATAGCAGCAGCTCATACTATCGTCCGATCAACGACCGGCTCGACATGCCAAAGCTTGTCGATTCGCGACTGAACCGGTGGAGAAACCACGCGGGTAGGAACAGTGGTGTCGGCGATCAATCGTTAGTTGCTGCGGCGGTAGATCTTGCATCAAGCAGACTCGTCCAAGACAACGCCCGTGAGGCCTGACTGTGAGTCTGCTGCAGCTCATGGTGGTCACTGATAGCTGACGTCGCTTAGAATCTGACCACTGTTGCGATTTGCCATGAACTTTCCACGTGCGATGCTTTCAACTCTTTCTCCACAAGTCACGTTGTTGACTCGCGAGGCTCACGGTTTGCCGCATTGATCACGATTCCTGCTGGGTCTCGAGAAGCTTCCAAATAAGCATGACTTAAAGTCGTAGAAGGCGTCGCTTCATTCCTGGCTGAATAATGTGATGCTCTTCAGAGGTCAGAGGATGGGTCGAAATCTGATACGAAGCCAATACGAGGCTGTAGATAGGCTCGGGAGATCTGCAACGCTGACAGGTCTCGGTACCTGCCCGACCCCTTCAATTGGCCTGCGGAAATCGCACTTGCCACAATCGGTGATTTTGGACCCATCGGATGCAAATGCAATTCACGCCGCATCCACAGTATCCCGGCAACCTGAGTCGTCACATGCATTTCACATGAATCCCGGTAACGATCGCTTGCAAGCCTGTAGAATGGTGACCGTTGTTTGCAAGGCACGGATGATGCCGTATCCGATCCATCTGTCCACGCCGCCAACATTTCAATGCACACTAGTGAGCAGCGTTTGTGGAGTCGTTGATATCGTTTGCCTCCCTGCAGAGGCATCTCGCTGGCAGTTGCACTCTGAAACGGTCCCGTGCGTCGAACCACTCGGAAAAGGTGGTCGATGCAGCCTTGAGCTTATCAGGAATCGGACGATTGGTCATGACAGCCATGCCTTGACGGCCGCTTGATTGAACAGTGGCAAAATCAACAGGTTCTTGTTGCTGATATCTGAAAAAGCGTTGTTGCTTTCGATTGCAACCCGCAACAACCACACAGCAGATACCATGCTTTCGAAGCCATCACCACCCCGGCACATCCTCGAGCTCCTTGAATCGGCGGCCTCAGCAAGCAGCAGCAATGGCAATGGATCGATCTTCGTCGACCATGGTTGGAACGAGCCTCCCTGGAAAGTGACCTACGCAGAGCTGTATGAGCAGGCAAAGGTCAGCTTCAAATTTCCCTTCATTTTGCCCCACATCTTCCTTCTCCTGCCTTCATATCTGCTTGCACTTCCTTTCAAGTCCTCCCTAACTATTGCCACCATTTGCCTCCCACGAAGCTTCGCTCGTGATGAGACATCGCTAACATAGACAGGCCAACGGCGCTCGCTTAGTCGATGCCGGTATCATTGAGAATGGCTCAATAGCCATAACCTACTTCGAGAGCCACTGGGAAAACGTCCTGTGGTTCTGGTCAGTAACAGCGGCGGGCGGTATCTGTGCGGTGCTCAATCCCGTCTCGAACGAACCAAAGACAGCCGCTGGTCAGCTCGATAACCTCAAGTCATTGTTTGAAGATGCTCCGGTATTGACTACTCATAAACTGTCTGCCCTCTTTGCCTCCCGGAAACTCAATGTCAAGACCGTTGAGCAGATCGACAAGCGCAAGGCTGCCATCAATGGTGCCTGGTCGAATGGTGAAACGAAGACTAGCGATGAGGATATTGCGGCCATCTTGTTCACATCAGGCAGTACAGGGCATTCTAAGGCTGTGAAGTACTCACACGCTCAGCTACTTCGATCCGTGGAAGCGAAGTCATCCTACCTTTCCACGAACGACAAGACGTTCATGTCATGGATCTGTAAGTCTTCAGCGTGGCTGCAAGAGCACAAGGCTGACGTCTTGACAGCATTCGATCATTCCGCCTGCTTCTGCGAGATCCACCTGCAGGCACTTTTCAATGGAACCGATCAAGTGTTCGTGCCAACGTCTGATCTGGTCCTGGAGCCGTATCGTTTCTTCCGTGTGCTTAGCCAATACAGAGTCGGCTACACATTCTCGCCCAATTTCTTCCTTGCCGCCGCTACTAAGTCTTTGGAAGACCAGCCAGATGGTGCAGAAGGCATCGATCTCAGCCACCTTTCGGTCATCATGTGTGGTGGCGAAGCCAATAGAACAACGACCTTGGCCGCAACAGACGCGATCCTTCGACAATGTGGAGCGCCACCTAATTGCATAAAAGCAGCGTACGGACTGTCCGAGACATGTTCAGCATGCTTCTATAACTTGGGCAGTCCGGACTACGATGTACGAATTGAGCACACCTTCGCCTCAGTAGGCAAGCATTTGCCTGGCGTTCTCGAAATGAAGCTCGTCACCCAGGAAGACAACAATCAATCGAATCCGAACGAAGGCCTAATTTATCTCCGCGGAGACGTCGTTTTCAAAGGCTACTACAACAACCCTGAGGCAACAGCTGCTTGTATGACCGAGGACGGCTGGATGAATACCGGCGATATCGGAAAACTTGATTCGGAAGGCAATCTTCATCTCCTTGGCCGACAGAAGGAAGTTCTGGTCCTGAATGGCAATAACTACTCATCGTTCGAGATTGAGTACGCGCTGGAGACAGCCTCTATTCCAGGGTTGGAAATCTCCTATACCGCAGCTTTCTCGACATGGGACCAGGGAAGGAACAGCGAAGCAGTTGTGATACTGTTCAATCCGACAGAGGATGCCATTGGTCCAAAGAACATGAGAGCGACATTGCAAGCGATCGACAAATGCGTCTTCACAGTCTGTGCTCAGAAGCCACTGCATGTTGTGCCGCTGCCGAAAGCATTGCTGCCCAAGTCGACGATTGGAAAGCTGTCTCGGGCAAAGCTGAAGCGGACATTTGAGAATGGTGGCTTTGATGACTTTCTCATCAATCTCAAAGACACCAACAACAGCCTTGCCAACGAGCCAGTTTCGAGTGGTCATAATATCTCTGAGTTTGAGAGACTGTCCTCGCTGCAAAGGGAGATCGCTCAGATTTATGCGAGTATAGTCAACGTCCGTCCCGAAGAGTTGGTCGGCCAAGACGCTTTGCTTTCATCTGGGATCAACTCGCTGGGCTTCATGCGTTTGAAGAAGGCCCTCGAGAAAGGCTTGAAGATCCACCAGGAGATACCGATGCCCCTTTTGCTTCGTTGCCACTCACTGGCAGATTTGGAACACGAGCTGACACTCCTCGGCACTGTGTCTCAGCAATACGATCCCATCGTTCCCTTGGTAACAACAGGAAGCAGGCAGCCTCTGTTCCTGCTCCATCCTGGCGCTGGCGAGTTCTTGTGCTGGATTGGCTTGCTCAAGTACCTTCCAGATAGACCGATCTACGCATTGCGAGCGAAGGGCCTTCACCCGGGCGAGGGCACATTCGATGGCCTGCAAGACTTGCTCGACACATACTACCAAGCGATACGCCGTGTGCAGCCGCATGGACCCTACGCCTTCTTGGGATACTGTTTCGGTGGACTCCTGTGCTTCGAGCTGGCCAAGATGTTCGAAGCCGTAGGAGAATCTGTCATCTTTTGCGGCGGCATCGACAATCCACCCAATCTAAAGATCACCATGGGACAAGTTCAGTACCGCACGCTTATGTTCGATGTCCTCCCAGTCGTCACGGATATGACAGAGGCAGAGTCCGATGCGTTCAAAGAAGAGACAGCCTCCTTGAATGACGAGGACTTCTATGCGGCTCTTTTCACAAAGTTCTCTCCTGAGTTCATTGAGAACATGGACTTGACAGTTCCACGGCTACAGGCGTTCGGGAGAGTCGAGGATTGCATGCGCTTGATCGTCGATGAGTACAAGCCTGAAGGATCGGTCGGTACGACAGACATCTTCTGCGCTGATCCAATGCCACATTTTGGATCGTCGCCAGAAGTCTGGAAGAGGGAGGTCCTCGGCCAATGGAGGAGTTTTGTGAAGGATGAGAATGTGAGATTCCACGACGTTCCGGGAACGCATATCTCGTTGATCAAGGAGCCTCTGATTGCCGAATTCCAGCGTACATTGAATGAGGCGCTGCTGACGAGGGGGATTTGAATTGGTACGAGGCTTAAAGCTGTAAGATCATTTACAATGTATTGTCGTTCTGGCTCCAACTCACTAACTTCTTTCTTCAATGTGGAGCTTTAACTGTGCCCGCAAGAGTGGATCGCGAGTCTCAGAGACTGCAGTCATGCAGAAAATGGTCGCACATCGATGTTGTCCTGAAATGACGCTGGATTGAGAAGGCTCGAGCTCGCCCCGGTAGTGCAACTCTCAATCGTCCAGAATCCCTCTGCGATACTGAGTTTGCAAGGATACAATGACAATATAGACCAATCCAATTCGTGTCAAGATTTGGGTTTTCCAAAATGCGTCTGCAACACCTGCGGCACCATGCACTTCAGATGAGCGACAACAGCATCAGGGCCTTCTCGAATCTGGAGTCCTTGAGGGAGAGCATATGTCGCAATGTCCGGCTTGACGTGGCGTGCGATCGTTTGGATCTCGGCCGCCTCTTCAGGCGACCACATTGATGCGCAGAACTGCCATCGTCAGCTTCGCCGTCGTTCAGGTCGTTTTCGCTTGCAGACTCACCAGGAGATCAGGCTGTATCTGCCGGACTGTGTGATCTACGGCCTCGATCGCTGAATCGGGTCAGATCTGACATCGCGACAGGATTAACGTACCTACTTTCGCAGTTTGCTGCATGAATAATGGTGTATCTGTCCTGCAGCTCGTCCACCAGCCGGCCGACCAGCCGCTGGGCTCGTTCTGGAGCGGTGTTGACAGTTACCAGTCTATACGGTCCTCGGGGCACTTGTTGATTCGTCATAATGTTCTTCTGGTGGTTGTTGGCTTCAAAATCCAGGGACTACGCCGGGTTGTTGGCCTATATCAAGAGAGGACACGCATCGCTCTTAACGCCGAGCACAAGTTCTCATCGGCTTCTGAGATGGAGAGGCCGACGGGGCCAGTACGTCTCGGAGCGCATATTGCGGAATTTCGAGAGCCGTCTTCCGCTCCAGATTGCGTTGTTCTAGGATCGGGCAAAAAGTGAGAAGGAAAGAGGAGGTTGAAGAGGGCGGCACTTGGTATTTATCCGGCATCTCGCACGACGCTCGGATTTGATCAATGCCGTGCGGAGAACCCGGTCGACGACCTCACCTCATCAACGGCGTGATGAAGACGACGACAATTGGCGTTTCATACATTGAAAAGCATCAAAAGCCTCATTGAAAGACGCTTCTGATATTGAGAAATTCGAAATCCCACGCGCATCGTCTTCATATCCATTCATTGTCACCTTACTGCACGCCTGCAGAAGCTCGAAACTCAAAATATGAACGGCACCGTCGACGAAGATCTTGCAGCTGCCTTCAGGCAGCACTTACCAGACTTGAGCATCCCACGATTCGTCATTTCGAAGCAGCAGAGCCCTTACGAGTACTCCGAGGCTTTCCAGAAGAACCAAGTGCCGCCATGGCTATACAATCTCACACAGGCCTGGAAGGAGCTTCTCGAAGAACCTTATAAAGGAGTAACAACCGATGGTGAGAACCAAATGACTGGTCTTGATACCTCGAAGGAGACTTATGCTATGACAGGCAATGTCAGAACTGGACTATACAAAGATGAAGATCTTGGTGCTCCTGTGGAAAAGATCGTCAATGCCACTAATGCCACTTTAAAGAAGCTCAACCCTGAACAGCAGAAAAAGCTCCGTTATCCTCTTAGTGCTCGCGAATGGCGATGTTGGTCCAATCCCGAGTTCCTCCTTCGTCCATTTGGTCTGCGTCTCGAAGAGCTTCCAGAGGAAATTGCTGAATCAATACTTGGCGTCCTCGAGGCTACACTTTCTCCCGAAGGATATCAGAAAGCACTGGCTGCCATGCGGATCAATCATTTCTTGGGAGAATGCTGCGAAGTCCCGCGAATCATGAACAAATACTCTTACAATTGGCTTCTTTTCGGTGAGCCTTCCACATCAAAAGCTTGGGGCTGGTCTTTGTATGGCCATCATCTTTGTCTCAGTGTCTTCATTAAAGGCGGCAATGTCGTCATTGCTCCGACCTTTACAGGAGCTGAACCCAACCTCATTGATTCTGGACCATGGAAGGGGACACAGATTCTTCACAAGGAGGGCGACATTGGCCTAAAGCTAATGCAGAGTCTTTCGAAGGATCAGCAGAAGGCCACACAGATCTACAAGCTTATGAAGGACCCCAAGATGTTGCAGACTGGAGACCTTAAAGTCGACCGCTGGAATCAAGACGACCAACGCCATTTGTGTGGTGCTTTCAGAGACAACAGAGTCGTTCCGCACGAGGGTGTCAAAGTTTCGGAATTCACACCCGAACAGAAGCAGCTTGTCCTCGACATTGCGGAAGAATTCCTCCTGTATCATCCTGATACAGTCAGACAAAGGCGTAAGGAGCAGATTCGAGAGCACTTCAACGAGACTTACTTCAGCTGGATTGGTGCCTACGGAGACGAGGATCCATTCTACTTCCGCATCCAGAGCCCGGTGATAATTTTCGAGTTCGACCATCATTCGGGGGTTTTCTTGACGAACAAGGAGCCTGCGAAGTTCCACACGCATACAATCGTACGGATGCCGAACGCTGGAGACTATGGACAAGCATTACGGGAGCCAGAAGAAAGAGTGCCATAGGGCCAGAGCATATGAGACTTTTGCTTCGACACTACACCGCTGATTGGACATCAAAGCCTTCCCATCCGTCCAGTGCCTTATTCGCAGCGTCGAAGAACATTGGCATACCTCCCATGTACAACAAGAACTCGCGCGCTTTGCCCTCGACGTTACCGCCGTTCCACCATGAACTCGTCTCAACGGCCAAAGTTTTGCTGGCCAGATCCAACGTATGTTGCCGCCAAGCCTCTTCTTTGGCCTTCTTTGCCTCCACAGTCACGAGCTTCTCGTCTCGTTGCTTGTTCAGCACGTTCAAGATCCACTCGCACTGGAGCTCAATGAACGGCGGGCCATTCGTAAGAGACGTGGGAGCTACCCAATGGTTAGTGATCCATGCAAATCTACGATTTCTCGGGGCACTGCCAGCTTACCTTGCGGGCCATATACAATAAGCATGTTGGGAAATCCATTCGATGTCATTCCAAGGAATGTACTCACGCCGTCCTTCCACTTCTCGCCGAGATCAACTCCCTTCCGCCCCTTGATTCCCATCGTGCGCAAGCCACCAGTGACTGCATCGTACCCAGTACAAACTGCAACAATGTCAAATTCTCTGGTCTTTCCGTCAGCAGTCACGATACCCTTCTCGGTGAATTCAGCAATAGGGCTGTTAGTGATCTCAACATTGGGACGGTCGCACATCTCGAAATAGTCCTGCTCCAGACTTGGCCGTTTCGTGCCTATAAAATACGGAGGCACTTCTGGGGCCAGGATGTCGGCTTTCTGGGGATCGGTGATACGAGCTCTGGTCTTCTTTCGCCAGAAGTTGTAGGCCGCGAGATTTGCTTCTCTGGAGACGATTGTATCCGCGAAACTCCCTAACCCACTGCAATGGGTCAGCTACCTGGTCATTGATGAGACAACTTTGCAAACTTACAAGTTGAAACCTCCACGCCTCCAATTTTCCTCCCACGTCCGCTCTCGCTCTTCTTCGGAAAGATCGAAGGTCTTTGTTGTCGGCCGTTGGAGAGGCAGTCCGCTTGGAGCCTTTCGACATGCATCGAATACATGTGATATATGGGGCTTTGAATGATAGATCTCTTCCACAGATATCGATCGTTGGCGCATGGGAACCGCATAGTTGGGCGTCCTGATGAATTGAACCACTCGAGAAGCAACTTTCGCAGATTCTTGCATGACCTGGATCCCCGTCGAGCCGGCGCCGATGATGGCGACTCTCTTGCCGGCCAAGTCAACGCCTTCCCCTGGCCAGGCTGCAGAGTGGTACATATGTCTTTGGAAGTTGTCCATGCCTTTGAGGTTCGGAAAGTTTGGTTTGAACGATGTTCCGGTAGCTGCAAGCGCCCAGGTGCTCCTGAACTTCTGGCCATCTGCGGTAGTGGTCATCCATACGCTGCTATCGTCCTGCCACTCGACCTGCGTCACACGGGTGTTGAAAAGAACGTCTTGCGAGAGACCCCAGACTTTATCGACATGGCGAAAGTAATCCCGGAGCTCCTTGTACGAAGGGAATCGTTCGGTCCAGTTCCATGTCGACCAGATGGCCGGATCTGAGAATCCATAGTAAGGGAGCTCGCAATCGACTCTTGCCCCTGGATATGCTGAAGTGGCCCAGACACCCCCGAGTCTTGGAGCAGCCTCGAGCAGAATGGCAGAGTAGCCATGCTTACGGAGGAGATGTAGCAAGTAACATCCTCCAAAGCCTCCCCCGATGATCACAGCGTCCCGTTCGATGATGTTTGGAGCGCTCGGCATGACTGCAACGATCTGGTAGACTTTCACGCGATTGTACGAGATTCTTGTCTTCAGTCTTTCAATATCTCACACACTTGCACTCGGGCTCTGGATTGTACCCCTCTTCAAGGGATGTGGTACTGCCGGACACGTCTCCGGGTTGGAGTCATGGGAATAGATCGGAAATACGACGGCTGGCTGAGGTTGGTGACCAAATTGTTTCGATCAAAGACAGACGCTCTCACCGAAAGACATCTTAACAGAAAGTGAGGTGGTGTGTGGGATCTCAGCTGTGGTGATACTTGTCTTGGTTGTTCCCAACATGTCAATTCCCACGCCACTGTCGGAGCCCCCGTGGCTGGATGGCCATCCCTCGCCTTACTACAACGAATCCCATCGGAGATGGCAAAAACACTGTCGAGATTTCATCACAAGAGAATTCACGCAGTACGCCATGGAATGGGAGGAACAAGGCGAAGTGCCGGCACATGTCTACAGTAAGTATTCCTCGAAGAACTTTCAGGGGGACGACTGACTTGAACAGAAACTTTCGCGGACAACAACATGCTGATACCAAATCTCCCCGCCCCGTTACCCGTTGAATGGCTTCGATCCATTGGAGTCGAGAAGATCGGACCCATCACCATCGAGGAATTCGACTACATCCACTTTTCAGTATACGCAGCGGAAATGCAACGCACAGGATTGAATGGCCCCGGATCAAGTCTGACAGCCGGATTTTGCTTTGGGATTCCCCCGATCATCAAATTCGGCGACCGACAACTGCAACAGCGAGTGCTTCCGGACTTGCTCAAAGGCAATACCCGAATCTGCATCGCTATCACAGAGCCAGACGCTGGCAGCGATGTGGCGAATGTTCAGACGACTGCCGAGAAGTCCAAGGATGGAAAGCACTACATTTTGAACGGAACGAAGAAGTGGATCACGAACGGTATATGGTCGGACTGGGCATCGATGTGCGTACGGACTGGAGGAGAAGGACCCGGCGGTCTTTCGGTAATGTTAGTGCCATTGAAGAATCACAAGGGCGTGAGCATGCGAAAGATGGATTGTTCTGGTCAGCATTCATCCGGAACGACGTTTATAGAATTGGACGATGTCGAAGTGCCAGTGGAGAATCTGATAGGCAAGGAGGGAGAAGGCATGAAGTATATCATGGTCAGTTCCCACGCGTATACCTTCGGTCATGCCATTCGCTAACGTCTGAAGGATCGTAGACGAACTTCAACCACGAGAGACTCAACATATGTGTATCTGTGACTACACAGGCTCGAATGGTCCTTGCAGCTGGGTTTGAATACGCAATGAAGCGACAGGCATTCGGAAAGCCCCTAATTGAACAGCCCGTCGTTCGACACCGTCTAGCAAAAGCCATTGGAGAGCTCGAAACACAATGGTCCTGGGTCGAGAGTTTCGTCTACCAGATGGTCCATATGAAGAAAGACATTGCCGACACAAAGCTCGGTGGTCTCACGGCCCTAGCAAAGGCGAAATCGGCTATGGTCCTGAACGAGTGTGCTCAATGCTCTCAGCTGCTGTTCGGTGGCAACGGCTACACCAAGGGTGGCCAGGGAGCCTTGGTGGAGAAAGCTGCTCGTGAAGTGGCAGGCGCGAGGATACCGGTGCGTTGATCATTATGATTGTTGGTGTTGTTTGCTAACTTCAAAACAGGGCGGAAGTGAGGATGTCATGCTCGATCTCGCTGTACGACAGCTCTACAAGAACTACCAGAGGGCCTTAAAGTCTCAATCGAAGGAAAGTAGACTTTGACATTGGCTGCAGCCTGTCAGGTTCTAACACTTTACTACGAGTACTACGACTACGCTCAAACAGCATACATAGGAATAAGTGCTGCGGAAATACTGCCGCCAGTGTCGAAGGCAACGAATGCACCAGAGCTTTGCTCCGACTCCCGGCATTAGTATCTCTGTACATTCAATACTACTAGCATTTAGGTCAGAGTGGCAGAGACTCGACTACTTGCAGCTTGCATAAGAGAAGTGAAGATCCGTAATGCATCTGAGGAATCTACATGGACACACTTCTTGAACCACCTATGGCCCCCTCGATGCTCATTGGTTTCAACAGTCCGCCTTATGTCCACAGTAAGATGCTCGCGAGTTTGCTAGACCTCAGAAGCTTGGCCAACAGTCCATCAACCGAACTTTGACCTGCTGGGTCAGAGAAGATCCGGACTCTTCCGGAAAGTGCAGCGCCATGCCACCGGAAAGCTGAAGCTGCAGCTAAATGCAACTCGCTTCTGGGCAATGCTACAACGCTACCTTCCCAACTCCGCTTTTTAAAGCCTCTGCAGATCATATACTACTTTCAATGAACCGTCAAAAGTCAGTTCGCAAGTGGAGTCCGAGACGCGAACCAGAGACTCGGATATAGACGATCATCAGGCCTCCAGAGAAACTAATGCGGTGTGCTCTAAGGCCACCTATGGTAAACGCTCGGCAACGCTGCCTTCGTACAGACAAAGTGTTTTGTGGCGCCTCCGACCGATGAAAGTGACACTGGTGGCTTCGAGACCGTTGAATATATAGAGAAGTCTCCCTCAACGTGTTTTCTCTATAGCCTCTTCACATCTAAATCCAACCACAGAACATCGTCGTCCACCCATCATGCTTGCTTCCATCCTCCTCATCGCCCCTTTGCTGGGCTCTGCTATGGCAGCCTGCGATGGAGCAGAACGGGTCAGATTGAGCCAGATGGTCCCATATGCCTATTCCCAGCCTGATCCTGTATCGACCTACAACGCTTTCAACGCCATCCCATTCGGCGTCCCTGACCACAATGGATCTTGTGGAACTCTCATTTATCCCAACGGCGGAGGGCCTGTTCCCGTCGCCGTAACAGGTACAAAGCTACAGACTCTCTCGTCTCTCACGTTTGGGGCATTTGCTAATCTCTCACCTTCATCCAGGCAGCGGTGTCGTGAACTTTGGAACCGAGACTCGCCAAGTCTTCTCCAAAGTCACTGGACAATATGTTGACTTCCCGGACAATGGAACGACCGTCATCTACAGTACGTACGATCATTGTATCCATTGCGGGTGGTTTCTAACGCTCTACCTTAGCCAATGTCACACTCGGCGTACAGTCTCTTGTGCCTATTCCAGTCACATTCTCCGGTCAAGTCTACATCGACTTCAACACCAACTGCCGCATCTCCGCCGTTCGAGCCTATGCTGAGGTCCCAACTTACATTGCTGGCCAGCCTGTGGACATTTACAAGTTGCTTCCGATTCCAAGGTTTCCAAACATTGTTTAGATGCACTATCGGTTAACGTGACGGTGGACTTGAGGAGAGCTGTTTGGGATCTTGTCGGTCCGTGAAGAAGCAGCATAGCCGCGAAAGAGCTGTTGACTGGTACCTTACATGTTTACTGAAAAGTTGTTGGACTCCCACCGTCCTCTCTTCAAACGATTCGTAATATAATGACCCTCGCTTCCCCATGGTCCCATCGATGCCGCAAGATGGCGCTGAAGATGACATTCGTATCTTTACAGTGTACAGCGTGACGCAGCCTTGCTACTTCGTCCAGTGGTCCGTTGCCTCTCTGTGGATGAAAGCGTGATCACATGCAAGCTTGCCTGAGTCCATGCGAGAAGAAGACGCTAAGAGGAGACTCTTATGTAACAACCAATGTGTTTGCTCTTTCGCTCTGCCAAAGTACGAGCTTTACGAGAGTGCAGCGGCAATAGTCGGATTTACTGCCACGATCGATCGCTGCCACGCGCACAAGTGAAGCTTAACACGAGGGTGACGAACTGTTGTAAAAGCAACCACCAATGCGCGAGCGTCCATTACTCATTCCACTTCTCCAGAGCTACAAGTCTTTACTTCGTGTCGACCTCTCGTCTTTGTTTCCACGGCTTGTCATCTCAGCCTCCCTGAGATCTTAAATCCACAATTGTTGCTGCAGAGGCTCTCGGACTTCCACCATGGGACTCAAAGCGGCTTTAAGTGCTTCATTGGCCTTGATCCCGTCTTTCGTCTGTGGACAAGCGCCTGCTGGCCATGAGTACATCGCACCGCAAGCTGGAGATGGTACGACTTGTTGCTACGAGCGACTATTAGACGAAATTGTGCTAATTATGTAACAGTCCGATCGCCATGTCCTGGTATGGTACTGGGGTCTTATGAAGCTTTGGAAAGCGCTGACGTTCTTGAAAGGCATAAACTCCCTCGCAAATCACGGTAGTGCTCTCGAATGACCTTGAAGCTATGCTGAGAGCTAATATTTGTCAGGCTTTCTCCCTCGCAGCGGCAAGGGTCTCACGCTCAATGATGGTCGGTATACTGAGGAATGGCAAGAGCCGTAAACTGACTGCAGTAGTCATCGTTGGTCTTAAAGAGGGCTTGAATGTGGGTGCCGACTTCGCTACGGGAGTTGGACTTCTTGCTCTCATGGCACCATCAAACCCGCTCGCTACATCTTTCAATATGGATGACCTTGACCGCCACAACGTATGTGCTCTACCCATCATAGAAAAAGAGGATACTTACTTCTCTAGTTTCCTATCGAGCATGACGGTAGTCTCTCTCGGGCCGACTATTACGAAGGCAATGATCACACTTTCAACCAATCAAAATGGAACCAAGTTCTTGCATACTATGCTGGCCAAGAGAATACGAGCATCAAGCAAGCATCGCTGGCCAGATACAACCGCATCAAAGTCCAAAGAGCTCTGAACCCGGACAAGTTCATATATGGTGCACGCCAGATTGTA
This sequence comes from Zasmidium citrigriseum, assembly GCA_002786025.1. Taxonomy (NCBI): domain Eukaryota; kingdom Fungi; phylum Ascomycota; class Dothideomycetes; order Mycosphaerellales; family Mycosphaerellaceae; genus Zasmidium; species Zasmidium citrigriseum. Next base: position 30,746 of record NHNW01000045.1, on the reverse strand, counting down.
TTGAGCTATGGTGAAACTGCACTATATCTTCAGACGATGGGAAAGAATGATGGAACGGGTGTCGCCCCAGTCGAATATGTTAGATCACTTTTTGGTAAGCCAACTGAGCATGTATCGTATGAGATTCTGGACTGACGATGGAGAATAGAGAAAGAGAGACTTCCATATGAACTTGGCTGGCAGAAGCCAGGTAAGGACGGCAATCCCGCAGATGGAGGGCATTGCTGATCATTCCGTTTGCAGCGAACGAGTGCAACCTCTTGACCTTGGGGGCACAAATACTTCAACTGCAGTTGGCAAATCCGGAAGCCCTGCCAGAAGGACTATCTCTGGGCGAGGGTACGCTGAGGGATGTGATTGAGCTGCGCAATCCCATTACTGGCAAGCTTGAGGTAAGTACTCTGGTCCATCTTGGATTTCGAGGCTGACGACTGCTAGAATGCAACTTGTATCCTTCTCAACAACTGCGACTGAAGACGTTACTCTCGTTAGCTTCTGTAGCATGCGTCCTCGCACAGGTCTTTGTCTGCTGAATGTCAGGCTGAAGCCTCGTCACGTGATGTTTTGACTACGTCATTGGACTCGCGCCTTGCAGTCCTCACCCAAAGGGAAATTCTTTCTCCATCCACGCCATCTTTTCATGACTCATCTTCCATCGCTTGAAGTTCCCATCAACCATAATGACCGTGAGAATGTCTTGAGACGAACACTCGCATGCCCGCTCGGTGTGCGGGCGCACGACAGCAGGCCATGCTCGAGGAAGAACCGGCGAACGCGTCACCACAGTAAGCGACAGAAGCATTGTGAGCCGTCGGCCACCTGGCAATCTCATGGGACCTACGCAAGCTTTTCTCCGGTATTCGCAGCTGATGCTGAAGTCGGTCTGATGCGTTGTGGAGTGCGGCGGCCTCAAAGATGGTCATTTCCGATCTGAGGAGATAGAGGACGCCAAGAGCACGACCAGCGGAAATAGGCGATCGTTTTGGAGTCAGCAATAGTGCAATTCGAGCTTGAACGGGTGTGGGGAAGACGCTGCAAGGGCACGAGGAGGTGAAAGAGCTTCAACAGACCTTCTTTACTGACAAAAGTACGTCTTACCTTGAGGTCGGTTCGGCGCGAAGATGCCATTTCTCGCCGAGGAACATTTTCCGTACGCCAGACCTTCCTGAATCTCTGAGTGGATGGACACTTTGCTGATGAGCCATACAGTATTCCAACCCAGGACATTCTTTCGTACTACTTTGACGAGCCGCAGTTCGACCAACACAAGCCCCTGTACATTGACGCTCTCAACCCCGATCGTTTCTGGACAGCAGCGCAATGTCGCAAGGCCATTCGACAGCTTGCTGCTGGATTCAAAGCTGCAGGGTTGTTGAAAGGCGACTGCGTGTGCATACATAGCTTCAATGACTTGAACTATCCCGTCCTCGTGAATGGCATTGCAGGCTTTGGTATGTCTGCCTTAGAAGTCCAGATGGCTGTTTGCTCGAAAACATCTGTCACCACTCTTCTCGACGCTCTACGCTTTCCCAAATCTCTACAGGGGCTTTTGATGGCTCAGGACAGGGAAGCAAGTGCTGAGATGGCGTGTGCATCGTCGAACCTTTCTCGTTAACGCACAAGAGCTCCACTGACTGATCTGAATAGGGGGCGTATATACTGGTACCAACCCGGCATATCAGTGAGCATTCAAGCAACAGCCTGCTTGTTGCTAGACTGACGTGCTTCAGAACCTATGAGTTGAGTCACCACTTGAGAGCGTCAAAGGCTCGCATGGTGATCACTCAGCCCGACTTGCTCGACAATATCATTGCTGCTTCGCAAGAGGCCGGCATTCCATCGCACAATATCCTTATATTCGACGATGAAGGCCGCCAAGGGCATCGCTCCTGGAGAACTCTTTTCCAACACGGAGAGACAGATTGGCCAAGATTTGATGATCTGGACTCCTCGAAGAATACGACGCTCGCTCGGCTTTTCAGCAGCGGCACTACAGGTAGGCACTCGTCACCTCAAGCTCTGAAATCAGCTTAAGTTCTGCAGGATTGCCAAAAGCGGCTCAGTTATCTCACCACAACCTCATTGCTGAGCACCGTCTATTCACAGAATGGAATCCTTGCACTTGGGAGGTAAGTTTGAGATTGACTAGACATGCGCTCCACACGATCCTGACTCTACGGTCGGCAGCGGAGGAGAATCATGATCCTACCTATGTTCCATGCTGCAACTGCACCTCTAGCCCATTATGCACCTCTCAGATCCGGCGACGGGATATATATTGTTCCGCGATTTGACCTGGAGACCTACCTGAAAGTAGTAGAGAAGTACTCGATCACCGAAGGAGCTTTCGTCCCTCCGTTGATCCACGCCATCGTCAACTCACCGTTGTCGAAGAAGTACAGCCTCAAGAGCATTAGGATAGGTCACGCGGGCGCAGCGCCAGTTGACAAATGGTCTCAATCAAGATTGAAAGCCCTCATGGCACCCGATGCACCCTTGACCCAAGTCTGGGGAATGACGGAAACGTCATGCACATGCTCGATGACTCGCTATCCCCTAGACGATGCCACTGGGAGCGTTGGCAATATGCTGCCCAACATGGACGCCAAGCTGGTAGACGACGATGGCAACGACATCACCGCATTTGATCGCCGTGGCGAGCTATGCGTTCGAGGGCCCTTGGTCTGTCAAGGATACTTCGAAAATCCTGAAGCCAATGCCAGGGACTGGGATTCCGAGGGATACTTCCATACCGGAGACATCGCTTACCGAGACGGAGAAACGAAGCGATGGTTCATTGTGGATCGCAAGAAGGTAACTTGGTCGTGTGGAGGTCTGCGTCTTAACACATACTGATCACGTTGTAGGAGCTCATCAAAGTTCGGTCGTTCCAGGTCTCTCCGTCCGAACTCGAAGCAGTCTTGCTGCAGCATCCCAAAGTCGGGGACGTTGCCATCATCGGGATGCCATCGCAAAGCAATTCCGGCGAAGTTCCGATTGCATTCATCGTCAAGAAGCCTGATGTCGATCTGGTCGAGCAAGAAGTCAAGGAATACATGAGCAAACGTCTGGCGAAGTACAAGCAGCTCGACGGCGTAATATTCGTCGATGCACTGCCCAAATCCGCCAGTGGCAAGCTACTAAAGCGAATTCTGCGTGAAGATTTGATGAAGAAAGTGGAGAGTCAGTCCAAGCCGCGATTGTGATATCTACGTCCTTGGAATGACATATGTGCCTCGAGTCCCCGAATCTGAGCTTCTTCGATGAAACTTCATCTTCTCAAGAGCCACAACAAGTGGCGTCTCGCTTGGGGATCCAAGCCTTGGGAGACTTGCATGAAGGAAGGACCTCCGCATGTCCGATCATGAGAACGTATAGCGGAAATAGGTATGTTTACGCAGCTAGCTACATGTACTCCGCACTGAGTGTCTGGGTCAGGTGCAGACTCACGGAAACGCATGAGGATAAACAACTTGAAACTTCTTGCAACGCACTGATCTGTCTTTGTCAAATAAGCACACAGGTGCAATGGATCCTCCGCCAGTCAATGTGCCAAAGAGCGATGCAGTATGCGAAGTATCAATAATCAACACCACGACGGAAATCACTGCTCCTCCATCTTACCTGGTTCAGCCAGACATTCCCGGTCATGAATGGATGAATCTGCCAACCTATGCCTTCCACATACTACACAAGGCAACTGACACACAGTTGGTCTTCGATCTGGGTGCTCGTAAAGATTGGTACAACTCCGTACCTCACATCGCGGAGCTGATCAATGGACACGTTCCTGGCTTGAAAGTCACCCGAGACACGCACGACATTCTGATTGATGGAGGAGTCGACATTCGGCAAATCAGTGCAGTAATCCTGAGTCACTGGCACTTCGATCATTCAGGAGATACCTCGGTACTACCGAAGCATATCAAGTTGTATGTTGGACCAGGCTTCAGGGATGCTTTCCTGCCAGGGTGGCCATCTCGAGAGGACTCGCCTTTTCCAGAATCGGCATTCTCTGGTCGCGATGTAGTCGAGGTACCTTTTGACGACTCCCTGCATATTGGAAAGTATCAAGCATACGACTACTTCGGCGATGGATCGTTGTACATACTCAACGTTCCTGGCCACGCAACTGGACACATTGCTGCTCTCGTCAGGACCACGCCTGAGACTGCCATCTTTCTCGGTGGTGACACCTGTCACTTTACAGGTCAGTGGGAGATGAATGAACATAACATGATTACCTCCAGCTGATTGATGAATCTATAGGCTCGGTCAGGCCTTCCAAGTACCTGCCAATGCCTGATCACCTACCGAGCGAGACGGCCTTGGATTCGTATCTACCTCGTCCTTGCCCTTGCTTGGCATTTACAGTATGCCATCCTAATCAAACGATTTCCAAAGAGGTACGAATCTTCCTCTTAAGTAGCTTCACTTCCGCTGACATCCACAGAATCCATTCTACAACGTTTCAACAGGACCAGCCTCCTTCTACGCTGACCCACCTGTAGCGGAAAAGTCCATTGAAGCGTTGAAGGAGTTCGATGCCGATCCGAACATATTGCTTCTCATTGCTCACGACATCGCACCACTTGACGTGCTACCCTTCTTCCCCAAAGCGACTCTGAATGATTGGAAGCAGAAGGGGTACAAGGAGGCCATGCATTGGGCTTTCGTGAATGAGCTACCCTACGAAGGGAAGGCGAGGAGGAAGCAGCTGGTAGATGGTCTCTACCGCGATGGTAAGAAATTAAGGAACTTGCAATTCGAGCCAGAGGCATGAAGGTTGCCATCTCGGAGAAATGTTCGAAAACCCACCAACATCCAGAACTCCTCCTTAGCCTTAGGCGTGGTATTCCCGAGCTCGTGTCCGAACTATTTCCAGACGGGGTCTGTTCGAGCCACCTCCACCTCCACCTCCATCTCCCCGCAGATGTGACATTTCCGGGGAAGCGACGAATGATCTGCATGCGGTACCTGCATGAAGCGGCATCAGACCCCGCGATGCTGAAGCTCTCTGCAAAGAGTATGACGACCTTCGAAGGCTGTCTGTGCGAACGACACCAGGACGTTCTACACTTTGATTGAGGTTAAACGACCCAACAGCAACGATGACGACCAACGGTTCCAAGTACAACCCAGGAGACTTCACGAAGCTATACATCAATGGAGAGTACGTCTCAGCAAAGTCTGGCAAGACCTACGCCTTGAAGAATCCGAAGAACAATCAAGAAGTCGTCAACGCCGTCCCAATTGCGAACGAAGAAGATGTCGAGCTCGCGGTACAGGCCGCCGAAGCAGCATACGCTGGAGAATGGAGCAAATTCACGGCTCTGCAGAGAACGGAGTGCTTGCATCGGCTTGCAGCGCTGATGGAAGAAGAGCTGATTCCCATCTTGTCTTTGGATTCCTTGACTTCGGGCAACCCTACTTCAATCATTCCAACGAGGGAGAAAACATATATCAAGAACTGCATTGTCTACTTCTCAGGCTGGACGGACAAGCAGAAAGGGGATTTCTTCCCCGCTGATGATGGTAAGTCTTGCCCTCTATATTGATGGCTTCTCTCTCCGTCGCAGAGATCTCGTGCAAGCCGTTCTGATGCTCTTCGTGGGATTAACGACTCTGGAATTCCTCTGAGATGGCTTGAACCTCGTGCACCAGACATTGCTGACTCGTCATTCCAGGCTTCACCAAGATCGTCACACACGAGCCGCTGGGAGTGTGTGCCGCAGTCAACCCATTCAATGCTCCTGTTCCCACGATGATTCTCAAAGTGATTCCAGCCCTAGCAACCGGCAACGTCATCATCGTAAAGCCTTCAGAAAAGACACCTCTTGGAAGCTTGGCGATAGCTCCCCTTTTCGAGAAGGCTGGCATTCCAAAAGGCGTCGTGCAGGTCTTGACAGGAGCTGGAGATGTTGGTGGTCTCCTAGCAAGCCATATGCGGATACGAAAGATCAGTTTCACCGGGAGCATCCGTACTGGCAAGCTGATCCAAGAAGCTGCAGCGAAGAGCAACTTGAAACGGTGCACACTCGAGCTTGGTGGGAAGAGCCCTGCCGTGGTCTTTGAAGATGCCAATCTTGACAATGCGTTGACATGGACTGTCAACGCTATACTTGCTCGCTCGGGACAAGTATGCGTCGCTGCTACAAGGGTCTACGTTCACTCTTCCATCTCAAAACAGTTCATCGACAAGTATGTGGAGAAGATGAAGGCGGCGACATCCGATCTGGGAGACCCCCAAGACAACAGCGTCAAGATCGGCCCCCTAGTAGACGAAGGTCAGTTCGAGAGAGTGCGAGGAATGATCGACCGTGGCAAGAATGAGGCCGAACTTGTTGTCGGTGGAGTGCAGCATGGAGATACTGGCTGCTACATGGAGCCAACAGTCTTTCTGAACCCCAAGGCTGACGCTGAGATCTACAAAAACGAGATCTTCGGGCCCGTTGCTATCATCAAAACGTTTGAGACTGAGGATGAGGTCCTGAAAATGGCCAATGACACCGAATATGGTTTGATGTCTGGCGTCTTCACCAAAGATATCACTCGCGCTCTCCGAGTCTCGAAGAAGCTGGACACTGGCGTTGTCGGTATCAACTGCGTCAGCTATGTGAGTACATCACGACTTGTAGTCAAGACTCGCCTACTGATCAAAGCAGATGAATATGCAAGTTCCATTTGGTGGCCGCAAGCAGTCCGGCATCGGAAGAGAGTTTGGAGAATATGTGAGCTCATTGTCGCAGCCTTGCCGGTGACGCTACTGACACGTCTCAGGCTTTGCGTGCATATACTGAGCCAAAGACGGTCCTTATCAAGTAAGTGTCTGTCATAATGATTTTGGGAAGGCCGTACTGACTGAACCAACTAGTATGAATGCATAGCGAGTGAATGATACGTGAAGGAGCTGCAGATCCACTTGAGCCGTTGCGACTAGAGTCTCACTTTCTCGCAAACGATACGAAGCATGATTGCAATGAATTGATCGACTTGATTGAACTACTCGCGAGATTCAAGTCACATTCGTGACAACATAGAGTTTGCCCTAGTGCACATGGTGGCGATCTAATGCGTACCCCACTCGCAGCCTTTGCGCTTGCCGAGAGATTGACAGTCGAGACTCCGCCTCCCCGCCTGCCCTACATCTCCGTGAGCTCTTCTTGTATCCGTCAGTGTCTTTTTCGTCATCCAAAGATTTTGAGATGATTGTGAGCCATGGAAATTCAGCAAGCGGCAGAACGCCCAAACGAGGATGAAGAGGCATCTGCCAGGCGGGGCCGAAAGGGGAAACGCAACAAGCCGACCTTGAATTGTGAGCAACTACATGATTCCATTGGGACTTCTCCTCGCTAATGGTTCCAGGCAGTGAATGCGTCAGTCGCAAAGTTCGATGTGATAGAGCACGGCCGACCTGCCTCTCATGGTACGCCCCAGCCTTGCTTCATCCCTTGCCAGTTCTGATTTCATGCAGTCTTCGTCGCCAAACCACATGTCGTTACACTCAAGTAGCGGATATATTGGCTGCCACAGGAGGATATCGACCACGAAAGCGTTCCCATCGCTCCAATGCGTCTCAATCAAGCAACGACTACTCCTTTCCAACTCCTGTCATGGACAGTATCGATCCAGACTTCTTGTCGCAACTCTTGAACGGGACCGAGATAGACCACGCACCACCGCCACCTTCCAGCGATGATAAGGCCTCACTAACTCCTAAACGCCCCCCTGACGGCCAGCAAGAGCGATTCACTCTTTTTCCAGCCTACGAGAACAAGCAACATCCCTTCGGAAACTACTGGACCTGCATCGGCGGCTTGACAGAAGTTGTCGGAGTTGTTCCAAGCAAAGAACAAGCAGATGCACTCGTGGAGAAGTACTTTCACGCAGTCGATCCACTCTATCCCGTGATCTTCCGGCCCCAATTCGACGCCGACTACGAGAACTTTTGGGCCATGTCATTAGACGAGAGATGTGAGAGTGATGCCGGGCACATCGCTCTCATGTTCATGGTGTTCGCCATTGGAACTCAGCATATGGATAGCGTGCTACCGGACGAGAGAGTCTCCATGTCTCAGTTCTACGTCAGTGCGAGCCACCAAGCTTTGTGCTTGTTCTCTTACCTCAACCGCTGCTCGCTGTCGACTATGCAGACGATGGTTCTGATGACGTACTATCTAATCAGTAACAACCACATCTCAGATGCTTGGACGTTTTCTGGGATGACTCAACGACAAGCGTATGGCCTCGGATTGAACAGAAACCCCGAGATGGTCCGCCCCGACGATACCTCGTTGCAAAAGCAGCAACGCTGCCGTCTATGGTATGCAACCATGTTCCAGGATACAAGTCTGTCTCTATACTGTGAAATGCCACCTGGAACAACATTTCATGGTAAGTTTTCAAGCACAGACGTGCTTAGTCCACGGAGATTTCTGACCTTCCATCTTGTATAACAGACATTGACCCAAGCTGCCTGAGCTCCCATGGCTTGCTCTTAGATCACGAATCACCGGATACTGCCTCGCCGCTGACCGATCTATCTTTGAATGCTGTCGACGCTGACTCCAGCCAAAACGACGTGAATTTCCTGCGAGCCATGTGGGAGTACGCAACCTGGTCTCAGAACAAGATCTGCATTCCCAGGGCTCTTCGACGTAACCTCTGCACAGACGCCGCTCACAAAGCACAGCTCATAGCGGAGTTCCGCGCTATGTACTCCAGTTGGACATCACCTTTCAACTCGTTGAGCGAAAGTCGATTCGCTGGCCAGGATACTCGCCTTCTGAGACAGGTAATTGCTGTATCCAGCAACTACTTTTGGGTCTTGATGTGTCTCTACATGGACGAGAATGGAGCCGCGGGCGTTGAGCCGGACATATATGGAGCCTTGGAAGCCGCCCATGAGGGATTGTCTGCTTTCTTCGTGCTCGTTCGATTCGTGCCTTTGCAAGCAGACAGCTTCTCAGCCCACCACACGAGAGCATATGAGCATGCTGTGAGTAGCGAGTAGAGAGACGAATTAGAATGAGCTGACGACTTGTGATAGACCACAGTGGCAACGATTCTCTCGAAACATGGCATGAGCCGCGATGTTCGATTGCTCCTGGCAAAGAGTGATCTGGAACGATACCTAGACATCTTGCTTCGAGCTCGTGGAGCATCTGCATTCGAAGTCCTCCGCAAGAAGCGACTGGCCGAGATTGAGTCTTTGCGTCAGTCAATAAAGGATCAACAATAGCACTGGCTTTGGCAAGCCTGGTTCTCTGGCTTTACCAAGGGTGTCTCAACAACAGACGGCCAAGATCATAAAAAGCATCCTTCACTCAACTTGACTTCTCTCAACAGGCCAGAGAAGAAAGGTGGTCAGTATCGAAAATCAAGTTGCACCCGTCTTCAAGTCGGGTCATGCGATGCATTATCGCCCAGACTCCACAGATCTCGCAGGACCTCGAACTGTCGGAACAAACTCCCAAAACGTCACCAAAGATACCTTATCAACTACAAGAGCGGAGCTGATCTTGGCTGTCGCGTGCCTTATAGAGCCAAGACCGACACGAGCCGTTCGCGAAAAGCAAGGCTTGGTATTCAATGCAGTCCCACCAGAGCTCTACAACCACCTTCTTCTTTGGCGATCGTGATGCTTGGCAATGGTAACGCAAGACTCAGCCAATCCTACCTCGCCTTGTGGTCGCCACAACGCACTTCTTTGCCTTCCTCTTCGAGGCTTAAAAGTGGCGATGACGGAGTTCCCAAGACGCGTGGAATACCTAGGCAATATGCGAAGTCCATCTGGTGGAAGATAGACAAGACCAATGTATTGAGCTGGGTGACATTGAGCCGCGGATGCATCATGTGGAGGAGATGTATTTAGGTTGCATGGAAGCCTCCGACTCTGGCTTCTGGAGCAGCAGAGTTCAGCCTCTGATCCTCGTCCATCATGCGTTTCGATAGCCTCGCAGCGATTCTCATCGCAGTCTCTGGACATCATGTCCTTGCTGACGTTGCCAAGATGGACCGACTGATGGACATCAAGTCGGCTCAGTGGGAGAAGGCTCAAGCCGATGGACTCTTTGCCGGGTCGAGATTATACAAGAAGCTTGCATCGAGACGACCCTGTATCAATGGAGTCTCGGGCAGAGATGGCGAGTCGCAGTAAGCTTGACACGTACACTCGTTCATGACCTCGAAGCTGACCGCTCCCGCAGATATCAATGCAACAAGGTGGACATGCACGGGTTCCTGAGCCACGAGGACCTTGGATCAACCAGTCTCCGCGGTAACGATGTTTGGGGGTGGGTTTCGAAGAGTGGGCGTGAGTTCGGTATCGTTGGTGAGACTGACGGCGTTGCTTTCGTTGAAATCAACCGCCTCACTGGTAGTCTTGACTACCTGGGTCGGTTGCCCACTCAGACTGAAGTTGTCTCGTGGAGAGACATTAAGGTCATCGACGACCACGCTTACATCGGCTCCGAGGCTACGGACCACGGCCTCCAAATCTTCGACCTGAAGAAGCTCGAGGCTGTGAAACCTTGGTGGAACCCATTCTTCTTCAAGCCAAAGGTCTTCTCCAAGGAGACAGACATAACCCTTTTCACCGGCTTTGGCGCATCTCACAACCTTGTCGCTGACACTGACCGCAAGATCATCTACGGTGTCGGTGGTCGTTCAGGGGCCAATGCAAGGAACACGACTTGTGCTGGTGGCCTTTTCGCCGTCGATGTCTCCGACCCGACGAACCCGAGCTCACCAGGCTGCGTTGGCCAGGATGAGTATGTCCACGATGCTCAATGCGTCATCTACACGGGACCAACAACAAAATATCGAGGCCAGAATGTCTGCATGGGGTTTAACGAGGACACTTTAACTGTATACGACATGACTGATATCACCGCTCCTGTTGTGATCTCAAAGACTCCTTACGTCGGCAACGCCTACACCCATCAAGGCTGGCTCGTAGACGAGAGCATGACCTACATGCTTCTTGACGATGAGCTTGATGAAGTCGATGGCGTCGGACCATCAGCCGGCAATGGACGCACTACAACCTACATCTTCAACATAGCCGACCTAGAGCGTCCAGTCAACACCGGTTTCTACCAGTCCCCAGTTAAATCTATCGATCACAACCTCTACACGAAGAACGGCCTCGCCTACCAAGCGAACTACGGCAGTGGTCTCCGCATTATCGATGTCTCTCGAATCGAAGAGGATCCAACTGGGGGCAACATCGAGGAGCGAGGTTTCTTCGATTGCCATCCGGAAGACGATGCTGAAGGTGGTGTTGTGGAGTTCCTTGGGACTTGGAGCGTCTACCCGTACTTCCCCTCTGGATATCTCTTACTCAACTCGATCGAGCGCGGTGTCTTCTCGTTGAAGTATACCGGTTAGGGGGGAGGCTCAGCTCACGAGATCCGTCGTTCGTTGCAGAGCATGACAATGAAAACCACTGTACATACTGTCTTATAACAAGGATGATCCCCTCCATTTGGATGTTATCCGCTTCTTCTCGACGCCGGCAGTGCCATGTAACATGCTTGCAGCTCGATGTACAGCCTGACCTGATGCAACATACGAAGGGACAATGCAAAGGAATCATCACAGTGGTTCATTTCTGCAGTATAGACATTTTGTCACCACCAGCGTTTTGCTTTTGAACAACAACCTCATCCCGTGCCATTACCTTGACACTTTTTTCATTACTCAAGATTTCCGACTTTCGAAAAAGGGTCCAAAATGCAAAAGCCTCATTTCCATGACACTGAGGCACTGGAATGTTATGAAAGCTTCTAGGAATAGACTTTATACGCACTTCCTTCATATCGCCGCTTCATATTTCACCTTTTGATGTTCTGTCGTCGTCGCCATCGATCATTGTTAACCCCAAGCTGAATTCGAGTAACCCTAGGGATACCAAATTAGGAAAGCCGCAATAATGCCTCAGGCTAATATTACTCCGAACGTCCAACCTCATCTTAGCCGGACTCTGAAGACATCAACATCCCACAGCATCAAGATCAGCTCCATTGAGCACGTATCATCTCGAACCGTCAGCAGAACTCCAAGAACACACTGTTGCTATAGCCGCCAGCCCAACCATGGCTCCTCTACTACACGGCTTGCCAGACGCAGACCGGATTCTGGAGGAGTGTGAAGGGCGCCGATCCAACACAGCCTCTTTCACTCCCAGTGATGGTTCTATCGATCAAGCTTCCTACAGCCTCTCGACAAGACATCAACGTCTGGAGGCACACTGCCGCTGGTGCGCCCACTTATGAAGGCCAAGGCAGCCCACAGAAAGAAAATGAAGGTGTCCATGACTCTCCCACGAACGGCCTGAAGCGAGTGGTCCACCTTTGACTTCTACAAGACTGACATTCACAACTGGGAATATAGAACAATGGAGGGCTCAAAGAAAGAATTCGAGGGTCTTTGTCAACACTCTCCAGCGGCTGGAGGCCGACCATGACAATGATGCTTTTGAACCTGGCAAAAAAAGCGAGATCTGAAAGCCCGCATTGTTCCATTGTCTCGCAACTCTATACTTGCACATCGACAAAGCTGATTGTTCCTCCCAGCCGCACCATCTGTAACCCATATACACTCGACAGCATCTCTCATTTTCCAACTTCAACTAAACATCACCACTTCCAACGACAGAATTTCCTATTGATTAGCTAAGTCCCCCTCATCCCCATCGCCCAACATGCTCACAGTCCCAGACGCAGAATACATGAACGAGCACATCGCTACAGCCTTCATCGTCAGCTTCTACTTCCTCTTCGGCGGCATCGTCGCACGCAACAGTATTACTTACCTCTACAACCGCGCAAAAAAAGCATACAAAGCCGCCGAAGACGAACTGCGATCCAGCCGCATGACCGTCGAGACCACCGAGAACATCATCAAGTTCAAGCGACAAGAAAGGCGAGAATGTAGAGAATTCCTCGACGGCGAGAATGAGAAAGTCAACCGCTATTATGCAAACAAAGACCCCTTCTATCCGACAGCGAAAGCCGCGTTGGAAAAAGGTGAGGAAGGTTATCAGAGGCTGCAGGCACAGATTGATGAGCTCGTGAATCAGATCCGAGAGCAGAAGATGGATTGGCATCTCGCCAAGTGCGATTACCTTGAGAAGCGTAGGCGGTTCGTTTTCATGGAGACGTTGAATGAGTCGTCGCTGGTCGACATTGTGTCGGGGTGCTTTCTGCTGGGACAGAAGCAGCCTCAGCTTGCGAAGGAAGATGAGAATCTGAAGTACCTCTGGACTATGTAAGGTAAGGAACAGGTAAGTGAAGTGCTCGTCGCTGGCCGACGACAGGTTTCGTATCTCCTCTGATTTCGATCTATTGCAAGTCCCAATGTCAAGCAATTTTCGTCCCTTTTCGCATACCCTTCGTTCAAATGTGATCTACTCGTCTTCCCCATTCTCCTCCTTGGCCAACATCTCTTGTCCCTTCTCAAGCACAACATCGAGCATCAAGCCTAGACGTTTCCCCTCCGTACTTAAATGCGTCCAGACTCCAGCAAAGTTCACGTCATCTGAATTCTGCCAGCAGCGGCATACTGTAGTCTCTCCCTCTTCCAGCTTCAGGATCTGCTGAAACGCTCCATGGAGAGACAGAACTCTGAGGTTCGAAGACCACTGCTTGGCTTGAAGACAGGTGGAAACCTCGAGAAGCTCCTCGTGATGATGACCACCTTCCGTACAGTCGGCGCTGAACTCGATAGCGGCAAGGAGCTCTTCGTAGAGACTAGCTCGCTGGCTTTCGATGAGCTCTGTACCAGTCAGCGTGGACCAAACCCAGAATGAGAGATTCGGGAACTTTGCATACCTTGAACAGTCCTTGGAAGCAAGCCCGACTCTGAGATCTCAGAAGGCATATCGATCTTGCCAACGGAGTGGAAGATGATCCACCTCGTCGCTTCAGAGAACGCGAATGACATGCGGAGAAGGTACGCCGCGGACATCATGTACCACCATGCGTCTGCTGTCTGCGAAAAGGTGGGATTCACCACATGACATGCAAAGATAGCGCCAGTGTGTCGCTCTATAGCCTGATTGCAGTCCCAGACGTCGACCATGAACGCGAAATGGAAGAGCTCGCGAGGGGTGTTCATTAGCTCGATCAAAGCGTTATCCTCGTTGTCGTGTAGAACACTGCAGAGCTGTAAAAGGGGCTTCGCAAGGCCGTTGAAAGCTGGAGCTACGATCGTGGCAGGGTGTTCAGGGCTAGGCAAGTCCTGAGTGTCGCCAAAGATCGGATCGAGTAGATTCTTGAACCGCGGCGAAGCGGCAGAGAGCACAGAGTGAGAGACTCGAAGATTTCGAGGACCGTCGTCTTCAATGGAGCCGGTCATTTGAATGACAACATCTCCATCATCAGCGATGATCTCTTCTCTAACTTTTGTCATGTCGATTGTGAAGGCGAGCGGCGAAGATGGTGTTCGGAAAAGGGGAACAGGAGTGCATTATAAATACTGAGGAGTTAGGCACGGAATATGAAAGATGTGGAAGCAATCAACGTCGGAAAAGAGGAACAATGGAAGCATGAACGCACGTGAAAACGCTAGAACTAGCGCCAGAGCTAGTATGCGGGCGGATGTATCATTGCTTGACAGGGGCGAAAGATGGAGAACGAAGCTCAAAATGTCGGAAACAACAGGCGAAGAAAGAGGCCAGTCTCTTATTTGCCTATGTCCCTAGTGTAGCCTTAGTATCGCAGAAATAGAGAGTCGTCGAGAACACCGCGCTGGAACAAAACAGAGGCCAGGAGATCGACGTAGTTCGAGACAAGGACCGTTCCCCAGCCTCAGATGACAAACGCCGACCAGTTGCTATTGACTCCAGCACTGCAGACCGGTTAGTCCCTAAGGGGATGAATGCATTGGTAAAGTGATGGTCGCTGGTCGACGGCTTTTGTAAGTCGCGATGTATCCCTTCATTCGACAAAGCCTCGAGCCTTTTCATGTCCCCTTGAATGTCTCTGCGACAAATGCCGAACGCTGCGAGTCTTGGAAAGCCGTCAATCCGTACTCTCCAAATTTGCCATCGCTCTCCGACGGTTGTCCTACGCCTCTTCATTGCTGTTTCGCTTTCTCTTCCGATCGAACGTTCCCTTCTGCCCTTCCTCCAACACCTTTTCGAGATCAAGTCCACCGGTCTTGTGGTGTTGATCAGCCAATTTGAATGCTTCATGGAAATTCATCGTCTCAGATTGCTTGAAGCAAGCGCAAGACCGAGTGCTGTCACATAGACTAAGGATTTTATCCATAGTTTGTGCGACACTCAGGTCGAGTAACTTCGTGGACCACTGCTTGGCCGTAAGACCTGAAGATAGACTCTTGAGCTTTGCATGGTCGTGAAGGCCTTCGCATTTGGCGCTCGCCTTGATCGCATCTATGATGTTGTCGTAGAGCTTTGCTCGGTCGGCTGTAATGGATGCTGTTTGAACATGTCAATGTAATCTCAGGATACTGATTCCATAGCGACAACTCACTTTCAACGCTTTGAGGCAGGCTTTGGTCGAACGGTCCAAAATACGGTATGGAGAGCTTGCCGGACGTTCGCACAACGAGCTGTGCTGTGGCAGCTTTGAAAGGAAGTGGCCTGCGCAGTAGGTAAGCCGTTATGGCCATATACCACCAGGCGAACTGCGTATCGTGGTTTCCGTGCTTCGGATCTCGTGGAAGACCAGCATGCGCCATGTATTCCGCCATCATGGAGTCGGTCTCCTTCTGTAATGCTTCCCTACAGTCGTACTTGTCCACCATCGCCGCGAAGTGTATCAAGTGCTCGTAATGAGGCGTCATGTCGAACGTGCGGAATGCGATCTTGTATTTGACGTAGTAAAGTACATTGCAGAGTCTCGACATGGCTTGGGAATCTTCGTCGGGTAAAGCCAGTTCCAGGTGATCGGCTGTGGTGTATTTGTCTGGATTGTCTTTTAAGTAGGGATCGAGCATGGCCTTGAAGACCGGCGATGCAGCCGACAGCATGTCAGACGACATTCTGATTCTCTTCTTCTCCTTGCCCACAACCAGAATGACGTTTCCCGTTGAGTCGATAGTCTCCTCGTCCGTGTTCGCCATGTTGAAAGTCTCGTCGAAATGCAAAGCTGTCCTGTAGCGGTAGAATATTGTGAGAGGGAACAGCAAGGAGTGATGTGGCGATAAGAATTCAAGAAAGTGGGAAATGGGGCAGTGGCGAATACCTGCCTCCGCAAACGCACGTGAAACCGCTAAGTTAGCGCAGCACGCTAATTTGCGGGTGAATGCATCCGCCCGACGGATTCATTCGATGAAATCAAGACATTGCCAACCACGGCAAAGCAAGAGGCCACGACGCAAAATTTCAAAGGCAGTGCGGTTCCATCATCTCACTTGCAATCTCGTCCAGCCGGTCGTCCAGCCCGGTGCGTGCGTGCCGACGACAGTGGCCGTTCTGTCCAGGGATTAGAAGTAGAGATTGCACAAGGAAGTCTGGCTCTCCTGGATGCGCACTTCTGAACTGGTGTCAAGGGTACTCAATGCTATGTCTCGAAGGGCGATTGTGGACAGTAGGGCTCGGAGAGCAGATTCAGGATAACCAGCTGCTGGACCTGCGTGAGTGGGGCGGGCACCTGGGCGCGGTATTCGGATGTTGAGTCGATCAGATTGCCTATAGCGTGGCAGGTCAATGTGGCTTAGGGATGTCGATTTCAGAATCATTGATGATGCTCTCTCACATACCAAATACATTATACTCAAACCATCACATCCCTCACCCCCCACGCTGAGCGATACCACCACACATCACCTAGCCACCGACTTCATAATGATACACCTCAATCCCCATCACCATCCGCAGCGTAATAATACATCCCAGCAATCATCACAGGTAATCATCCTCATCAAATTCCATCTCTATTCCCCTGCGTCCCAGCAGTCGCCCCGGGATCCGCCTGATACAAATGCGTAAACACCCCAAACTTATCATCATCCTCCACAAGCCACTGCAAATCCTCCTGCTCCGGCGGTAGAGACTTCATCAAGCCCTGGCCAGGTTTGGGATAGTTCGCAGGATGGACGTCGGGAGTGTAGTTGGCGTCGTCGGCCACAGCCGCGGGATCGGGTCGTGGATGGGCGTGTTGCGGTGGCAGAGATGTGGCCGGTGTTGTAGTTGGCTGAGGTGGTGGGACTGTGTTCGATGTCGAAGCTGTGGGTGGGTGTCCGTTGGTCGTTGAGTTTTGAATCTTGTTCTTGAACGCCGGCTCGAAAACCGGCAGATCTGGATGAAGAGTCGTTGCTTTCGTCATGAGGGTCACAAGCAAGCCCTGCGTCAGGCTGGAGAAGTACTTCTGGCGCTGCAAGCCAAAAAATCAGCATCACATACACAAAACTCAAAACGTGAAATAACACTCACCTCCTCCGCCGACGCCGCCGGTACACTCACGAAACCCGCCACCTCCGCCTCAGGAACAGGAACGATCCTATCGCTCTCGCACTGACTACAATACCACTCCTTATCAACCTGATCAATAACCGCCTGATCAATCGGCGGTTTATGGCAATACCGATGATACGGCGTATTGCACCCGTCGCAGAAAACAATCATGTTGCTGGCAGGACTAGTACCACGCAGACATGCCTTGCAGACGGCGTTCTCCGGGTTGCGGCGATTGTAAGGACGCTTGCGTTTATTCGTGGTGGGTGACTGAGGCGGTGGAGGGACGAAACTCGTGGGTTTTTGGATCGAGCGCCCGGATTTGGTCATTGTCGCGATGGGCGTAACCTCATCACTCGAGTCGGAATCGCCTTCGTCGCCGTCTTCTCTCTTCCTCTTTCCTCCCCTTGCAGCACCCCGTCCTCTTCCCCTTGGCCTGCCCCCTCTGCCCCTCCCCCGTCCCGAGCCAGGCGTACTCAGCGCCCCATCCTCCATCTTAACATCCCCATCGCCATCACCCTCAAAACTCAACCGCTTCCCGCCCCGACTGCCCCTCCCGCCACGACTCCCCCTCCCACGCTTCGGCGTTCCTCTCGCAGGTACGTTGGCAAAAGATTCCGAAGTCGCCATATCCTTCATTAGCGCTTCCCGCGCAGCTTCCCACGGCGGCGTCCCGGCCTTGGCAGCACTCGCGGCGCTCTCGTTGATGCGCTTCACCAGTTCCTCAGTTTGCGCGGAGCGTTCTCCATTCGTCGTTGCAGTAGCCGTACTTCCTCCAACGACGATTGTGTCTTGTTCTGGCTCGTCGGCAGGGTCCGTGGCGGGTGGTTCAGAGAGCACGGAGCTGGAGGGCGGGGCAGCTTGTGCTTCCTGGTTGTCATTGTCGTTGGCGGCTTCCGGTGCCGGGTCCATGGTCTCTCCTACTGCTGGTGCCTCCTCCATCGGGCCTCATGAGTGCGTCTGGAAAGAGCGGAGTGTTGTAGGAAGGATGAAGTGAGGTTGGAGTTTGAGATGGGAGGATCGCCGGCTACTGGGATGCCGTTGCCGATCGCTCTGGCGGAGGCAAGCGCGGCCGAGGGCGCCAAGCATCATCAGCCCGACTCGCGTGAGAGATAAGCTGATCTTATATCGTTGGTATGGAAGTATACAGTCTCTCGTACATCTGTATCTAAACGTGGGTATCAATCGCTATGTAATCGCAGACACAACTATGCAAACAAACAGAAAAGAGGCCCAGCGATCGTACATCACACATCCTTCTTCTCCTCGTCCTCAACCTTCTTCTTCGCACAAACATCTTTCCATCCCTCGCCTCTCATCATGGTCTCCAGCTTTCGGTTGAGACCACCAACGACAGCCTCCGGTCTCGCTTCGTAGATGAAGTTCACTGCCGCCAGACTCATCACGAAAAGTATTACATCTCCATTCTTGACACCTCTCCACCAGCCTCTCTTCTTGCCGACTTTGTACAGAGAGTCCACAGACAATCTGAACGAGTATGTGAAGTTGTCCCGCTCTTCGCTCTTCGCAACGTAAGCCCACAGGCCTCCAAGGAAGCCTCCGACAAACCATCTTTGTGTGGGAAGCATGCCGCGAGGAAGGACATTGTTGAACAAGCAGATCGATCCCCAGGATGTGCCGATGGCGCCCGTGATGAAAAGCGAGACTTTCAAAATTCGCTTCGAGATGCGGTTGAGGAAAGGCGAGGGGTCCTTGAGGAGCGATTTGTAGGCCAGCAGGGCAAACCCGCCGTAGATGAGCGTGAAGAACTTGAGGATCGGCGGGAAAGCCGCCAGCCAGTATTTCAGATATGTCCGCGCGCAGCTAGGATCGTTCGGATGGAGGAAGGCGCAAGAGGTGTATTTGGTTCCCGGATGCGCACGACTCGACAGCGGCGACATCTTCGAGATGGCCTTCCCCTTCGGCAGGGTATTCTTATTCCCAGGAAACAAAATCGGCGAAACAAAAGTCGGCCACCTCAACTTGCTCAACTCCGCCAATGCATCCACAATATCAAACGTCCCCGGCCACTGCCTCGTGGTGGGAAAATCCTTCGGTCGAAACTGGATATACTCCGGACTGCGCTGCAGAATAAACCGTCCATAGCTCTCCGGAAAACAATCGCGATCAAACACAAAAGCGTGTAGCAGCTGTCCACACGCAAAAGGCATGATCAACCAACTCCCGAACCACCATGGTCGCTTCTCCTTCTCTTTGCCCCAAATCAGCCCCTCCGCGGCCAAATGATTATACCCAAATTCCAAACTCTTTGAAAACACATATATCGCAATCGTGATCCTCAACTGATCCGCAGGACTCACACCCAAGCAGAACCCCGCCAGACTAGCTCCAATCGCAGGCGTGTACTGGCTCGTCAATGCTTTCGTGACCCCGGGATTCCGCTTCCTGAAAGGCGCCGCTGAGTCCTCCAGAAGACTACTCCGAAGACGGACGAAGAAACGATGCAACAAGCGATGGAACAACAACATAGCAGCAAAACTCCCCGCGATCCGCGTATTCTTATACTTTGGCCCTGGAGCAACCTCCCCGTTACCACCTCTCCTCTTCTCAATCGTTCTCATGACAGTTTCCAATCCCTTGAGACCCACGAACAGTCCAAGGTACACGCGCAAGGCAGCGCGCACGGCGGAGACATTATAATCGCCGGACTCAGTAGTGCTCTTCGTGATCTTATCGAACCGCGGCGGGGAGGGCGTTTGTTTCTGGACTCGTTTGGGGGCTTTGGAGATGAGGTAATTGTGGAGGAGTTCGTACTCGCGCGGGGAGAGGGTGTAGCGGAGGGCGGTGCGCGTTATCGGGTCGACGGGTTTCTTGGAGAGGCTGCTCGCTGAGGAGCCGGTCGAGGATGGGGCGGACATTGTCGTTTTATCATCGGTGTGTTGTGAGAGAGATGGAGGGTGTTTATCGCATGCTGCTCGACTGGGGAAGATGGAGAGGTGGAGGCGGGCTGGGATCAAGGTGGTTGGAAGTTGGAGGCAGCTCCGCAGCGCCGAGGCAATCCTGTAAGTCTCGTGCTCGTGATCGGCGTCAACAAATCGATATACAAATCAACAACTCCTTCTCCTCATCATGAACAACAATTGCTTGTGAGATATTTCATTTCAAGATGGATACCAACACCCCTGATATCGTGACCAATCTCTTGAGATCTCCATCTCATCTTACTCGGGGAATTCGGCGGATTTCAGATCTTCACATGCAAACGACTTCGTCTCGAGTCGAACGCCAGTCCCAAATCGAACAAGTACAGCTCCAATGCCTTGAAGTCCAAAATAAGCGTTCGAGACGACGATTGTGGAACGTCGAAATGTCCAACAAAGCAGAGTCAAAACAAACCCAACAACCTTTATCTGATTGGCCAGTCAGCTTCAAAGACCCGCTTTTTGCGACAAGCATGTGAATCCGCCATCAAGGTCTGGACGGTGAGTGAAAGTTCACTTGAGGCTCGCATTCCATCTCATCCTTCAACTTCAGACCTTCTCCTACTCTTAGGAATGAAGCTGGCTGATCATCTCATCACTTCAGCTTTGAGTCATCGACGCCGAGCAGCAGCAGAAGTTGCTCCGCAATCACAGGGCGCATTCGCGTGGTACCTGCCTGCTGCAGATGGATAAGTATCACATCGGGAAACTGCGAAACACCAACCCCTCTTCGCTTTCTCTTCATCTTCTCTCAGTTTCACGCACATCTTTTCCATCATGTCGAAAGAAACCAAATCATTCAAGGCGTCCTGCCTTTGCGGAGCGGCTAATCATGAGGTCACTCTCTCCAGCTCCGACTTCCCCTTGAAGGGCTATATGTGCCACTGCACTTCATGCAGGCGCTTGACCGGTGCACAATGCCTCACTGTGGTCTTCTTGCCCAGCTACTACAAACCAGCTCAGTCACTTCTGGACAAGCTGACGAGCTTCGACTTCTCCAAGCGAATCAAGCAGTACTTCTGCACCACATGCGGCTGCACAATGCTGGCGCGCTGTCTCGCAGATGGCAATGACCCGAACAAGAACATTACCTGGGACGTCGTTACCGGAACCATGGACAAGATCGAAGGTGTCGTCGACTGGCAGGGCCACGAGCATATTCAGGACACTTTGGACGGAGGATTTGCCGACTTCTTGACTTCCATCAATGGCAAGCAACTCGATCGCTGGCCTGCACACTTCGGCGGTCCAAAGGCATTTGATAGCAGCAGGAAGAACGTCGATAAGGGCGAGCAGCTACCACTTGGCTGGAGCTCACCTCAGAGACCAGCAGTGAGAGTCTCGCCGGACGATAAGCTCCATTGCGTGTGCAAATGCGGT
The DNA here is from genome assembly GCA_002786025.1 of Zasmidium citrigriseum. Lineage (NCBI taxonomy): Eukaryota > Fungi > Ascomycota > Dothideomycetes > Mycosphaerellales > Mycosphaerellaceae > Zasmidium > Zasmidium citrigriseum. The sequence goes on along the minus strand of NHNW01000045.1, from coordinate 8,999 downwards.
GGCGTGGAATTTTGGGTCAGTCGTCCATCTGATCGATCAGCTCTGGCAGAGAAGTACTGGCCCAATGCCCCACCAGTCGACATCTCCAACGAAGAACTCCCTGCAGAGAACGACACCTTCTACATGCGAGACAACCGCACCAAATACCTCGCCGGCCTCTGTGCTTGCAATTCCTGCCGTCTGGCCGCGGGCGTCGAAGTCACTACCTGGGCTTTCATCCCAACTTTCCAAATCACCCAGGACAAAGCCGGCAAAGTCCCCTGGTCCGAGAACTTTGGCACGCTGAAGAAGTACAACTCATCACCAGGCTGCTACCGGTACTTCTGCTCGGGCTGCGGGGCGATCGTCTTCTACGATGCGGATGATAGACAATGGTTGAAGGATGTTGCTGTTGGGTTGGTGGATGCGCCTGAGGGTTCGAGGGCTGAGACTTGGTTTGGCTGGAGGACAAGTCGGCTTGGATATCGAGATGATGCTATTCCACGGGCGGAGAGCTTTGCGTTGGGGATTGAGAAGAGTCTGAGGGAGTGGGAGGCACAGCGACCAGGTAAGGATTTGAGCAGTGGTTCGAGATCGGGTGGTGCGCTCTGACACAGTGTTGAAGGCACTATGCGTGAGGGAGTCTCTAATGAGAGAAGTTCGAATCGGTAACGATGCGAAAGCTGTATGACAACATTCGATGACGAGAGAGTGACAGTCCAGTGCAACCTGAGCTAAAGTCCAAGTTTGATGTATGCGGAAATAAAGATGTTTGGTCGAAGGTCGATGGTCATGAGTATTCCGGCGGCTGGGAAAGAGCGCCGCCGTTGTAGGCCGAACCTTCCCCGTGGGCAGACAGGGGACGTGCACCACCGTTGCTTCTCCTATTTCGACTTCACCTCTTCTTTTCTTCGACTTTCATCCTCCATCTCATGCTGTCAACATCTCTCCGGCCATCTCAACATCCATTCCGAGGCCAAAATTGATGCCATGCTTGGTGCAGCTCCCGAATGCTTGCGACACAGAAAGGAAAGAGATCTACGCGACGCATTGCTACCGTGGCAGCTCGACCTCGCAATAGCGAACAATCACAGCCTGAACACATCACACGCCTCTCGGGGATCTTCGAATGGAGGGCAAGCCTGTATATACCGAGCCCTCCGTCCTCTCATCTCAGGACCTGGCCGTGACTCCGCGTCACATCGCAGCTCCAGGCATGGTATATCAACAAACTTTCATGCCTCCACCAGTACTAGCAGTGCAACGGCGTCTGGGCAGAATATTTGAGTAGGTCGAGAACGAGTCAGCATTGGTTTCTTTGAGCTTCCCAGGATGCAGCTGATCGGTCCCCGGCGGCTGGCTTCGCGTCCTGCAGCTTTGATTGGGTGGCTTTCAACAAGCACCACGCAGCTTGTCATAGTAGCTTCGCTCTCACCAAAAGCACTTTCTTCCGCGCCTCTAAAGCGCTCTCTAGACTCTGAACTCGGCACCGAGACCTTTGGAGAATCACAGAATCGATCCCAGAATTCCAGGAAAGCCGTTTGAGATAGTTTCACACCGCTGTTTAACAAGAAAGAGCGGTGAAGGACTCCCCCGCCACCGCTATGGCCTAACCTGCGATGAAGCGTCAGCGCGATGGAAACGACACCCCAGAAGCGCGACAACCACACGCCGTCATGCGCCGTATGCCAAAGGCGCAAGGTGAAGTGTGATCGAGTTTACCCCTGCGCCGCGTGTACCAAGTCAGGCCTTGACTGCCACTTTCCGCCGCCCGGGCGCCACGGCAAGAGACAACGGCGCAACACCGCTCACCAACACTCCACGCAGGAACCCGCTTCGGGTGGAATAACATCATCGGATCCCCATGCGGTCCGGTCCTTGTCGAATGCGCACAGCAACAACAATGAGTTTCCTTCACCTGAGTCGACCCATAGCGCGGGAACAACTACCGCGCGCCTGGTCTCGGATGGTTCGGGTTATCGCTATGTGAACAATCACCTCTGGACCGCGATATCTACCGATGGCCAAGTCGGCCACGGTAGCCCTGGATCCCCGCAGAAATCCAACACACCAGGCTCTCGAAATGGCCATGCAATCTACGAAGACGTAGCGCGCGCTGGAGATGAGGTGAGCCAAGGGCGCTCCTTCATCTTTGGCAATGGACATAGCCATGGCAACAGTCAATCAAGCGCTTCGCCTGCAGAGGCGTTCCCAGCGAGCCAGATCATCTTCCTGTGGCAAACGTTTCTCGCCAACATTGATCCGGTGATGAAGATATCACACGCGCCAACTGTGCAACAAATTCTCCTGGGCCAGATCGGGCGGCCAAATATCCCACGAAATGAAAGAGCGCTCACCTCCGCAATCTTCTTCATCAGCGCTGTCTCTCTCACAGATGAGCAATGTGCAGAGTCTTTGCAGGACTCGCGTGGCATACTCATCCAGCGTTACAGGGAGATGACCGAGACTGCCCTGTCGGACGCTGGCTTTATCACCACTACGGATACCATGGTACTGCAAGCTCTCATCCTATACCTGGCCGCGCTGCGGAGCCTCGGAGAGATTCAGACTGTATGGTCTTTGTTCGGTCTCGCGATACGCATTGCTGGAACAATAGGCTTGCCGCGTGACGGCACCTCATTCGGCCTCTCACCTTTCGAGATAGAGATACGGCGACGACTGTGGTGGGGAATCGTCTATTTCGACGGCCGCATGGCTGAGCTGGTCGGCCAGGACGGTGACCTCATGGGCAACGACTACGAGGCTCTGCCCCCTTCCAACTTCAACGATTCCGACCTCTTCCCGAGCATGACCCGCCTTCCTGAATCTCGAAGGGGACCCACGGAATCCATATATCTCCAGGCAAGAATTCTGAGCGTGACAGTCGCGCGCCGTCTCCAAAGCATCACAGGTCCTCAGGGCACTTGGCATCGGTTGCAGGATGCAACAATGACAACGAATGAGAAACTTGACATCATGCAAAGAATCGAGCAGCGATATAATGAAGAGATTATCGAGCCATGTGATCCGACTGTACCCCTGCAGTATATGGCTATCAATACAGCCCGCACCTTCGCAACTAAGCTTCGTTTAATCGCCCGCATCCCAATCGTAGATCTGGACAGGGAATGGGAGGATGCAGACGGATTCTCAGAAAACGCTTTCCTGCTGAGCATGGACCTCCTGCAGCTGCAGGTGGATCTGTGGTGCGAACCGATGGTCCAACAGTGGAGATGGCATTGGCAAGCGGTAAGTGTCAGGGATGATTCCATGTAAGACATGCAGGGACGCTGACATCTATAGCACTTTCAATGGTACGCTCTCGTGACACTGCTACGGCAGACTCGCTTGCGTCACTCGGGTCACGGCATCTCACGAGCATGGACCTTGATCCAAAAAGCCTTCCAGATAATCATCCCCACTCTGGAACTGGGACCCAGGAAGAGCCTCCTCTTGGACGGCATCCATTCTCTGCTGAACGCGGCCAAGCGTCAGCAAGACCACCCTCCCGGGATCGTAGAAAACGAACAGAAACCAAACATTCAACAGCAAGCACCAGAGAGCACTCCGGTAATGTCACCTCCAGGTTTCAAGCCTTTGAATGGGTTTAGCAGTGGATATGGATCCCGTCCGCACACCGCTCTTTTGCCGGGCATGGACAACATGAGTCAAATGCCTACGCCGACCTCTTTTGGACGCACCAGTGTGGAAGATCCGAATGATCCTGTGCTGGGGTTCGATCTCGAGGCTATTGACTGGGTTGAGTTTGATAGACTGGCGTCCGAGCTTTGCCAGCAGTGAGGGAGTCTCTCAGGCTGGAAGTCAGAGCAGCGGAACCGACACAAATCAGCAGATGGTCACGAGCCAACAGAAGGGGAGACGAGGTGAAGTCGTTCGGCAGCCAAGAAGCATGAGACCGGAGCCGCAGAAGTTCTTCGGGACCGACATGGACTGTCAAACAGCCGCGAACCCGCGCTAGTTCAGCTGCAGCCACCCAGCTCCCGGCGCCGGCTCCTCAGCCGATAGAGTGGCACAGCCCTGACACGTAAAGGCCAGGCACAGTATTCCCCTGAACTGTGTCGGTTCCTACTGTCGCGCGATGGGCTGACAATATACCAAACTTGGTGCACGAAACGTCCGCAGTCACGATATGTCGGACGCCCAAGCACCGACATGGTCGTTTCACAGTCCTTGTCAACAACACCCATGGCCACGAAGACCGACGCGGCCGGTGGTCGTTGTCGCCGATGGAAGAAAGTGGCAGATTGTATAAATGGAGAGGCATTGTTTGACTATTGGTGACTTACCACGGCGCAAAAAGAGAACGACAGGATACCCACACCTACGATAATTGAACGACTATTGATACCAAGCTCGATTCAGCTTCATGTTCACAATGGGCGACTTCGCAGAAGACATCGCTAACATCCGGCTTTCGAACGGTCATGGCGGAGGACTCTTCGACGACGAGGTCAAATGCGCCGCCTCTACAGGAATTAAGGTCTTGATCATCGGCGGCGGAATCGGAGGCTTGACAGCAGCCCTCGAATGTCATCGGAAAGGTCACTCAGTCCGAGTGTTTGAACGATCGTCTAAGGCGAGCGCTGGTGGTATGCAAAGCATCTTTTGTAAACACGGGTAGAATGCTGATAGAACCAGGTGACATGATAACCATTGGCGCCAGCGGTCTCAAATTCCTCGAGCACTACCCAGGCATGCAGCGCGAGTACGAGGATGTCACGGCTCACAATCTCTGGATGCGATATCGTAAATGGACGGGCGAAGATATTGGAGAACCTTTCCCTTTTGCTAAGGGCGCTCCTGGGTCGGATTTGAGTCAGCATTTGACTAGACCGCCCATTCAGACTCAACAACGGCCGCAGTTTCACGCTATGTTATACCATCAATTGGAACGTTTTGGGATTCAGGTCAGATTTGGCATGAAAGTCGTGGAGTACTACGAGGATGTTGAGACGAGGGTTGGCGGTGTTGTTACAGAGGATGGGGAGAAGTTCGAGGCCGATCTGGTAATCGCCGCTGATGGGTTAAATTCGAAGAGTCAGGCTTTGATTCCTGGACCCAAAGAAAAAGCGAAACCAACCGGCCGCACAGTCTTCCGAGGCGCCTTCCCCCTCGACATCGCCCTAGCAGACCCTCTCGTGAACTCAACCTTCGGCCTCGTGGAGGGAAAATATCCCTCCCAACAAGTCTGGATGGGCCCCGACACGCACGCCGTCGTTCAGGCTTATGTGGACAAGAACGGCCAGAACGGACGTCTCTGTTTCGGCCTCGTCTTTCGCGAACCAGAAGGCCAAAGCCGGAAAGAATCCTGGCATGATACCGTGACGAAGGAAGAGATGCTCGGCGTCGTCGATCGATTACCAGGCTGGTCCGAAGCCATGAAGGCTCTTATAAAGGTGACACCTCCAAACACAATCGTAGCCTGGCCCTTGAACCCGCGAGATCCAACCTGGTGCTGGCACTCCCCCGGCGCTCGAGTCTTGCAACTCGGCGACGCAGCACATCCTTTCCTCCCAACATCCGGCAACGGCGCGACACAAGCCATTGAAGACAGCGTCACCATCGCCGAATGTCTCGCTCAAGCCGGTCGCGACCAGCTAACAACCGCAGTCAAGACCCACAATCTCCTCCGCGCCGATCGAGTCTCGTGTTGTCAGCTTCTCGGTTTCGTGAATGCGGAAAGATTGCATAAGACGGATTTGAATGAGGCTGGGAGGGATGTGAGGAATATTGCGTATAAGACGCCGAAGTGGATTTGGTCTCTGGACCCGGAGGTTTATGCGAGGGGGAATTTTGGACGGGCGGCGGCGAGTTTGGTTGATGGCGGACCTGCTTTTTCAAACACGAATATTCCCAAGGGGCATCGAGTTCAACGATGGAGTATTGACGAGATTGAAGAGAGGCAGAAGAATGGTGAACGACTCGAATTGACCGGTGACTGGAGCTAGAACGACATGCCTGAGCAAAGAGAGAAAGAGAGCAGTTGGGGGTTGTGCTTGATCAGGGAGAACCGCAGCGGCATATCTTCAACAAGTAATTAAGCACGCATGCGATCTATAATCACGCAAGATAGACTTTTACCTAATCGTGTCACCACAAAAGCCTCACCTGCAGTGGGTAGCTTTCTCCGCCTTTTGACACCAGAAGCGCCCTATCCGCTGCTGCGGGCTGTGCCTTGATTCGGGTATCGCGACATGTCGTCAAGAGCTATGTTAGCTTCTTGTTTCATCTTTTCGATCTTTCTGAGATAACGGTATAAAAAGCAAATAGCGAAAGAAAAGACCACACAGGCCTGAGACCAAGTCACCTACCAGACCAACAAGAACTGAAGACCACAAGATGTCCTCATCCCAAGAATCTCCCTGGCAAACCTCCGCCGGCGCCACCCCACCGTCAGACCCCTCCTCCTTCACCATCACCGCGCCTCCCGAAACCGACATCTGGCGCCGCTCCGACACAGACGACGTCTTCACGGCACCTATGATCTACAAGACAATCCCCAGCTCGCAATTCAAAAAACTCGAAGTCACCGTCTTCGCGCCGTGGAAGACGCAGTATGATCAGGGCGGTCTCATCCTCGCCTTTCCTGGTGGTAGTGGGGAAGGGGAGGTCGAGGGTGAGAGGAAGGGAATGAAATGGATTAAAGCGGGCATTGAGTATTTTTCCAACCAGAGTGTGCTGGGCGTGGTGGGGACGGATCGGTATAGTGATTGGAGCCTTGCGCCTATGCATACGGAATTTCATCAGAAGGCGCGGTTTCGGATGGAGAGGGAGGGGGAGACGCTTTGGGTTGTAAGTCCAACTATCCCCTTACCCCAACAATCAACGTGAAAGGTGTGGTGTACAGGTGCTGATAATGATTTTCTGTGTAGTATGCGGCCCAAGATGGAGCCAACAAATTGGTCCCTATGAGAGAGGTCAAGTGGGCTTTCATGGAAGGGAGGTTGGAGCAGGAGGTTTGGGTTGGTGTTTATGCGGCGAAACCGAAGAAGGATGAGGGGGCGAGTGAGGAGGAGAGTGAGAAGGGGATTGAGGTTACGTTTTCGGATTTGGTGTTGGAGACGGAGGAGTAGGGTAGGAAATAGGCAGAGGGCTTGCTTTGGTGAGAGTCTCTCCCAATATTTGAGTGAGCCATCACACGCTTGTATGGGAAGGCTCTTTAGTGGTTCGATGAAGGTAGAGGTGTTTTCCAATGTTTAAAACCGGATATGTGTTCGAGAACCCGGAATTTCGGATCAATGCTCGTGGAGCCTCGTGCCGGCCCGGAGCCGATGGCTATTGACATCATGACGGAAGCCGGTACCTACACGACTATTTTTTCAATTTTCGCTTTTCCCCGCTTCTCTTCCCTACCGCCTTTCGAACCACCTTCTACCTCTCTATACTACTAATAATAGCTAAGCGAAGTAAATACTTCGTTATTATAATACTCTTACCTCTATTATCGTTTTACTTATCTATATATAACTCTTAATATAAGTTCTAGCGCCTAATACAGCCCCTAGGCCTTCGTTATACCTCGTCCACCAGCTAATCTAGAGCGATTCCGTAACTAGATTACTAGAGACAATACTCGTTTTATATACTAGTAGATTATTAAAAGGCTTCGTATTTAGTACTATATCGAAGTTACTATTTTAACTCTCCGTCGTTATACGGCAGCCTAGGGAATATACTAGCCTAGTATATAACGCCGTTTCGTAGATACGCCCGAGCTACGAGAACATATCTAATACGCCTTTACTATAGTAAGTAATACGGACTAAATAATAAGCGATAAGCTTCTTAAGGATAGTATTAACGTTACTCCGCGGCGGATTATAGTACTACGGAAAGAGATAGGTCTATTAAAACGTATCGAAGCGAACAATTAGGAAGAGTATAACTCTTAGGTCTAAGAGGTACTAAGAGGAGAGTTATAGAATAGCTAGGTTAAGAACTACGGAAGAAACTTCCTATATACTAAGCTACGTTTAAAATATAGGATTGTTAGACGTAATAGGATATTTAATATCCTTAAAGAATTAAATTTAGACAGGGTAGCTATACGCCTTACGAAGGCGAAAGAATATTATAGTATAGTTATACTTCTAGGACTAAACTAGGTATAGTTATACGATAGGTACTATAAGCTAGAGTTCTATAGGATAACGATATACGGGTTTATAGACGCTTATTCCCGCCTTATTATATACTACTACGTTAGGACTATTAGCCGTACTACTATAGGTATATAGAAGATATACCTATTCGCTACGATCGCCTATAGCTTTATTCCGAGAATCTTATAAGTAGACTATAGTACTAAGACGAGGTGTCTTACGGATATATATCTTAGGCTTTAGCGTAGACTCTACTATACTTTCTATCCGAACGAGGAGGATCTCGACTTCGATAAATATTTTCGTTTTAGTACGAGTAAGAAGAATTAACGAATCGAAACCTAGTAGCGTTAACTAAAATCGAGTATCTTACGATAGAGAGAGTAGTTTTAGATCCTTAGCGCGTAAGGCCTATTTATCCTAGAACGACTATAGGATAGGATCGCGATACTATACGTCTATATACTAATTATAAGAGACGTAGTCGACCGCTTTATCTATACGTAGAACTACTATCTAATCTAGAAGTAAAAGAACCGTCTATATATAGTACCTAGCGTACTAATACGTTTATTTAGGTATCTACGACTCTATAAGGCGATAGACTATCGTATTCTATATCCTCCGGAATACCTATAGGCGATATTATAGGACCTCGAGTAGGTTAATATCGATATATACCTACTAGATAAAACAATAGAGTAGTACTAGAACGCCTTAAACGATACTAGCTTCGCTACCCCTATCGATAGAGGTACTATCGATAGGGACGGCGATCGAGTCTATATCTATATATATATATATCTCCGTATAGCGTTATTTACGCTATATAACGACTATAAACGTAAACTTCTAGAGTTAGGACCTCCTAATATTCGTAGTAAGTAGAAGCTAGAC